>VZQC01005988.1:413209-570709 GCA_009823505.1 Rhizomys pruinosus
TGCACAAACTTGCATGCAGGCAGTACATTCCTACACATATAGAAATAAATAAAATTAATAAAAAAAAATAAATAAAAAATTAAAAAAAAAAAAGAGTGCCAACTGCGGGGCTGGAGAGATGGCCTAGCAGTTAAGAGCGCCGACCGCTCTTACAGAGGACCCGGGTTCGATCCCCAGAACCCACTTGACGGCCAAGAACCGTCTGAAACTCCAATTCCAGGAGAACTCCAGTTCCAGGGGAATCCAACACCCTCTTCTGACCTCCGAGGCATTGCACGACACGGGTGCACAAACTTGCATGCAGATAGTACATTCATACACATACAGAAATAAATAAATTTAAAAAAAATAGAGTGCTGACTGCTCTTGCAGAGGACCTGGGTTCGATTCCCAGCACCCACATGGCGGCTGGGAACCATCTTTGACTCCAGTTCCAGGGGACTCCGATGCCCTGGGGTGCACAAACCTACATGCAGACAGTACATTCATACACATGAAAGAAAGAAATAAAATAT
This sequence comes from Rhizomys pruinosus, assembly GCA_009823505.1. Classification (NCBI taxonomy): domain Eukaryota; kingdom Metazoa; phylum Chordata; class Mammalia; order Rodentia; family Spalacidae; genus Rhizomys; species Rhizomys pruinosus. Next base: position 413,725 of record VZQC01005988.1, read on the forward strand.
ATAAAAAAATTTAAAAACGACCTATCATGGGAACTGGAGATGGCTGGTTGATAAAGTGTCTCCCCTTGCAAGCATAAGGACCTCAGTTTGATCCCTAGAACCCAGGTAAACAAAACAAAACAGCTTGCAATCCCACTAGGGAGGCGATCTCTGAGGCTCTGTGGCCAGCCAACCTAGTCTACTTGGTGACTGGCCAGGGAGAAACACTGCCCTTAATAAAAAAGAAGGGGGTGGTTGAAGTGTTCATTGCTCAAACAAAAGAACTGAAGTTTCAAGGCCCCAGAGCACACAGAAATGCTGGGTTTGGGTGGGAAATAGCCACTGCCTGTGATTCTACTCATGGAAGGTGGAGACAGGGGACCCGGAGCAAGCTGGCTGAGGATACGGTTCAGCTCTGTCTCGATGAATCAGGTGGAGAGTAACTGAGGAAGATCTCTGACGTCAACACTGGGCGTCCACACACATGTGCATGTACATGTGTGCACATATGTGTGCAAACATACATATACACACATGCATGCCACATACACGTATACACGAAAATGAGAAGAGGTGAATGGCTCCTGAAGAACGACACCTGAGGTTGACCTTGCCTCAACACACATGCATGTGCACCTCTACACACACATGCATGTGCACCTCTACACACACATGCATATGCACCTGTACACACACATGCATGTGCACCTGTACACAAGCATGCACCCACAGGGATGGGAACCCACAAGCACATTCACACCCAAGCGCACAGATTACCGACTCCATGACACTTAGAGGAACAGAGAATGCACTAGGACATGCTCACTAAATCTTCTCCCTCCCTCCACACCAAAGAGATTGTTGGTTGTTCCCATTCGCCCTCCCTAACCTTAGTGATTCTGAAACTCCGCACAAGCTGCATTTGGAGAATGAGAAGCATTTGAGGAAGGTGCCCTGGAGAGGAAAAACAGGGCCTGAGACAAGAGAGGAACCGAAAAGAACAAGTGCAGAAAAAGGCCTGAAGACGCTGAGAAAGGAAGGCAGGAGTGAGTGAGGAAACGAAAACAGACAGGAGACAAGTGGGAAGGGGGCAGCCAGTGAGGTCCGGGCAGACCTGGGGAGAGGGAAGGGAGAAACCCCAAGCAGAGCAGCCGTGGGCCCCAGAGCCAGTCTCCCCTCCTTCCGTAGCTGCCGCTAAGCTCAGAGCTGACCTTGACTGACCAGAGGCCACCCACGGTCACTGAGCCACTCTGCTGCACGGCACTTGGGGCTGCAGGTAGGACATGGCAGAAATCAGCCTGGGACACTAGGGCTCCGTAGCCAAGGCTGGAGTGCATTCTACAGTGCTCACCAACCCAGCTCAGAATGCCCTGTTCAGCGTTGGGTTGTTCTTGTGATTATTTGAACCGGTTATCTTCAGGAGCAGGAGCGAGGGCCCACATTTGTAGATAATTCCTGTTGTCTAGCGTGAGGGCCCACATTTGTAGATAATTCCTGTTGTCTGGCATGTGGCTTACTGTCCAGTTTACTGTTCATAGTCGGTTCGTGCTGCTGACCTTTTTATTTACTTTCATTTGTTAAGAACTTAATGTCTGGGGCTGGAGAGATGGCTCAGTGGTTAACAGCACTGGCTGCTCTTGCAGAGGACTCAGGTTTGGTTCCCAGAACCCACATGGAGCTTAACACCAGGGAAATCTGATGTCCTCTTCTGACCACCAGAACACTGGTGCACTTACATGAAGGCAATGCGTTTACACACACAAACACACACACACACACACACTAAAAATAGTAAATAAATTTTTTTAAAAAGCCTTTAGGGGGCTGGAGAGATGGTCTAGCGGTTAACAGTGCCGACTGCTCTTGCAGAGGACCCGGGTTCGATCCCCAGCACCCACATGGTGGCTAAGAACCTTCTGTAACTCCAATTCCAGGAGAATCTGACACCCTCTTCTGAACTCCGAGGCATTGCACGACACGGGTGCACAAACCTACATGCAGACAGTACATTCATATAAATAAATGATTAATTAATTAACTAATTAAAAAAAGACTTTAGGGGCTGGAGGTATATATAGCTCAGTGGTGGGGGTTCATCCATAGCATGTGTGAGGGCCTTGGTTCAACCCCCAGCACTATGAAAAGAATATATCAATGAGACATAGACCTTAGAAATGCAAAAAGAGGAAGTTCTTTATACATTTATAAGGCATATGTGTAGAATGTGAGCATACAAGATGTGTGTGTAATATTTATATATATATAGCCACATAATGTTTCCATATTCAGATTTCTAAGAAACCAAGAGTACAGCATTGCAGGCTGTTCTTCAATAAACTTAGGTTCCCATTTTCCTTTTTATCTTTAGTTTTTGGAAAGTGCCCATGTAGCCAGACATGGTGGCGCACATCTGCAGCCCCAGCACCTGGAAAGCAAAGCGGAAGGACCGAGAGTTCAAGGCCAGCCTGGGTCACATAGGAAAAAAGGAAGGGAAGAAGGAAGAAAGGAAAGGAAGGAGGGAAGGGAAGAGGGAGGGAGAAGAAGAGGGAGAAAGAGAGAGAGGGAGAGAGGGAGGGAAGGAGAGAAAGGCAGATCTCACAATGAGGCTATGACTTAGCTTTCTAACTGACATGGGCCCTCCTTGCTTTGGGCTTTGGCTCTTTCAGTGGACTTTGTACATGCAGTCATTTATCCAACAGGCTTTATCCAGCAAATTTTTTTCAAAAGCAGTTTTCGCCCTTGTGGTTTTTAATTGTTCTTGCCCAAATTGCATCTGGTGGTGGGGGGCTGGGTTTAGCTTAGCCGACCCTCTCTTCTTGGGTTGATACTGGGTGGTCTCCCAGCTGTGTCTGGCCTTGAAGTATCACCGACAGCTCTGGTTTATGTTTTTCACACAGTCCACATTTCCATCGCTGTCTAGGAACTGAGACATTACTCTAGTGCCTTCTTTACTTTGGTGGCTGGTTATTTTTCACAGAGATCCGTGTATTGTCTCCCTGGATATCAAATCTATGAGTAAATGGGACAGTCTTTTTTATTTTTACTTTTTAAGTTTTTAGGGATGGATCTTCACTTAAACGCCCCATCAGCAGTTCTACCATTTCCCACCAACTCAGGGAGAAGAAACCTTTAGAGGCTTCACAGTCTTTTGCTTCAGCAGTGTGTCTGTGCAAGCCTTAGCAGTGACCACCAGGTCTTCTTAGACGCCTGCTCAGCCTGTTTTGCTTCCTTGGCAGCCCTGATAGCTTTTGTTCTGTCTGTTTTATCAGCAAGACATCACTCGTTGGAATATGACTGCACATTGAGTTCTTTTCTTTTGAATTTCTTCCAGTTGTTCCTTTTGTGCTTTCTTCTGTCAAGGACACTTGCGTTTATCTGTTGAGGATTCTTCTTGGAAGAGAACTCAGAGACAACTAAGAAGCCGCAAACACTGAAAATCAGTCCTGGGATAGTCCTGTCCATTCCTGGTATCTGTGACACACCGAAACTGCTCAGTTCAACCCTTATGGCAAGGGCTAGCTGCCAGGGAGGAGGAAAGAGGGCAGAGAGAGGATACCGATCCTTTTTAAAAGTTGGTTTCTATTTCCTCTGCCCTGAATCAGAGGGCAGAAGAGCCAATGTTTGCATTGTGACTTAGACAATTCATCTAACAAGTGTTTACATAGATGAGGTACAAATGCTCTTTACTTTCCCAGCAGTAACCAGTTCCATCCTCGGAAAAACCCTATAGCATGGAGATGAGTCTCCTTATTTTATGGATGAGGAAACAGTGGTACCCAGAGGTGAGCAACTGCGAGCTTGCACAAAGTCACACGTCTGATGGGAATGGGTGTTAAAACTCAGACCAGCTCATCCTGTATCTGAGCTTCCAGCCACTACAGTATGGAGGAAGAATGGCCATAGATTTATTTCTGTGCTGTGCCAGTCAGCGTATCCAGGACAAACATCAGTTTTTGTATCTATTCACATCAGACATCAACTGTTTTCTTTCAAAATTCGATGCAAAGTGTTTCACAGATCATAGCAATCTCTGAGTCCTGCGCACCTGCTCAGGCGTTTGTTTGTGTCCCTCCCTTTCTCTAGCAGTTTGGGCTGGGCCGGGTGGGTTGTTCTGGGAAGTCTGGTGGCGTTTGCGCCTCTTTTCACAGTGCTATTCCCATCATCCTCCTTTTTAGAGAGCTTCATAAGATTTCTGGGTTCTTTCTTTATCACTATGCAAAGTCTGATTAGCATTTTGAAAGCCTTGAACAAAACATACTCAGATGCCATCCATAAATTAGAAAGTGACCTTTACCTATGAAAAGAATTTTGAAAGCACAGGAAGTAATATACTGTGCAAGGAAAATAAACTTTGATTTTTTTCAAATGTAAATCACTTCCTATGAAGAACAGTCTGTGCTTAATGAGGTTCTTTAGGTGGTCACTACAAAGACTCCTGGAATATTAGAGAATTCTTGCCTCTGATTTACTCCATCTGATGGAGCCTCAGCTAGAAAAGCAGGTGGTGGGTGAGAATCTTTAGGGGAAATGGCCAATAGGGTTCAGATTTGTTGGCTAACATCAAGCAGATATCAGCATGTGCTGGACTCGTGGCAGCAAGATACCCAAACTGTGGACTGGGATCAGCTAGTAGACCCTGAGGCCAAGGTAGACAGAATTAGAAAAACAAAAATAAAGGCATCACAGCACATGATGTGGCATTAGGGGTAGTGTTTTGTGAGCATTGTTTCTAAAAGTGTGTGTATACAGAATGTGACTACTAAACTGTGTCTCATGTTCCAAAAAGATTGGAAAACGCTTCTCCACAGAATAAAACAAACCACAAGTGTTCCCTCTACCTTCTCAGAATTTAAACCAGGAGGCAAAATGGTCATCTTAAGACACTAAAACTTATAGAGATTTTTATGTAGACTATTTGGAGAGAGAGATAAAGTCTTTTGGGAAGAGCAGAGATGATTGATTCCTACCAGAGCAAGCGACTGAACAGATGGAAATAGACTTGTGACCTGTGTTCTTGTTAATAAGGGTAGATTTCTGAGGTGAGGTCAAAGAAGAATTCTGAGAACAGAGGTCAGCACCTGAAATGATGACACCACGGATGCTCCAGAGGAGGGCCTAACCAGCAAATGCCTGATGGTGACTAGAGAGAGCAACAGGCTCTGGGACAGAACAAGGGGACGAAATCTCAAGTGATGTTGGGTCAGTGTCTTTGAGTCATGTGTGACTGCCTTCTATACACTGTCCTTCCCTTCTTGGCTCAGCTCCAGGACTTGCCTCCTGCCTGCAGGCCAGCGGTCTCTGGGCTCTGCTGCTCTGCTCCAAAAGAAGGGGAGAGGAGATCACCCATAGGAGATCACCCATAGGAAAAATAAGCAGACTCACACACATGCGTGGAGAGCCGGGGAGGATAGGAACTCCATTTATTTACTGTCAGTAAGGTCTATATATTCAAGACGTCTGTGCTTTGGGCAAGGAAGTGGGGAGCAGGCAGAAGGGAGGGGTGAGCCAACTTAGTTTTAATGGGGGGGGCTGCAGAACTCCGGTTCGTGCAACTGGTAACTAGAGGTGTGACATTCTGCTCAATGCCTCAAGGGAAGGGGCCTGGAACTTTGCAGAGATAGGGAGAAGCAAGAATCATTGTAATATCCTGAATCTTCTGGCTACAGATAACTCTAGAAGCCCACAGAGATATCAGATAACTGGACATGTCCCAAGACAGGTCTTACAATTTCTCGCTTCAAGCCACACACAAAGTTCATTCCCACATCCCATCCTTTGTTTTTTAATTAAAATGGAGCAGTAATGTCAAGGTCCTATAGGGAGTCCCCTGGGACGGCCTGGTATTGGACTAGAACAGTCTTGGCTGCAACCTCAGTGAGTGTATTGATTCGTTTTATTATTATTATTATTATTATTATTTATTTCTGCATGTGTATGAATGTACTGTCGGCATGCAAGTTTGTGCACCCTTGTTGTGCAATGCCGCGGAGGTCAGAAGAGGGTCTCGGATTCCCCTGGAGCTGGAGTTCTCCTGGAACTGGAGTTTCAGATGGTTCTCTGCTGCCATGTGGGTGCTAGGGATCGAACCCGGGTCCTCTGCAAGAGCGGTCGGCGCTCTTAACCGCTAGGCCATCTCTCCAGCCCCTGATTCGGTTTTTGATAAACCAGAAGACACAGGGTGCAATAGTCAGGAGAATTCCTAGGGTGAAAATGGGTCCCAGTAAGGGAAGTAGCCAGGAGGGCAGGGGTTGGAAAACCATGGGACAGAAACTTGTGGGGAGTATCTATCATGGAGTTCTTTCCTGAGATCTCTTAGAGTTTTAACATTTTGCTCAACAATGCCAGAGTCATTTAAATAAAAAACAACATTCCTCCCCCAGGAACACACAGGTTCCCCCATTTTCTGCAGTCAGTAAGTCCAGGGCTCACTGGTTCTGCATCACCACCTTGGCCAGAGAAGTTATCTGTCTCTGGAGCGATTCAAGGCTGTTCGTTGTGGACGCCATTACTTCATCAAGCTTAGTTTGGAAGTCTGCTTCCATGCTGTAAACCTTCGTTAGGGCTCTGCCCACAGTTCCCATGGCTGCCGTGGAGAGGGCGAGGCCTAGGCTGACCAGAACCAGGATGAAAATCTCTCTCTTTTGACTGTCTGGGCCCAGCTGCAGCATCCAAGCGACTTCCTCCTTCTCATAAAGGAAGAGCTGAGGGGTGATAATTACCAGCAAACAAATTCCAGAACCAGTAGCATTTGCACAGAGGATGCAGTGCCATCGCACCAGAGAAATAATGGTGATTTGACACACAGGGTCCTGTCAAGAGGGACACTTCGGAGGCACCTGGGGTCTGGGGCTGCTGCAGCTCCTACTAAACAAATAGGAAGTGTAGTGAGTCGGTCGAAGAGAGGAATGCCGTAAAACACTGGCTCTGTCTCCACAGAGGCAGATTCCTGTAAAGAGGTGTTAAGGGGACGGCAGTGAAAAGAGGGCATGTGAGGGATGCACAGAAAAAACATTGGGAGACATTAGGGTGGGTGGTGTAATTGAGGAGATCTCTGGCGTATTCAATGTACTGAGGCCATGTTACAGTGGACTGCAGCTTTCCTTCCATTTTGGACTCCTGTAACAGTATGTGGGATTGAGTGATGGGTTGAGGAGTTAGAACAAGCTGGCGAGAGATACAGATACCTGCCGTGGTGTACCAGGTGTTGCTGTAAGGGTAGAGTTTTCCCTGTACTCCAGCTCTCCAGTACTCACTCCAGGGGTCCTGTATATTAATTTTAAACTGGGTATTTTGGATTTGAGACAGGCTTCTTGGGCTGTGAACACTCTCCAACCTGTAAGACCAGAATCTGCAAACACTGCCCTTTGTTAAGATGGGTGAAACAGATAAAGGGTGCCTGACAGGTAGTGGTGGAATTGGGAAACACAGTGATTGTGACTGCCTTGTTGCAGCCTTCCAACTAGAAAAGTCAGAGGACCTGGCACCTCTGAGCCTGGACTTGAGCTTGGCTCCAATCTGCTGGAGCCCGTGAATGTCCCTCACTGCCCCATGAGACAGTCACTAGCTCTGTCACCTTGTTTGGTTAAAATTAAATTGAAAATTCAGTTCCCCCATTTACAGTAGCCACGTCCCAGTCATCCTGCACCTGTATGTCACTGGTGTGGACCACATGGGGCAGCACAGGTGTAGACCATTTCCATAGTCACAGAAGGTTCTCTTGGACAGAGTTGCTTCTAGACCCAAGTCCTCACTACTTCCCCTGGCTGGCTCCCTCTGTGTCACCGTCCTCTTAGGTGTTTCTGTTTACAGCTCCTGTAAGCACTGTGGCTACATTGGCTGTACCACTCTGAAACTCATCTTGAGAGGTGAAACTTAGCTGAAGCGTGGTGGATTGAGCGCATGTGCGTGTATGTGCCTGGGTTTTCTTTTCTTTTTTTTTTTAATTTATTTCTGTGTGTGTATGAATGTACTGTCTGCATGCAAGTCTGTGCACCCGTGTCGTGCAATGCCGCGGAGGTCAGAAGAGGGTGTCGGATTCCCCTGGAACTGGAGTTCTCTTGGAATTGGAGTTTCAGACGGTTCTCAGCCGCCATGTGGGTGCTGGGGATCGAACCCGGGTCCTCTGTAAGAGCGGTCGGCACTCTTAACCGCTAGGCCATCTCTCCAGCCCCTAGGTTTTCTTTGAGAAGTAAGCATGTAAGAATTGCCGAAGCTGTAATGGAACCTTATAAAGTTGTTGGAGTCGAAGTGAGAAGGGTAAGTTTCAGTTCATTCTTGCACAGAAAAAATTAAAAAAAAAAATCACCTTATTACCTCTAGACAACAATATAGTACACAGTGTGTTAGGTGGATAGGATCATAACTACCTTTATAGGCAGCAAATTACTGTCCATATGAAAGCTAATGCCCTGTTAGGATGGATGGATACAGGATGGATACAAGACAGATGGATACAGGATAGATAGATAGATGATAGATAAATAGATAGATGATAGATAGATAGATAGATAAAAGATAGATAGATAGATAGATAGATAGATAGATAGTAGCTTTGAGCTCTCTATCACACAGTAGAAGGGAGAACTCAGGAAAGAGGCTTAGAAGTAGGAAGCCAGTAGAGCTAATCAGATCTGAGCTAATCATTTGCCTTGATTCTAAATCAGAAAAGCATTAATAACTAGAAAGATGATATAAGCATACATAGCATCAAATATTCATCTTTGAGCTCAATGAAGCATCTTGTATACACACAAATTTAACAAAATCTTACATACAAAATATTTTTAGAATATGCTATTTTTTATTCTTATTTTATGTGTATGAGCATACTGCCGCCATGTGTATGAGTGCACGCCTGTGGAGGGTGTCGATCCCCAGAAACTGGAGCTATAGATGTTAGCCACCGTGTGGGTGCTGGGAACTGAACCCCAGTCTTCTGCAAGAGTAGCCTATGCTCTTAACTGCTAACCCATCTCTCTATCCCCCACACAAAATATTTTTAAATGAAAAAAAAGTTGACATTTATTTAATTTAGGAATGGGAAGCATGTGCCACTGTGTATGTGTGGAGGTCAGGGGACAATCTGTGGGAGTCAGTTCTTTCCTTCCATCCATCATATAGGTCTGGATATCAAACTCAGAGTCATAGCTAGCATTAAAAGCACCTTTACTCACTAAGCCATCTACACACATGTGCACACACACACACTTATTTTTAACTTGTAGAGTGTAATGCAGATTTCAGGAGTTCTAAGACAGAAACACAGTATTCATGGACTTATTGTGTATTAACAAATTTGGGATCCAAGCTGTATTTTACCGAATTTTTAGTACCGTTTCTTCCATCCTGGTTAGCTCGCCTTGAGCTCTTTTGCTGCAGAAATGCTCGGAAACTATGAGAAGACCCTGGAAGAATTCTTTTGGCAGAGAAAAGATTTTTTTTCTTGGCTGCATTTGTTCATTGCCATCACTACCTACATTTTTTTTTCATGTTCACATATGAAAATAATTATTCCTCAGTTCAGGAAGTCAGTTTTAAAAATCAGTTTGGCTTCAAAGGATCCAGCACCCTTAATAGGGTCAGACTAGCTCAAAAGACAGCTGGCCAGAAGCCCTGGCCTGGGAGTAATCTGCATTTTCCTGCCCAGTGACCTCGTGGGACTTATGCTAGAGTCCTGGAGAAGCACTGTGTCCTGTCTAAGAGGAGAAGGAAGCATTTCTGTCTCTAAGACTCAGGATAGGCTCTCAGAGGAGAGCCAAAGTCTCCTTGGGCCATTTCATTCAGTCTTGCCTATACTCTGTGCGCAAAGGGTTCTACTAGAGAGTTTTTGGGTGAAAGAACCTAGCACGGGGGTCACAGCTCTGATTTCTTGCCCCAGATGTGTGGCCCTAGGCAAATCTATCAGTCTATATGAGTTTCTGTTTACTCAGGTGTAATGGAGGGTTTCAACTGGCCCAGGATCCCTTCTGCTGAGCATAAATGCCTTCTGTCTTCCTTATTGGATCTATACTCTAGTAACTGCAAATTAATCTTATCTTAAGACATCAATAGAATTAAGCTCAATATAAAAGTTATGCTTTGGCTTGGCATGGTGGTGCATGCCTTTAATCCCAGCACCTGGGAGGCAGAGGCAAGCAGATCTCTGTGAGTTCAAGGCCAGCCTGGTCTACATAGAGAGTTCCAGAACAGCTGGGGCTGCAGAGAGACCCTGTCTCAAAAAGACTCCCAAAAGGTTATGCATTGATGGAGAAGATTGAAAACCTGTACATGAGGTAGACGTTAATGTAATAGAGAGTAGTGGTTCTCTCACTGTGGTGTAGGAAAAATAGTCAGCTGGGGGCTCATCTGTAGAGTTCTTGAGACAGAGATACTTGAGAGATTGAAAACTGCAGATTTTTTTGAGATCCCAGCAACTTCAGTACCAACTTTACCTCATGGTTCCTGTCTAGAGGGGTTGCTTTCAGTCACCCAAGCCTTGGCTCTTCATCTGGGCTATCCTGGACAGCCTATTGCACAACTGATCCTACCTTTCCTACCTGAGCTGGTATCTGCACTGCTCTTTTTTCTAAGGGACAGATATAATCAGCTCGAAAGGATTTTGTCACATAGTTTGAATGTGCAAGCAAGGGCCACCAGACCCCAGGTTAGCAGCTAGAAAGAAAGCTAAAGCAGAAAGTAAAAATTAATAACATCAATTTTAATAATCATTCACACCTAGTTCACATAAATCCTGATCAAAGCATGTATAAAATTGTAGCACATTGTGTTTGAGTTGAAGATGTGAGTTATAATAGAACCCATTTCCATAATTCTAACATGCTGGAATTTCTGATGAAATGAGGCTGTGAAATTAAAAGTGCCATTTTATGTGAGAAAGTTCTAAAGCTAGGCTGAAACTGGAGAGCAGTCTCTTGGAGTTTTGAAATGAGGGTAGAATGACAGCAGAAATACGCAACATTTTCCTTAAATATATTAAGAATATAGATGCTATACTAAAGAAAAAAGCCCCAACAGTGTGATCACCAAGAGAAACAAAGACAGCAGCGTTGGCAATTCTAGGACAGCAGCCCGTGCGTGAGAGAATGAATGTTCCTACATTTCCCCTGGATGGGCGCATTTTGCACAAGCTGGAGAAGAAGCCAGAGGAAAAGGTAGAGTAGTATAAGAACCAGGCTTTCTGAGACCCAGGAGAGACAACCTCAATAGTAGTGGGTAAGCTTCAAAGGGCAGGCAGGTGGAGGAATTCATTCCTTAGGGCTGCTGTAGCAAAGGACTACAAACGAGGTGAGCTACGTACGGCTATGGAGGCAGTTCGGTTGCTTTCGGGTCTGCAATAAAATATCATGACCAACTTATAGAAGAAAGAGTTTATTTGGCCACGTAGTTCCAGAGACAGCCCTTAAGAGTGAGGGCAATAAATGGCTGGGGCAGGCACCTCAACTGAACAAAGGAAAGAAGGTGAGGCTATAAACTTTCAAAGCCCACCCCAAGTGACATACTGTATCCTCCAAGGTGTCACGTCCTAAATGTTCCATGACCTCGACAAAGAGCACCATCAACTGAGGACCAGGTATTCATATCCCTGAGCCAATGGGTGACATTTCTCATTGAAACCACCACAAGAGGTTTTGGGAGATGGCTCAGTGGACAAAAGTACTTTCTGTGTAAACATAAGGGACTGAGTTACAATTCCCAGTGCCCACTTATAAGCAGGCCAAGACCATATATGTGGCTGGGGGAGCAGTGCGTGGAGATAGGTGTATCCAGCCAGCCTAGCCAAAATGAGGAGCTTCAGGTTCAGTAAGAGACCCTGTCAAGGGAGTCAGATGGAGAGTGATGGACTGGAACATGCCTTTAGAGCAGGCTATCTTCTCCTTTGGCCTCTGAGAGTGTACATACGCATGCACAAGCACACATGCCGTGCTCACGTGTGCTCACGTGTGCTCACGCGGCCCCACACCACACTCACATAAAGCAATAGAAATGCATTGTCTCAGAATTCTGGAGGCTGGGAGGCAAAAACCAATGTGCTTGCACACCGTGCTCCCTCTGAAACATGTCCAAGACCCTTGCCATTTTCAAGCCTGGTGGTTTCCTGGAAATACTTGGCATCCCTTGGCTGTGGCTACATAGCTCCTATCTATTTCTGCCCTGAACACCACAGGACATTTCCCCCGTGTATCTCCGTTTTCAGATGCCATCTTCTGGCAAGGACGCCAATCGTACTGACCCAAGGGCCCTGTTTACTCCAGTATCACCTATTAACTGATTACATCTGATACAAGCCTACATCCAATTAAGGTCACATATACTATGGTACTAAGGGTTTAGCATATTTTCAATAATCTTTTGGGTAGCAACATAATTCAACTCATTACAGTGAGCATTTAAAAATCCATCTGAGCTGGACGTGGTGGTGCATGCCTGTGATCCCAGCACTCAGGAAGCAGAAGCAGGCAGATTTCAGTGAGATTGAGGACAGACTGTTCTACATGCAAGTTCCAGGCCAACTGGAGTTACAGGGAGACACTGTCTCAAAACCAAAACCAAAACCAAAAATCCATCTGGGCCACCTATTAGGATAGCTGTTAAGAAAAAAGAGGGGGTTGTAGGGAGCATGGAGAGATAGCTCAGAGATCAAACACTGGCTGTTCTTGGCGAGGACCAGGATTCAGTTTCTAGCACCCACATGGCAGCTAACAACTGTCCCTACCTCTAGTTCCAGGAAATCTGACAACCTCTTCTGGCCTTGGTAGGCATTGCACAAACAGGCGCATTTATATGGATGTAGTCAAAACACTCGTGCACATAAAGATAATCAATTTTAAAAAAAGAAAGGAAAAGAATAAGTGTTGGTGATAATGCAAAGAAATTGGAACCCTGTGCATCACTGGTGAGAATATAAAATGGTTCCACATTGGTAGAAAACTGTATAATTGCTCAAAAACTGAAATATAAAATTTCCACCTGATGTAGAACTTCTGTTTCTGGGTCCCTCTCTATACCCAAAAGCAGGGACTCTGGCATGGATCTGCACACTGCCGTGGTCAGCACTATTTACAAAATCCTAGAGGGGGAAGCAATCCAAGCGTCTGCCGCTGGTCATCTCCGCCCCGCCTACAATCCCGGTGTCCGGGAGGCAGAGGCAAGAGGATATGAAATTCAAAGCCAGCTTGAGCTACACAGGAAGTCCCAGGTTTTTGAACTACGTATTGAAACCTTGGCCCCACTCAGCACATGTTCTGAACCCTGACGACATTATGCTAGCAACAAAAGAGTTTTATTTCATAGACAGTCATTTCCAGGCACGGGGAGAGCGAGACAAGGGGAGTTAGTGTTGAATGGCATAGAGTTTCAGTTGGAGAAGGTGGTAGAGTGTGGGACATGCATGGTAGTGTTCGGTTGTGCAATGTGAGTTACTTATGTTACCAAACTGTGCATTTAAAAATGGTTGAATGCTGGGCGTGGTGGCGCACGCCTTTAATCCTAGCACTTGGGAGGCAGAGGTAGGTGGATCTCTGCGAGTTAATCAAAGCCAGCCTGGTCTACATAGTGAGCTCCAGGCCAGCTAGAACTAAAGGGAGACCCTGTCTCAAAAAGACTAAAATAAAATAAAATAATAAAATAAAATAAAATAAAATAAATAAAATAAAAAAATTAAAATAAATAAAATAAAATATAAAATAAAATAAAATAATAAAATAAAATAGGTTGAAATGGTACATTTTATTATAATAAAAGTCAAAATTAAGATTTAATAAAAAGGATCATTGAAGGCCAAGAATGGCAATGAGAAGAAAACCATGAGATTCTCTAAAAGGTAGGAAACTGGGGGCTGGAGAGATGGCCTAGCGGTTAAGAGCGCCGACCGCTCTTACAGAGGACCCAGGTTCGATCCCCAGCACCCACATGGCGGCTGAGAACCGTCTGAGGCTCCAATTCCAGGAGAACTCCAGTTCCAGGGGAATCTGAGACCCTCTTCTGACCTCCACGGCGTTGCACGACATGGGTGCACAGACTTGCATGCAGACAGTACATTCATACACATACAGAAATAAATAAAATTAATTAAAAAAAAAAAAAGGTAGGAAACTGCAGCTGATAGTGAGTTACTGGGTTTGGAACTTGAAACTGCTGGCTGACTTTCCTGGTATTGACTCACTGCTTCTTTACAGTGGTTATTAACATCAGACAAGGAAGCAGTCTTCTGAAGTGGACACTGTGCGTGACATTGCAGATATCTGCAGTCCCTGGCTCTCTGATTGGAGATGGACCACAATTTTTAAGGTACTTTCTGACTCTTAGAGACTCTATAATTGTATGTGACTATCTAGGACAACAGATCTGGGGCTAAAACTAGGTCTATTGTGGTCAAGAGAAAGCACCCAGGGTGCACCTCCCAGCCTTGACTCGGGTCCCGACACCATCTTCTCTGCCTTTAATAACCTCTGGTTTCTCATTTCTGAAAGTGATCATAATTCTTAACCTCTTGGTAATTGTGAGGTTATAATCATATACAAGAGCAATTTTTACCACTTTAGAGCACAATTCATTACATCCTATAATTCTCCTAGAATGTTGAGGATCTCCAATAACACAGAGATAGCAAGTACACTGATCTTATTTACTGAGTGACTGACTTGTAAAGGTGAAATCCTTATAAAGTATACCATGAGAGACAATGGCAATGAGTCAGCAAGAAGGGCACCTGCAGCCAAGCCTGAGGTCCTGGGTTCATCTACAGGACTCACATGGTACAAGCCTGAGGTCCTGGGTTCATCTACAGGACTCACATGGTACAAGCCTGAGGTCCTGGGTTCTATCTACAGGGCTCACATGGTAAAAGGAGAGAACTGATTTCCACAAGTTGTTCTCTGATCTCCACACACATGCCTTCACACATGCAGATGCAACATAAATAAATAAAAACATAAAAAGGTTTATCATTGAGAAGTACAGGCAAAGTTTAGTACCCCAAACTTTCCACCCAGGTCCCTCCTTAGGGTACATAAGTCTTCACAGAGCAATCAGTGCTCTTAACCACTGAGCCATCACTCAAGCCCAGTTTTGAACTTTCAATTTATCTGTCTCAGCTTTCTAAGTAGCTTTCTATGTAAATGATAAAATAAAAGCCAGTCTTTTTCCTTGCAAATATTTAGGGCTTCGGGGGCTGGAGAGATGGCTCAGTGGTTAAGAGCACTGACTGTTCTTGCAGAGGACCCAGGTTCGATTTCTAGCACCCACATGGCAGCTACAAACCATCTTTAACTCCAGTTCCAGGGGAATCCACAGCATTGCATGACACGGGTGCACCTACCTACATGCAGACCGTACATTCATAGACATAAAAAATTAAAAAAAAAAAGAAACTCTTAATATTTAGGGCTTCATTTACCTTTCCTGACTTCTTTTGCTGTCTAGACAGGGATCATCAAACATATTATGTAAGGGTCTCAATAATAAACATTTAGGCTTTAACAGGCCAGACAGATCATCAGAGCTACTTGGCTCAACTACTGACATATGAAAGTGTCCAGACAATATGTAGATGAATATGGCTGTGACTAGGCTCTGATCAAATTTTATTTCCATAGACAGATAGCCAGGCTAAGTGTGGCCCATTTAAAAGTTTAAATGTGCCAGGCATGGTGGCACTCCCCTTTAATTCCAGCACTCGGGAGTCAGGGGTGGGTAGATCTCTGTGAGTTCAAGGCCAGCCTGGTCTACATAGTGAGCTCCAGGACAGCTAGGGCTACAGGGAGACCCTCTCTCAAAAAAGACCAAAAAATTAAAAAAAATAAGTTTAAATGTATTATGGTCATGAAAATTAAGGAAAGGCTTGGGAAACATTCCAATTCCTTCAAATCAAAGGAAACCAAAGAGATATGAAAGGCAATTAATTAATGTGTGACCCTGGATTGGATTCCTTTACTACACAGACACAATTGAGAGAATTGGTAAAAATAGAGCGGATCTGAGGACCAGAAGGTAGTGATGGGTCAACTTCTTTGGGAGGAGAGAGGAATCTTACTATTTATTTATTGTCTTCTATTCATTCTTTGATGATTTCATACACGCATACGATATATCTTGATCTTATCCACTCAACTCCTTCTACTCCCCCTAGACGCCTCCAGCATGCCTCCTGCCCATCTTTATGTCCTCTTTACCCTTGACAAAGCCCATCTCCCATGGACCCCCTCTCTTGACCTTCTTCTTTCCCTCCCAGTTAAATACCCCCATTTTACCCATTCACCCCTTGGTAACACCTGTCTTTTACTGTTCCTCTCTCTCAGATTCTTTTTCCCCCTTTCCTTATCTGATTTCTTTAGATTTTCCTGGCTCCTGCAGTTATATCCGAATATAAACTTACATGTAAGCATTTAGTGCTAAGATCCACAAATATGGGAGAACATACATCATGTTTTTCTGAGTCTGTGTTACTGTACTTAATATAACAGTTTCTACTTCCATCCATTTACCTGGAAAATGTCATGATTTTGTCTTTCTTTACTGTTGAGTAGAACTCCATTGTGTAAATGTACCACATTTTCATTATCCACTCATCAACTGAGGGACATTTGGGTTGCTTCTATTTTATTTATTTATTTATTTATTTATTTATTTATTTATTTTTGGTCTTTTTGAAACAGAGTCTCCCTGTGACCCCAGCTGTCCTGGAACTCTCACTATGTAGACCAGGCTGGCTTTGAATTCACGGACATCTGCCTGTCTCTGCCTCCTGAGTGCTAGGATTAAAGGCGTGCACCACCACGCCTGGCCGGTTGCTTCCATTTCTTAGCTATTTTGAAGAGAGCAGCAACAAATATAGATGTACACATATCTCTGCAGTAGGATGAGTCCTTTGGGTATATGTTAAGGACTGGCACAACCGGGTCATATAGTAAGTTCAGTTTTAGTTTTTTAAGAGTTCTCCATACTGCTTCCCATAGTGGTTGCATGAGTTTGCAATCCCATGAGTGGTGAATAAGAATTCTCCTTTACCCACATGCTGTCCAGCTTTTGCTGTCATTTGTCTCTTGATCTTAGCCAGTCTGACTGGGATAAGATGAAATCTTAAAATGGTCTTAATTTGCATTTCCCTAATTACTACAGATGTTGAATGCTTTTAAAGGTGTTTCTCAGCCATCTTTATTTCTTTATTTGAGAACTCTGTTCAGATCCATAGCTCATCTTTTCATTGGGTGATTTGCTTTCTTTATTCTTTGTTTTTTGAGTTCTTTATATATTCTGGATATTAAACTTCAGTCAGATATGTCGCTGGTGGGCAGTGGGAACTTTTGAAGTTGGATAAATACATTTCATATTATGAGATGGCCATGCACCTATGGGGATAAGGGATAGAAGGTTATGACTTGAAAGTGATGTGTTTGAGTGTCAGGTTAATAAAGGGTAGGGTTCTGAGGTTAATATTGATTCTCAACTTGACAGAATCTATAATCATTTTGGAAACAAGCTCTGAGCATGTTTGTGAAGAATGATCTAGATTAGGTTGATTAAAGTGGAAAGACCAACCCTAAATGTGGGAAGTACCACTCATGGGCTGGAGGCCTGGACTTCATAAAAAGGAGAAAGCTGGCTGAGTGCCAGCGTTCATCTCCCTCCTCTTCCTGGCTGTGGATGCACTGTCACCACCTACCCTGAGCTTCTGCAGCTGGGACATCCTCATCACGATGGATGGCACCCTGGGACTTAAAGCTGAAGTAAGCCCTTCCTTCCTCAAGTTGCTTTATTAGGCTATTTGGTCACTGCAGATAAGACGTGTGTGTGTGTGTGTGTGTGTGTGTGTGTGTGTGTGTTCTTGCTTTTAAGGGTAAGCTGGCAACATTTTGAGAAGTAGAATAATAGCTCTTTGTAGCGAAGAGGGTCACTAATATATATATATAATATATAATATTTCTGATTCTCTTGAGGATATTGACAAATATAAACATTAATCATAATCACAAGGTAAATAAAATTTCTATATTCAATCTATTCAAAATTAAAACTTTAAAAAATCATTAGGAAAATGAAAAGGCAACTTACTGAGAGAAACTACTCGTAGTACATTCACTTAACAAGAGCCTGTATTAAAACACATAAAAGATTCTAGCAACTTAGTGGGGAAGACAAAAGATTAAAAACCAGGTAAAACATTTGACCAAACACTTCATAGGAAAATCTTCAAACCGTTGGGAGTACTTTGAGAGATCACCCATCATGAATCACAGTAAGAAACCATGCATATCTCACCAACTACACTGGTGAAATGTGGACCATTGCAATCTCTGTACACTATAGGTGGGTTAGGAAATATATAACCACTTTGCAAAACTTCTGTCATTTTCTTATAAAAGTAAAAATAAACCTGAATCTGATCAAGCAGTTCCTCTCTTAGGAATTGACCCGAGAGATGGAAGACAGAAATCCTTGCCTAAGAATCTTTACATCAACTTCCTAATAGTCAGACCTTGGAAACAAATCACATGCCTACTCATAATTAATGGATAAACAAATTGTACTATATTCATACAAAGGAATACTGCTCAGCAATAAAAAGAAATGCACCATTAACATATGCAGCAAAATGGATGAAAAAAAAATGTTGCACCAAAGGACCCAGACACAAAATAGAACATAGATTAAATACTGTACTGGGTAGTCACAATACTCCGGTAAGAATGGCTATGATCGAAAAACCAACTTGAGCTAGAGAGATGGCTCGTCAGTTAAAAGCATTTGTAGAGGTGTTGGTGCTCTTGTAGAGGACCTCCGTTCAGTTCCCGGCACCCATATAGGATGGTTTACAACCACCTATAACTCCAGTTACAGGGAAATCTGGCACCCTCTTTTGGCCTCCACAGGCACCAGACATGCACAATATACACAACATGCAAACACTCATACACATAAAAATAGATAAATCTTTAAACAAAGAAAGGACAACAAATGTGGACCCAGATGTAAAAGGGACCCTCGGATAATGTTGGTGACAATGCAAATTGCTGCAGCCACTATGGGAAACAACATGAAGGTTCCGCCAACAATTAAAAGCAGAACTATCATAAAGTACAGTGATCCCACATCTGAGCATAAATCTGAAAGGCACAGCATCAGTATCTTTAAGACATTTCTGCACATCTACAGTTATCGAGGCACTTTTCATAGTAGCCAAGATATGTAAAAACCTGAACATCTGTTTAAAGCTAAATGGATAAAGACCGTGTGTGTGTGTGTGTGTGTGTGTGTGTGTGTGTGTGTGTGGTGTGTGTTCATGTGTCACTTAACAATGGGCTAAGTTCTGAAAAATGTATTAGTCAGTTTAATTTGTAAGAATATTATGCAGTGCTCTTTCACAAATGAACATGGCTACAGCATCAATGGATAATATAATTTTATGGGACCACCATTGTGTGTACAGTCCACCCTCGACCAGAATGTTCTATAGTTTACAGTGTGTGTGTGTGTGTGTGTGTGTGTGTGTGTGAGAGATAGAATGCTATTCAACGTTTAAAAAGAATCAAAGCCTGAAGATTTCCATTTGAGAAAATGCCCGAGGAACCTAGGAAAGACTCAGGAAGAAGTAGAAAAGAAGGCTGTTCAAGTGGGATAAAAACACAAATGAAAGAGCTGAAAATTCACCTGCAGGTCTCTAACTGATTTTCCCACATTTTGTCTTTAGAATGAGGTCTGTGACTCTTCAAGGGTATGTCCCATGCATTTCCCAAGGCTCCAAGCACTATGTAATGAAGGCTTAGTTTTGTAAATATTATGGAGAGATGGGGATGTGGTATGTGTTGGGGGGGTGGGGGGAGGCTGAGATTTAGAATGTTTCCTGATGGCATATATGTAGATTTCAAGCCAGGAATCGCTGCCTGCAATTTTATAAGACTCAAGATGATTTCTTCCTGTCCTTCCCAGAGCTTTCTAGTGTTGATACATAGAATAATAAACATTCATTGATTAACCGAATTGTACAGCATAAAGAAAAAGAAATACTCTCCTCCTCTCAAAGCCCTATTGTCTCTCCCCACCCCACCTCCCAGCAGTGGAAATGTTTAAATATGCTTTTTGTTGTTTTACAGCCGTTTGCATTTAAATTGGGTGTGTCACTATCACATTTTATTAGCTATTCCTCATACCAGCCCTGTGAGGTTAGCCTGTTATCTGCATTTTACAGGCGAGGGCACTGAGAGGTGAAGAGACTTGCCTGGACTGGGACGGTGCAAGCGCGGCTGAAGAAGGAGATTTCAGGGCACAGATGCTGCGCCCCACCCTGCAAGGCTGGTCCACAGAGCTCTGACCAGGAGTGCGATAATCAACTTCGCATTTTCTGCAGAACACTTTGAAAATCATGCTAATGGCTCTCATTCAAGAAGGGAGAATTGAGTTAGGGCTGCAATTCTTCATCCTGATTATTTGGTCCTTGAAATGATCAGCCCTCTCGGTAGATTCAGTGCCGTGATTTCCTGCTCAGACGCCTGACCTCTCTCAGGCCCTCCCTGTTCCAGCAGCCTCCACGTGGAGGCCACCCACATAGCACAACCCTCAGGATTGGATTTGGACTGAAGTAGTTTTATGCCATTAGGAGGGACTTAGGTCAAATTAAGAAAATTTTAAAATGGTCCATGAACTTCCTGAATTCTATGTATGAACCCAACCCCAAGCACACTGTTTTCTCATGTCCATGTACATCTAGGATAAAGTTTATTTAATGAAAAAGGCACAGGCTGGAGATGCCCCTCAGCTGGTACAGCCCTTGCCTGGCAGGCATGAAACCCTGGGTTCCTCCATGGCTGCCTAAACCCAGCATGATGTTATATGACAGCAGTTGCAACACTGAGGAGGTAGAGGCAGGAAGATCAGAGGTTCAAGGTCACCGTAGGCTTCATAGTGAGTTCAAGGCCAGCCTGGGATACCCAAGACCCTATCTTAAAAAAAAATCATTCTCTCTGTCTCTCAAAAAGAGCAATTTTGGCATAAGGACTGTGATATCACAAGAGTCTATTGAAACTAGAATATGCACTCAACAGGCAGGCAGTACACACGGTGTGGAAAGAGTGGATAAAAGGAAGATGTGTGTTTCCCATGAGAGAGCCAGACTGAGCATTATTTCATCACAATATGCAGAACCACACATGATTCAGAACTTCCTGAACTGTTTACTTCTGTGTGTGTGTGTGTGTGTGTATCTCATCATCATGGAGAAAATGGGGGTTCTGCACTTAACTGACAGGAAAGTTTTAGATATCCATCTTCCCATGTCTTCACAGGACTACTGCGACCACTGCACAAGGCTGTGCTGTTAACAGAACAGCAGTCCATGAGGCTGCGCTGTAACAGGACAGCAGTCCTGGGTTCAGGTGTACATTGCACACATGAAGGCACAGTCTGCTTAGCACACTAAGCAATTCTATAGTATGGAGTACACCCTGTCACCTGATACTAGCAGGCGCTTGGTGCCATGAGCCGACTTATTTGTCTGCTTGTCACTTTCTGGGTAACCCCATGAGCTGGGATGACACATGATGGTATGGAGGTCTAGGATTAGTCACTGGGAGGTGGGGCCGAATAATATAGAGGCTGCCCACCCCAGACCTATATAAGCTGCTTGTTGCATAGAATAAACAGATTTGTACCTTCTGATGTGGTCCCGGAGATGTTACTGGAGTAACCCTGCACCATACCCTCTTCAGCTTGTTTTTGGGACTGATGCCCCTGTAAGTGGCACCCAAACAGAGATACCTGAAGCAATCCGATGAGTCCCGGTATGTGAACCCCCACAGTTGGGGATCTGCCCTCCTCTTCTAGGAAGCCTCTTCTTCAGGCTGAGCTATTTTGGGAGACTGTCCTCCAATATGCCCCCTGGCTCTCTGCTATTAACCTTTTCCTTTCCATTATAACTATTATCCTCCAATATTTGGCCCAGAAAGAGACTAATATCTCTAAGATATTGTAGGCTCAAATAAAAAATGAAAGTAAAAATACCCCTCCCTGTGCTGACTCTGGCACGGCTCCCACTACTGACAAGGCTTTGGCACTGGAGCCAGCCAGAATCCATCCCTTTGATAGATTTTTTTTTTTTTGGTCTTTTTGAGACAGGGACTGTCTTTAGTCCCAGCTGGCCTGGAGTTCACTATATAGACCAGGCTGGCCCTGAACTCACAGAGATGCACCTGCCTCTTCCTCCCAAGTGTTAGGATTAAAGGCATGTGCCACCATACCTGGCTCCTTTGATAGATCTTAAGGATTCTCAGGACCCTGATCCTTCCTGCAAACCTCCCCTCCACTCTCTGACCCCCACCCCATGCTGTCTCCTCTTTACCTGGTCCTACCAGGGGCTTCAGCCCTTTCCACTGATTTGGAATGGGAGGAGGAGGGGCGGCCACATGACCTTCCCAACTGCCTTATGCTTCCACCGCCTTCTTGCTATACATCTACTGAACCCATAACTGCCCCTTCAGCTCCCTTAAACCTGGGTCATTCACTGGCTCTTCAGCCTTTGCAACTCTCTGTACTCAGCAGACCACACATGGGGATTCTCCCCTAGGCCCTGCAGCTCCAGCAGTGGCTGCTCCCTACTTGTAAGCTTATAGCTCTTGAGTCTTTGGTCACTGAGCAATTAACTGTAGAGCATATTGAGCCTTCCATTAGTCCCTGTAGCACCCCTGTTTTTGTGATTCAAAAGAAGCAGCAGGGGAAGTTTTCTATGCTTCCTGACCTTAGGGACATTAATGCTACAATGAGAAAGATGTAGAATGAGAAAAATGGGAACAGCCCAACCTGGACTCCCTTGGCCCTTAGCCATATCAGGCAACCACATTGCTATTCTCGATATTAAAGATTGCTTCTTTTCTATTCCCCTATACTCTGAGGACAGACCTTGCCTCAAATTTACTGTCTCTCATAAGAACCACTCTTCCGGGGCTGGAGAGATAGCCTAGCGGTTAAGAGCGCCGACGCTCTTGCAGAGGACCTGGGTTCGATCCCCAGCACCCACATGGTGGCCAAGAACCGTCTGTAACTCCAATTCCAGGAGAACTCCAGTTCCAGGGGAATCCGAGACCCTCTTCTGACCTCTGCGGCATTGCACAGCACGGGTGCACAGACCTGCATGCAGACAATACATTCATACATATACAAAAAAAAAAAAAAAAAAAAAAAACACCCTCCCCCCACACAAAAAAAAAAAAAAAAAAAAAAAAAATAAAAAAAAAAAAAAAAAAAAAGAACCACTCTTCCCCCACGCAGAGATTACAATGGAAAGTCCGGCTATGGGCATGAAAAAGCCTCACAATCTGTCATGTTCTGAAAAGGTTTTCTAAAATCCCAGTGTTAGACATCACCCATTACATGGATGATGTTCTTCTAGCTCACTGTGATGGGATGGTCCTGGACTCCCTAGTCTTGTAGCCCTGGAGGCTGCCCATTTGAAGGTCTCCCAGGAGAAATTCAACTTGCCTCTCCCTATGAGTTTCTGGGGTCAATTCTGGAGACTAGGTTGATTCGGCCTCAGATGTGAATAATCAAACTCCATGAGACATTGCCCCTTAACCAGCTCCAAAAGGCTTTGGCACTGTTGACTGGCTGCACCCATGTGGGAATGAAACTTTGTGTGTGGCTTGAAGCAAGAGCTTGTAAGACCTGTCCTGGGAGATCTCCAGTTATCTGATAACTCTGTAGGCATTCAGAGTTATCTGTAGCAGGAAGATTTGGGATATTACAATGATTCTTGCTTCGCCCTATCTCTGCAAAGTTCCAGGCCCCTTCCCTTGAGGCATTGAGCAAAATGTCACACCTCTAGTTACCTGTTGCATAAACTGGAGCTTTGCAGCCCCCCAATTAGAACCAAGTTGGCTCACCCATCCCTTCAGCCTGCTCCCTACTTCCTTGCCCAGAGCACAGTAGACTTAAATATATAGACCTCACTGACAGAAAATAAATGGAGTTCCTATCCTCCCTGGGCTCTCCAAGTACTTGTGAGTTTGTTCATTTCCACGGGTGATCTCCTGTGGTTTTCCCTCCCCCTTCTTGCGGGAGCGAAGCCTAGAGACTGTCAGCCTGCAGGCAGGAGACAAGTCCTGGAGCTGAGCCAAGAAGGGAAGGACAGCATGTGGAATGTGGTCACAAAGACATTGAACAAAGACAACAACAACCGACAATTGGTGCCCAGAAAGTGGGGCTCAACTTTCCACCAAAGGAAGAAGTAAACAAGGTATTTCTTGGGCTCTCTCTTAGCCCCTGATTTCCCCCACGTGAAGGAAATCTTGGAGGGTTTTACTATAGAGACAAGGAGATACCCCCTCTAACCAGGTTAGTCATGACCAGCTATGGTATATCTCCGTGGAATTTAACTCTTTTCCCATGAGAGATTAATCTTTGAATCTGCTTTAAGTCTCTGTCCTCTATATGGCCAGATTGGCACATCTCCGTGGAATTCTCTCTTCCCGTGAGATTAGTCTTTTGAACTGTCTCTTTCACTAACCACTAGCATTTCCTATCTTTATCATGGGTAACAAACAGACACGCCCAAAAGACCCACAGGCTAAGAAAATAAAAACGCTCCACAAGAGTGGCAGAGTTAAAATTTCCATGCGGGAAGCTACCTCCTTTTGGAGTGAGACTCTTAATATTGCCCCGTGGATGTCCCCTGAAGACTTATGGAGTTCAGAGTCCTGGACGCATGTGGCACAGAATACTAGACAGCAAGAAAATGCTCTGGCATCTCTCACGTTCTTACCACTACTAGCTGCAGTAAGACAATGCTTAGGGCCTTCTCATCAAACCACGCAGGAAAGGAAAACAACAAAATTAAATTGCAGACCTCCCCAAGAACCTGCTAAAATTCCCCTTGAGAACCCAAATAAAATTCCCTCTGAATGCCCCCAAGCTTCAGACCCAGTAAAAATAGAACAGGATAATAAAAACATCCAAGTGGTTAGCCTTAACCTTTCCCCTAGTTATCAGCCACTCCCTCTCAAGGGGCCAGGAACCCCTTCAACCTCAACCTCTTCCCTCTCTGCTACAGAAAAATTGTGCCAGATTCGGATAACCCAGATCTTCAATTACAGGAGTTCCCTGTTAATTTAGCTCCAACTCGGGGTCGCCCTCTAAACTGGTACCCGTACCAGGCAAGTGAGTTGAAAGAACTCAGGCAAGCAGTCAGAGAGGATGGTGTCCAGGCACCATGGACAAAGTCCATTCTCCAGAGCTTTGCACTTCTCTTAACACTCCCCAGGACTGGAGAGATATCTGCAGATCTTCACTTCCAGGTCCACTATTTTTACAATGGGAAGCACCCTACAGAGACGAATGTCTCCAACAGCTTCGGCGAAATCAAGGACAGCTTAATATAGACTGGGGTTATGAACAGTTCTTTGGAGAAGGAGATTTTAGCACAAGGACGCAGTAGGCTGGACTGGCCCCAGGGTACTTTGACCAGGTCCACCTTTGCACCCTATAGGCCTGGGATAGAATTACACCACCCACTGAATCCCAGGCCAGTTCCTCATTATTATTTCCTAGGCAAAAACCTGAGGAACCCCTGTCTCACTTTATCTTAAGAACTAAAAGCAGCCTAGAGAGGAAGATCCCCAACTTTGTAGCCAGAGAGATGTTCCTTAGAAATATTGTTTGGGAGGGAATGAATTCAGAATGCAAACAAGTGTGCCAGGGCTTAAAAGATGACCATTATGACAGATGGGTAGTGGCAACTCAGGACGCGGGCACAGTCTCCCGCAAAGCTAATTACCTAGCTCAAGCCTTTGCGGCTGCTGTCACCACAAATGAGAAATGTTTTAACTGTGGAGACAGAGGTCATTGGAAAAAGACAGTGCCTGAAAGCACCAGTCTCTTCCAGAGGGCCTCCTGAACGCCCACCATGCATTCTCTGCCCCCAGTGTAAAAAAGGATATCATTCGAGGAAAGATTGCTACTCAAACTATGATAAAGATGGGAAAAAATTGCCACATTTAAACTCCTAGTGGGTGCCCCTAGCCCAGGAAAAAAAAGGGGGGGGAAAGATTAAGTGCACATCCTCTGGGCAGCACCTATTTCAGAAGGCTCACATCCTGCACTGACGATTAAAATTGGGGGGAGGTCTTTTAAATGTTTGATAGATATGGGGGCAGACAGAACCATTGTAAAACAGCAAGAATTACCCCCTGACTGGCCCTTGCTCCCAGGACCTAAACTTCTAGGAATAGGAGGACCCTCACAGTCTTACATAACTAAAAATGTTTACACCTGGGAAGACCCTGATGGAAACACGGGTCAGATTCGCCCTTTAATAGCACCCACTAATATCAATCTACTAGGGCGAGATATTTTGGAGGCTTTGGATGTGGTTGTTGCCACTCCAAATGAGAACAACCATGTCAAGACAGACCATTTAACTGGGGGGAAATGCCTCTATCATCTCAGCAAGGAGCACCCCCAATCCTGAGGGTCACTGCAGAACACGCTCCCCCTTGTCTGGACTGGAAATCAGATGATCCAATCTGGATTGAGCAATGGCCCTTAACAGGGGAGAAATTACAAGCTCTCCAAGACTTAGTCAAGGAGCAACAACCAACACACCCATGGCTTCATATCTCCTTGGAGGAGATACAAACACTCTTTGGCAGATGGACGTTACTCATTATTCTCCCTTTGGCCATCTCCAATACTTACATATTACTGTGGATACCTATTCCCACCATATAATGGCTACTCCTATGACAGGAGAATCTGTGGCCAAGGTTTGCCAACATCTGCTTCACTGTATATTGATTATGGGTATCCCACATCAATTAAAAACATAATATCAGCCAGGGTGTGGTGGTGCATGCTTTTAATCCCAGCACTCAGGAGGAAGAAGCAGGAGGATCTCTGTGAGTTCAAGGCTAGCTTGGTCTACAGAGTGAGCTCCAGGACAGCTGGTACTAAAAGGGAGACCCTGTCTCAAAAATACCAAAAAACAAATGACAACAACAACAAAAAAAACCTGATAATATACCAGCATATACCAGTGTCCAGTTTAAACACTCATGCTCTTTTTAGAGTATCTCCCACATAACTGGCATGCCTTATAATCACCAGGAGCAGGGCATTGTTGAAAGAATACATAAAACTTTAAAGAGCAATTACAAAAACAGAAGAGGAAGGTCTATACCTCCTCTCCCCATAATGTAGTGTGCAGAGAACTGTTGGTCAATTTTGAAACCAGACACGATTACCCAGTCCACAAGCATTGGAGCCTGTGACACGGCATAATGAGGTGCCTTTGGTACTATGGTGAGGTTCAGTGTTGGGACAATGGAAGGGCCCAGACCCACTGCTAACAATGGGAAGAGGGTTTTCTTGTGTGTTCCCACAGGGAGAGTCCCACTCCATTTGGGTTCCAGCCAGAAGCATTCAACCTTGGACTACAAGGGATGGACCAGGACCCACTGGCAGGAAGGCTAGCCCATTTGAGCATTCAGGAAGGGCAGAAGAAACCCAGGAGATTGCCACTACACAAGAGGCTGATGCACAGGGTGACTTGGGGGGGACCTCAAGGCACAGAAGTCAGAGGCTCAGAGCCTGAGGCCTCCAGGGATGGTACCAGCCACCAGTCCACTACGAGTGGCCCTCATATGCACTGCAGCAGACTCAGTATCACAAGTAACATGGGCATGTGTGCCCAACCCACCATTTCTGGTGGCATCCTCTTGGGTTAGCACTTTGCCTTTGATTTTTGGCAATGATTCTGCCCTTAATCAGCCACAAGCCCTACCTCACAAATCAAAATAGCACCTTACAATCAATCTGTCCTAATGGGAGCCAGCCCTTTCTGTTTCCCAGTTTTGCTTAACTCAATCTGTCATTAGCTCCCTATCAGGCTTGTCTGATGGCTCCCTTTGTCTTCCTCCTAATTAACTCCTCACCTGAGCTTGTGGAACAAGGAATTTACCATGGCCATATCTCTAAGTGTATTACACCCCTCAATGCTACTGACTTTATGTATATACTTAGGACTCCAGCAGTCCTATGGTTGCCGGTGAATTTGACCACTCCTTGGGAAGGGCTGATCAAACTGAAGCACATGGTCACTCTCCATCATCGGAACAAAGAGTCACAGGGGCCATCGTTCTTGGCATTATCTCCCTCGTTGTTGGAGTTACAGGAGCAGTTGCCTCAAGGTGTCAATTGTGAATACCCTGCAGACTGCAGCCACAGTCAACAACATTTCAGCCCTGACAGCTAAAGCTCTTGCACAAGATAAAATTGTTAGTGACCATGTACACTTGGCCATACATACCCTGCTAATTGAACATGATTTGTACTGTTAGTGACTGGTGTTATCGGCATGTTTGCATGACCCCTTATAAGGTCAACGTGCCCAGTGTTACTCAGGCTTATGTAAACATCTCCAGTTTAATCAGTGGACCCTGAGATACAACCAGATTTTCTTGTTCTTTGATGACTTGTACAAGAATTGGGGACAGATGTTTACTGATTGGTTTACCCTGTACTCAGTTTTCACATGGGCATTGATCATTGAAGTTGCTTATTGCTTTTTTCTTTGTGTGTGTGTGTGTGTGTGCGCGCGCGTTTTTGAGACAAGGTCTCCCTGTAGCCCCAGCTGGCCTGGAACTCACTCTGTAGACCAGGCTGGCCTTGAACTCACAGAGATCTGTCTGCCTCTGCCTCCCAAGTGCTGGGATCAAAGGCGTGCACCACCACACCCAGCATTTACTGCTTTTGTAAAATAGTCATGGCCATTCAGGCTAGACAAAGGCAACTGAGCACCACTACTGTCATTCTCTCAGAGCTTGTGGAGGCAAAAACAGAAGAGGGAGAGGTGGGATGGCAGTCCTAGATTCAGGTGTACACTGCGCAGGTGCAGACACAATCTGCCTATCACACTAAGCAATGCACAGTACAGGACACACCTTGTTGCTTGATGCAAGCACACGCTTGGTGCCTTGAGCCCACTTTTTTGTCTGTAGGCCCTTTTCTGGGTACCCCTGATGGGCTGGGATGATGCAGGATGGTACGGAGGTCTAGGGTTGGTTACTGGGAGGTGGGGCCGTATGATGTAGAGGATGCCCATACCAGATTATACAAGCTGCTTGTTGTGTTGAATAAATGAATTTGTGCCCTCTGATGTGATCCCCAGGATGTTACTGGAGTAACCCCACCCTGTACCCTCTTCAGCCTGTTGTGGGGCTGATGCCCCTACACTGTGCTCCAGCCATTCTAAGATTTAGCCTCTCTTCTGGTCTAGTTATGAGACTCAAGCATCACATGATTTGCGGTGGAAGGAAATCAATGACTTCTTCCATAATGCTTTTCTGGGAAGACAGGTATAATAAAATAATCAAGAGCCCACATTCCTGTCAGCTGTGTGGGCCAGGAAGTGTCTTGGAAGCTTCGTAGGAAGGTAGGTGGCAAGTTTCATACCAAGCATTCAGATTCTAGAGTTTGGTTTCTATGGCTTTTGGTGCATAGCTGGCCCCCCAAATCCAAACAACCATCTTTTCCCCAAAAGATGCTGACTCTCTACTCTTGCCGTTATTTCCTAAAACATGTAACAACTATTTGCATAACATTGGGTATTATAAGCAACCTACAAAGTCTTAACATAAACAGACTGCCTATGCTATATACAAATGCTACACCATTTTATATAAAGGACTGCCACCAAGGGATGGCTGTACTTTGGGAGATACCAGTAGGCTGAAGGAGTATCACTGAGGGGAGGAGGGGTCTGTGTCAGTCTCAGAGGAAGAAGGAACAAGACGCATGCTGCCCCTGTCCAGGCCCTATCCTTGTTTTCTCCCCTTCAGATCACCGCTCACTGTCCTTATAAGGGAGAAGGAACCAGGAGTCAAGGAAACCTCCGTCTCCTCTCTTATTTCCTATTGTTCGTCAAGTCTGAACTGAATGCTGGCTGTGTGTTCAGCAGTTTCCAGCACTCTGCACATATTAACTTAGAGAAGTCCAAATTTACTGTTCTAAAGGGGTAGGCTGGGGATACTCGGTGAGTACCATGCCTACCAGAGGCCCTGGATTTAATCCTAGCATCTGTAAACCAGGGTTATGGGGGACACAGGTCTGTAATCCCAGCTACTGCAGGAATGAAAGCAAGAGACAGGACTTCAAGTCTAGTTCTACTCTCCTAAAGGCCCCATCGGTCTACTCAATGCCCTCCTCTCTCTTCTTATATATCTCATGGATGACAGACCCAGGCTTCTCTGTCCTCTGGCTTCTGGTTGGAAGGGGCCCAATGGCAGGCAGAGTTGGCCCATGTGGGCTGCCTGACGCCCTGTCTTAAAACAACAAAAGAAAGTAGATTTTTTCCTTTATGACAGAGAGACTGCTTGCCTTACCAGCCTAGTTATCTGAGTTTGATCCC
This sequence comes from Rhizomys pruinosus, assembly GCA_009823505.1. Classification (NCBI taxonomy): domain Eukaryota; kingdom Metazoa; phylum Chordata; class Mammalia; order Rodentia; family Spalacidae; genus Rhizomys; species Rhizomys pruinosus. The sequence goes on from VZQC01005988.1 coordinate 444,086, forward strand.
CACAACTCATGTAAAGGGGGAAGGAGAGAACCAACTCCACAAAATTGTCCTTTAATTTCCACAGGTATACAACAACAATCCCTCATCATACACTAAAATAAAATAAAAATAAAATAAAATAGGGTAGGACTGGATGAAGACCTAGGCAAAACTGACCCCTACAGCCTATGTTTTAAATTAAGAAAAGAGCTGGGCATGGTGGCACATGCCTTTAATCCTAGCACTTGGGAGGCAGAGGCAGGTGGATCTTTGTGAGTTGGAGGCCAGCCTGGTCTACAGAGGGAGTTCCAGGACAGCTGGGGCTACAGGGAGACCCTGTCTTGAAAAGACCAAAAAAGAAAAGAAGCAAACCTCAGTCAACCAATGACAGACAGTGCCATGTTTCTTCTGCTATTTTCTACTCTATTGATAGAATATAATTCAGGTAGACCAATAGTAGGTTCTCATCAGGAAAAAGGAAGTAGCTTTAGAACTAAAAGTTTCCTTTTAGAGAACTCCTGAGTTACTTTTGTTTGCATCATCTTGATCTGATCTTTGAGCATTACACTCTGAGGTTTGTTCTTCCCTCCAGTGAGGACACCACTCTCTGCTCTTCCAAAGCCTTAATATATGGATGGATTAACACTATCAACTGCTATTTGATGTCCCTCTAGACAGCCAAGACAATTCTGGGAGGGGATGAAGGAGACTGGATTCTACTTAAACACAGACAGGCAGGGGCTCTCCCCTTCTCAAAACAGGGATTACGAGGTTACCCCTAGCAAGTAGCAGGCCCAGGGGGACAGCATGGATGCATGGACACAGAGGCTTCAGAGCTGGGCCAGGGATTATGGGCTTCACCTCTCACACTGCACCAGCTGGAACACAGCTGCATAGCCAGCCACACCCCACGGCAAGAAGGTTGGCAGCTGTGCCTACATGTGTGCCCAAGAAGGAAAATGGGGTTTTCTCCTTTATTTTTATCTTGTTTCACTTTTGTATTTTGTTGTTCTCTAGCCTGTGTGGAAGGGAAATTAAGTAGAATTTCCTAGAGTGAGAGTCCATGTACTACAACAATTCCAAGTACGCTAACAACAGTAACTATATAGGATATATCAAGATAGTTACTGCTATACACTATATGTAATTATAGATACTATATACACTGTGCTATATATACACCATAGAGTTGGACATATATAACAGTACACACTAAGTCCTCAAATATATATATATATATATATATATATATATATATATATATATATAAAGTCTACTGGCTTCTTCGTTACGTAGAATTGTATGAGCAGTGGGTGCAGGCTGACTGGGTTCTACTTTCCTAAAGGCCCCTGTTGGTCTACTCACTACCACTCTCTCTCTCTTATACATCCCATGGATGACAGACTCAGGCTTCTCTGTCCTCTGGCTTCTGGTGGGAAGAGGCCCAATGGCAGGCAGGGCTGGCGGCCTAAGTATTTCTGCTTGGTCTGGGGTGTGACAGGGCCATGACCGTTTATATATGACCACTAGGCTCACATGGCAGCCACTCTTCAAGGTCAGCAGTTCTCTTTAGGTTCCCAAGGCTGTGTCTCCTGCTGTCTCTTCAGAAGAAGATACTGTCTCCCTGCCCATGAGCGTCTTTGACGCTTCTCTAGGAAGACGAGGACAGATGCTCTAAAGCAGACTGAGCCTAATTGACCCAATTTAGGTCCTGTGACCTTTCCTGCCTCAAAAGCTGAGGGGGAGAGAATCTGGGAAATGGAGCTGAGTCAGCCACTTTTGCAAGGTCTGCCATAGACTGGTACTGCTTTTATAATTACTGGAATTTTTAAACCAGTTGTTTCCTTTATTCTAGACTTCTTCAGTGCTCCTTCCTGCCCACCCTCCACCCACTTATGCTGCGGCCATCAGCAATTCACACTCCCTTGAGCCAAGGGGGTTAGAAGGAACGAAGAACTTGAGAGGAGGCTGTGCTTTCCTCAGTGGTAGTGGGAGTGGAGGGACCTGCAGCGAGCCACGGGACCGGGGATCAGTTTGCTTGTCCAGTTGACCTCGTCTGGTCTCTGGTCTGAGGTTCTGGCTATGAAAGTTTATCAGTAGAAACTTTTGCAACTTTAATACTGCTGTTATTTTCTTGACTCTGCAGAGCTAGCTTTCGTCCAGCTTGCTTTGGTCTTAGTTGGTCTTCCCAAAGAAACACATGTCCATGACCTCTACTAAGGCAATGGGCTTAAATTGCCTGGCTTCAAATCCTGACTGGCCAATCATGTGATATGCGTCCCTGGATCAGAAGTTGTGTTTCGGTTTCCTCCACTGCAAAATGAGAATTGTACGAGTGTACATTTCATAGGCTGCTGATGAAAGAGAGGATGAGTCAGTATTTGTCAAGTGCTTAGACAATGCGTAGCACACGGTAAGTGCTATGTAAGTATTTATTTAGAAAAAAATAAATAAATATGAGAGAGAAAGAATAGCCATAAGGTGTCTGGGCCCTTTTTGTTTGAGGGTACATCCTACCTCACATAAAGCCGTGAAGGCCTGAACCTTTCTTTTTGCTTCCTGACTGCTACAGCACAAGCAAGGCCTTGGTGGTAGGAAGGAAGGATAACATATAGGAAGCCTGGAGCAGCAAAGTCCCTGCAGGGAGCTGGAGCATCTCGTAGAAATCTTAGGGAGACCTGTGTTGTGATAGCCCTCATTTCATAGACGGAGAAACTGAGGCTCAGAAAGGTGAACTTGACCTAGTCCCATGCCTGTGGGTGACAGAGCTGAGATGCATGCAAGGCATGTATGACCCCCAAACCTGGACAGTCCATGTACTATAAGCAGCATTAGCTAGGCAAACTCGGCTTCACTAGGTCCCAAAAGGTTCCCATTTGCATTAACCCCTAGCTGAAAAATGCTCTCTTTCTTATATATTTACCTTGGCATTTTAAACTTTCATGTACTATATCCCCTCCCCCCCCCTTTTTGGTATTTTTTGAGACAGGGTCTCCCTGTATCCCTAACTGTCCTGGAACTCACTATGTAGACCATGCTGGCCTTGAACTTACAGAGATCTGCCTACCTCTGCCTCCTGTGTGCTGGTATTAAAGGTGTGTGCCACCACACCCAGCTACATACTTTATTTTCTTTCTTTCTTTCTTTCTTTCTTTCTTTCTTTCTTTCTTTCTTTCTTTCTTTCTTTATTTATTTATTTATTTATTTATTTTTAACAAATCTAGACCCATGTTCCCGCTCATTCCCCCACCCCACCAGAGCTCGGGCATTCTGCCAAACATGCTTTCCATCTCTTAGTCTTTCTCAATATTTTCCATGGGGAAGTTGACTGTTTTGAGCAGAAGTTCACTGTTTCAGTCAGTTCTTTGATGCAGTATTTTTCTGTTGTTGTTTTGTTTTCCAAAGATGCATTATGCCAACTGCTTTGTACAAAAGCCCAGGGGGCCCTACACAAGAAATACTTACAACTGGGTAATTGGCACTAGCATCCACAGATGAGAGGATCACCACTGTCGGTTTTTTCTGGACTGTGTTACTTCACTCAGCATGATGCGCTCTTAGCTCCAGCCATTTTCTTGCAAAGCTCGTGATGTCGTCTTTCTTTACTGCTGCATAGAATTCCATTGTGTAGATGTACCACATTTTCTATCCACTCCTCAGTTGAGGGGCATTTAGTGGTTCCAGCCCTTGCTATTGTGAGAGAGAGCTGCAATAAACATGGCCGTGCATGTATCTCTGTGGTGGCGTAAGTCTTAGGGACATGCCCAGGATGGTATTTGCTGGTCGGGTGGAAGTTCATTCCAAGTCTTCCAAGGTTCTCACCACTGCTTTCCATAGTGGCTGTACGAGTTTACATTCCCACCAGCAGTGGCGATGGAGTGTTCCCCTTCCCCACAACCTCTCCAGCACTTGGTATCATTGTTTTTCTTGATGCTAGCAGTCGTTATTGGAGTAATGATGATATCTTAAAGTGTTTTCATTTGCATTTCCTTTTTTTATTTTTTAGTGTGTTCCATTCTTAGATGGTTTGTTTCTCAGACATCTCTAATCTCTCGCTTGTGAAGTCTTTGTTCACACGAATCTTTTTTAATATTTATTATTTTTTTTGTTTCTTTTTTTTCTTGTTTTTTGAGCTAGTTATATTATTCTGGAAATCAATGCTTTGTCAGATGTATCTGCAGTGAAGGTTTCCTCCCATTCTGTGCGATTTCCTTCTCTTTCCTTGATTGTTTCTCTTGATTACAAAAGCTTTTGATTTGATGAGTCCATTTGTCATATGTCGACCTTTAATTCTTTGAGCTGCTGTCTGATTTAGGAAATCTTCCTACGCCTATGTCTTGTACTCTGCTGCCAACTCTTTTCTTCTATCAACCTTCAGGTTTGGTTTCACGTTGAGAAAGGCTTTGATCCATCTGAGTGACTTTGTACAGGTTGAGAGTAACCGTTAATTCCATTCTTTCTACAAGTGTTGGATCCAACGTTTCGCCAACACTCACTTGCTGAAGATGCATTTTTCTCCAGTTGGTGTTCTTTGGCCCCCTTGTCAAAATATGAGGTGATGAAACTGTATTGCTTCAGATTGATCTTCAGTCTTGTCCATTGTCAACTAGGTCTGTTTTTGCCAGTACAGGACCTCGTTTTATGATCTATATTTGCCCTGTAGATATTTTAAAATCTGGTATAGAGATCCCCGTGTGTAGATCTTTTCACTCAGTGATTTGTGCTATTTCGGCGTCTTGTTTTTTCCAAATGAAATTTAAGAAACTTTTTGTTTCCAAGCCTGTGAAGAAAACTCTTGGGGAAATTTGATTGGGATGCACTAAAATCTATACAAGAGTTTTTGCGTAAAATGCGACATTTTTTACAATGTTAATTTTCCCAATCCATGAGCATAGGGAGTTTCCATTTTCTGGGTCTTCTTCCAATTTCTTCTTTAAGGTTTTTAAAATTTTGTTGTTGTAGAGGTCTTTGGCTATCTTTTGGTTTAGGTTTTTCCTAGATATCTTATTGTTTTTGAGGGCTATTGTTGAGAGTGAAGGCTCTCTTTGAATTCTTTCTCCGTTGCTTGTTGTTGGTGATAAAGACAAGGCTCTGATTGATTTCTGGTTAATTTTGTATCCGCCACTTTGCTGAAGCTGTAATCGTTCTAGGAGTTTTCTGTGGAGTTTTTTGCACTCCCTTAGGTAAACTATCATATCATCAAGCAAATAGGGATAGATACTTGACTTACGATCTTTCAATTAGTTACTCCTTTAAATCACTTTCTCTGCCATTATGCCCTAGCAATAGTGTTTCAAGCACTTACTTTAATTTTCTTACATGTCAGTAGTTCAAAAACATAACACCTCTAGAGCCTGAACTCAGCTGAGAATCTCTGGGGATTATGCCATTCTCTCTCTCTACTCTCTCCTCTCTCTCTCTCTCTCTCTTCTCTCTCTTTCTCCTTCCATTAAGAGTTTCTATTCTGATCCACCAGTGCTACGTTTTTGTGAGCTTCAAGGCCAGCTCCAGCCAGCCGAAATCATCAATAATTAACATCTGGAATATCTTGCAGGTCCAAATTCCTCCCTGAGTCACAGCAAAATCCCTTTCTGCCCTCTAATCTGTCGGTGCCACCTGCCACACGTTGAGAGTACCAGTTTCAAAGACAAAGAGTCTTTACAGCTCGGGTCTTTACTAAGGACTACATTCATGTTCCAGTGAAACATGGGAGTTAAGGAACATCCTTGGTTCTTTCCCTTTAAGAAAAAACAAAAAAAAAAAAGAAATAAAGAAATCACTCAGCCCCACCCTTACCCCACCCTAAGGCCTGTGTAAGTTTCTGGGAGTTCGTAGGCGCCTGAGATAGAGCAAGATAAAAAGAATTGCAAAACAAACTGAACTAAAAAAAAAAAAAAAAAAAAAAAAAAAAAACAAAAAAAACCCCTAAACTTTTGTTCCCAGCTCTTAGGCACTCCCACCCCAAGTTGCAAAGCGGCAAGGGAATATGAACTGGGGTGGCCTCCCAGCCCACTTGGGCCTTCTTCCTGGCCAGGGGCCTGTCCCCTGACAGCCGCAGCCCCATCCCAGGGGTGGTGACCCTGTAAGAAGACAGGCGCGGCTCTCCATCAGCTCTCACCTGCCCTCTCCAGCCACTCATTTCCCCCTTTTTATTGCTATCCTCCTGCAGCCTGGGGGTGAGAGGGTGCAGACACCCCAAAAGCAGCTGCAAGGATCCTGTGGGTGGGGCAGGCAGTAGGCGGGAGAGGTTTGGAGAGAGAGATTAGGTGAAACATTAGCCACAGCCTTTTGGACACGGTCCAGTGTCTTTCAATGATTTCTTTATGCGCTTTGGGTGCTGGGCTTGTTTGGCAGGGGACAGGCACCCATTAGAAGATTTCACAATGATTTGCCATGTTACAGTTCTAAACATGTCAACTCATCACTAAAGTTAAAATTGTGTTTTTACCAAATCTTTTACCCCTGCCCCCAACACACCCACCTCTCCTTGGGGAGCTACAGGGAAAAACACTCCAAGCAAATTAATCAAAATGACTAGGTAATGCTCTAAAAATAATAAATGTTGTTATGGTCTGGATCACTTTCAAGTTTGAGCTCATTTTGTGAGCTTGAAGATCCATATGTCAAATTGCATGTATAATTTTTTTTATTAGAAGGAAGTGGACTGTTCTACGAGACAGGTAAGTTATGGAGACACACGGATTGAATGACTCTAATGCTGGATTGTGTTTCAACTAAGCTCATCAAGCAGCTTGGTTGGGAGGGTACAGGGGGCAGAGGGCAGAAGGAGTCCTTGTCCTGCTTCCACGGGCAGCTTTGTAAATTAGGAACCACTAGAGGTCTGAAGCTCTGAGAACCAGGTGAGCAGAGATCCTGGCGGCTAGTTACCATAACAAGAGGAAACTGTGCTAGGCCACGGTCCCTCACCGTCCCATAACAAGAGGAAACTGTGCTAGGCCACGGTCCCTCACCGTCCCATACGGACTATTCCGGGGCAAAGGCAAAGAGATTAGAAAATATTGAAAATTAATTGTTAGTACTATTAGGTTATAAAAAGGTGGGAGCCCCCAGATAAAAGGAACATGAGGCTTAAGTCACTCCAGGAACATGATTTACTTCCATGTGGGCTGCCAGAGTGGGCCACCTGCAGACACCTGGTGGAACCAAGGGCAGGAAGGCAGGGGCAAGATGGTGCCCCGGGCCCACCCATTTATAGCCATGGGGGCAGGGCCTCAGGTACAGAGGAAGAAGTCAAGAAGATTGATAGCCTCTGTAGGAAGTGGGCACCTGTGTGCCCCTTGGGATTCTGGGAAGCCCAGACTTAACAAGAACATACATACAAACAGCAACAACAATAAAAATGAACAAGCAGCTTTGTTTTGTTTTGTTTTGTTTTGTCTTGACATGAGGGTCTCCTTGTGTCTGCAGCTGGCTTGAACTCCAGATCCTCCTGCCTCAGCCTCGAAAGTGCTGAGATAACTGCTGTACTGCTGTTGTGAGCATCGCATTTTCAAAATGTCTTCTAGGATAGTAATCCCTAAATGTTGTTTTGATGTGTGTGTGTGTGTGTGTGTGTGTGTGTGTTCCCCCATGCAGGTGTATGGGGTGGGGGGAGCTGGAGACTGCCATGAGATTCTTTCATTGGTCACTTTCCATCTTATTTTTTTGAGACAGGGTCTCTGGAACCTGGAGCTCACTGATTTGGCTAGACGTGGCTAGCCTGCAGGCCACCACGGCATCCACCAGCCTCTCCTCCCCCAGACCTGGGGTTACAGATGCATGTAGCCATGCCAGGCCTTTACATGGGCCCTGGGGATCCAAACACATCTCATGCTTGTATGGCAAGTACTTTGCCCACTAAGCTATCTCCTCAGCACCCCCAAAGAATGTTTGAAACAAACAAACGAACAAACAAACACCTACCTGTAGCCGGGTCCTAGGTTCTCAAGGCCTTTAGGCATGGCTGTAACAAGATTAGATAAACCTGCAGCTGAGGTTGAGAAGGAAAATCTGTATTGGAAAAAAGGAAAGAAGTGGTAATGAGATAGATTCTCTTCTGTAATTGATACAATCCTCGGATGTTTCAATTGGCCTTTTTACCTAGTAGATGCTCCTAAATCTATGAGCAAGGCGTTTAAAGATCTGAACCCTAACCACCCACAGCCCTGGGAGATCATGTATCGATGTCAGGCAGGGCTTCTAGGTCACGGTGGTTATAAGGAGAACTAGAAGCAAGGACTCCGGAAGCTTCATTGTGCAGGTTCTTTGTGTCCAAGTCTAACCCCCGCTGTTATTGTCACAAGGATATTTCCAACCTAAGACATGTCAGCTGGCCTGAGACTGCTCCTTAGATAATTCTCATGCCTTCATCCTTCAAAAAAGGTTCATGGGGGTGTTATGAATCCCAGCTTTCCTTAGCCAGCCTCCATAAATCATGGCTAGCAGGAAAGACTAGAGGGTCATGGGTAATTAAATTCCAGCCAACCTTCACACCTAATTCAAGTCAACCCTTTGACCTCTTTCCTGGCCAATCTGTTGTCAGAGCTGGTAAGTAACTCCTGCTTTTAAATTGGAAGAAACCTTTTTCCAGGCCCTACTGTGTGTTAGCTTTGGCGGGGGGCATTTGCTCACGTTCATTCTGTCCACACTCTCATCAGAACCCAGGCTCGAGGGATTAACAGTGCAGAGGAGAGCAAAAGTCATCTAGGGGTCAGTCCAGGGGGGAACCCGTGTTGGTGTTCTCCAGATACTCTGACTTTCCATCGCTGCTGGGAAATAGGTTCCTGGCACTGATGGAAAGCCAAGCTCGCTCTGTGCAGAAGGGACAATAAACATTTTCCTCACTCTGGAAGAAGTGTGCAGATCTCTGGATTCCAATGACTCCCACCCATTCTCTCTCTGCCATATTTGATGCGGCTAAGTATGTTTGTCTACTTTCTGGGCTTCGGGGTTCTTGTCTGTGACATGGAGCAGGTTGTACATGTGATGGGAGAGGAGAGGCGCTGGCATGGACACCTAGTGAGGCCCTGGGGAAGATGGGGTGGGGGTACCTGAGATAATATGGGGGGAAGGTGCTGGTGAATTCTAGGCTCCTCACACCTGCGGGGTCACTGCTGATGGCTCTCTCTCTGTTAGGACTCCAAGCAGCCTCAGATGGGTGACAGGCCTGCCTGGGAACAAAGCCCAAGGCAGACAATGCTTATTTAAGAGTGGAAATTTCGGTGGAATGTCTCATGACTTGTCTTCTTTTACTCTGTTTGGTAAGCCTCTGGATCGCCCTCCTGTCTACAGAGTGCACACATGACCTGGATTCCATTGCCAGAGCACAACTGTGGCATTTCCCAGTTTCCAGAAAACATGGCCCTTGTTTCCTCCTTCAGAATGAGGCCACACTACACTTTTTATTTTTTCTCACTCTCAGACAATGGGAGCCCAGCTAGTGAGTGATGCTCAGAGATTCAACCATGCTCAGCTCAACCAATCCATAATGAATCAAGCATGGATTGCTACAAATAATATTCTTGGCAGCAAAAGTTTTTAGGAGCAATGAGTCAAGATTGTGCAGAGGTTTGCTCAGGGGAAAAGAATTAATGTGCTTGACTAATTTTTTACTTTCTTGTTTTAATTCCAGAATGATAGGTTGTCCCTGCAACCTAGCCAGCAGCCCGGGGAAGTGGAGCAGCCTGGAGAGCTGTGTTTAGGTGGTAACGTTAATGGAATTATCCCTTGCTGCTGGATAAGAGTCTGCTGTCGAGAGATAATTACCCAGGCAAAGACGAAGCATCATGGGAGATTAATGCTGAGGCAGAGACCTCACTGTTTATTTTCTGTGTTGCCGCATAATCGCCTCCACCGTTTAACTTCACTAGCGTCTTGGCTAACCCCGGGCCACACAATTTTACTTAAAAGAGAAAAATTAAATAACCTGAACCTACATGTAATTGTAAACAAAGTTGCCGGGGATGTGGGTTGGGTGTTTTCACTGCCGTAGCGGGTGGCGAGCTAGCGTTCCCTTCTCCCCCGTCCTTCCTGCTCCCTGAGAGATGAAAGCGAGACCAGTATCTGCCACAGTGGGCTGTGCCTTGAGTCCAGCGTCTCACATACATTTTCCGCATGCAATTCTGTGAGTTATTAGCAGAGGAAACGGTGTGTCAGGGAGGTGAAGAAACTTGTCCCAGGTCCCACGGCTTGTGAGCAGGAGAGTAAGGGCTTCGAATGTGGCAGATCCGCCCCAGCTGTTCTCAGAGACATCACAGGACCACACTCGTTCCAGGTTCTCAGTCTGGTCTTCTAGACTGTGCAGAGGAGTCCAGGCATTTTATTACCTCTGCAGCAGCTGCTGCTGTCTTTATTGGAATAGCTGCCAAGCCTCCCATCGCATCTTCCCTCCAGTTCTGTCTTTCTGTTTTATTGAGAAAGTATTTGTATCCAATCTCATGTGGTTAAAACCAATCTTTTTAAGTCATCCCCGTGGGCCTTGCGTTGGACGGGTTCTGGACCTGCTCTGGCCAGTCTGTAAGTGATTATTGTCTGCTCGCTCTAGGCTCCTTCTCCCAAAACTCATCATAAAAATTACATGCAGAAAACTGAAATGATGTTTGAATACACATCTGTATAGCCTCTACCAAACTCAATAATTGTTAACACCTTTCCACATTTAATTAATCAATCCATTGTTTTTGATGGACCACTTGAAGCCCTATTCCAGAAATCATGACGCTTCAGCATTCATCTCCTGAGAACATGGAACATGTTAGCATGACCACACGTTACCATCACAGACCTGAGAAGATTAACAACCATTCCTTGATATTAACTGCCCAGTCCAGAAAATGTCTTGTTGTGTTTTCTCTCTCTCTCTCTCTCTCTCTCTCTCTCTCTCTCTCTCTCTCTCTCTCGTGCTTGTGTGGGTGAGCACTGGTGCACAGATGTCCCCACGTGTGTGTTGATGTCAGAGTAAAACCTCAAGTGTCAGTCCCTGGCTTCCACCTTGTGCAAGGTAGGGTCTCTCGTTCACCTGTGTGTATCAGGCTGGCTGCCCCTTAGCTTCCAGGAATCCTCCTGTGTCCTCCTCCTATCACACCTTAAGAGCACTGGAACTGCAGAGGTGCTACCATGTCCACTTTCCGTGGATTCTGGGACGCTAAGCTCCAGTCTTTATGCCTGCAGAGCAAGCACTTTACCAACCAAGCCATCTCCCGCCGCCATCACCATCATCTCTTAACTGCTCTCTTTTGTAGCTGTTTTTTTTTAATATTTTCTTTATTATCTTTATTTTGTGTGTATGAGTGTATTGCCTGCACGCGTGTAGGTACAGCAGGGTCATGCAATGGAGGTCAGAAGAGGGCATCAGATCCCCTAGAACTGGAGTTACAGATGGTTGTTAGCCACTATGTGGTGCTGGGATTTGAACCCTCATCCTCTGCAAGAGCACCCAGTGAGTGCTCTTAAGTACTCTCTCTAGCCCTGCATTGTTTTTTTTTTACAACTAATTTCATGTGGTTTATGTGTAGTAATGGTTTTTAGTCATTTTTTAACCTAGAACGCCACTTTTTTTTTTCCTGTTTGAAGAATCTAGGTTTTGGACAGTTGAAATATTTCTATTTCAGAGCGTCTCCCTGGTCTAGAAGCTCTCAGTCAGCTTTTCATTTTAGCAAGATGCTGAGGCACGGCCCGGGAACCTCTCCTCACTTGAGAGAGGTCTAATATGATTATGGGGACTGAGGACAGAGGCCCACTGCATGGCATACCCAGAACAAGCTCAGGTGCTTGACTTATTTGTCAGGCTTGCTGCCCTGAGGCAAGCAGAGGCTTAGGGGAGGTGATAAATGGTAACTAACCATCATTAGTAAAGACTGCAGAAACTGTCTAGGTTCACGCTTCAGCTTTGCTTCTTCTAAGATGTATGAACTTGCATAAGTTCCTTAAAAATCTCTGTTTCTTCACTTTGCCATTCATAAAATGATGATGTAATCACATGGAAGCTAATTCACAGAGTAGTGTTATAATGGATTAATGAAACACAGAGCAGTGAGCACCCTGCCAGGAACGGTGTCCCCCACAGATGGCAGCCATTATCGCCATTATTGCTGTGGACACTCTTCCTTACAGCTGCCGGCCACTGTCTCCTCCAACCACTTCCTGGAAGTGGAGCATCTCCATGCCTGATTGCTCTGCCAACTGCCTTTCACTGTGTGTTCAGTTTACACTGGTGGCCTATGGAGCGTCTAGTGTGTGTCTGCTTCAAGACTTCATCCTCTTTCCCCCTAAGCCCCTCCTATCTCTGTTTCCTAGTTGAATTCTTTCTTTTAAAAATCCATTTGGTTCTACTTCTCCTGTTAGATTGCATGCCTCGATGAGCTTTCTTCCTTTTTACACTGAAGCATAGGTTCATCCTTGGACTTAAGTCCCAAATAAATCTGTTGTTTGTAGTACAGGACCACGTGGCTGCCAGGGCTCAGTTCTCATCCATCCATTCAGTCCTCTGTCATCCAGGCCCCGGAGGAGCCAGGCCTGGGCTGCAGATACAGTAGTCAGAAAGCATGGTCCTTTATGGGCAAAGAAACAGCCAGTCACTCAAGGTGGTTCTGAGCTGAGCGACCAGAAGAGCCAAGTTCCCGAAATTCCTTGTTCTCTAACCACGGGTGGGAATTCTGGGAGAGCAGCTGAAGGGAATATTTACAGGTCCCTTTTTCTGAAAGGGTATTCTCCATTGTTCTGAAATGCAAACCACTGTTAGAGCGCCACTACATTAGCTAGAATCATTTCCTGATTTCCTACACATCCTCGAAACAGCTCTAGAATAATTTCAAGTTTCAGCTATTACTGTATTTCCACAAAAGTTCGTAAGTTTTATGAAAATAAATGTCGTGGGCCAGCAAGACGGCTCTGTGGATAATGCTTTTGGCATGAGCCCAGCAACCTGAGTGGCGTCCCAGGAAGAATGGACTCCACCCCACAAAATTGCCCTCTGACCTCCACACTCGAGTCATGGCATGCACAATCCCCCTCCTAAGCACAAGCACGCACACACACACATTAATAATAATAATAATAATGATAGTAATAAATGTTTAAAATGTAACACTGGCACTGATTGCTCTTGCAGAGGACCCATGTTCGAGTCCCAGCACCCACATGGTGGCTAACGGCCAAACATAACTCCAGTTCCAAGGACTACAACTCCCTCTTCTGACTTCTGTGGGCATTGCACAACACTGGTGCATCTTCCTACATGGAAGCAATACACTTCTATGCATAAAATAAAAATAATAAATAATATATTTTTCTAAATGTAACATTGGGTGTGATGGCACACGCCTTTAAACCCAGCACTCAGAGGCAGAGACAGGCAGATTTCTGTGAGATCAAGGCCAGCCTGGTTTACATAGTGAGGTCCTGGATAGCTGGAGCTACCAGAGAACCTGTCTTAAAAAAATAAAATAAGTTTTGCCTATCTACGCAAACTTTTATCTGGAGAACTGGAGTGATAACAGTACCTGCCTTAAAGAGTTGTCGTGAATATGCAGAGTTAATATCAATAAACGATTAGAACACAGCACGTAGGATAAACATAGATAAATTGTGAAGAGATGGCTGTGATGGAGTTTAGAGAAAGGCGTCAGAGCAGGCGAGCTTTGAGGGCTGTTGAGGAAGGAGAAACAGCTACTTGAGGCCTGACTCTGAGAGCAAACCAGGCAGACGTCACATGAGGAGACCGGGGAGGGGGCGAAAGGAAGCCAAAGATTAACTCTGCTTATAAGTTAAAATAAAACACAATAACAACAACAACAACAACAGATACCCCCTCTATTTCTTTTATTCTGAGTTCAGGACTCTAAGCAGCTGATCCCAGAGCTAACATAATCATCTGGTGTGTATTGACAAAGAGCCACCCAGTCTTCGATGGGCCTCCAGCTCCTGTACATCTTGTGTGAGGGGACACTGATGGTCTTTTTCTGTGCAGTGAACAGCATGGGAGCCAAGGTGATTTCTCAAACCAGAGCAAAGACAGAATGTTCCCTGTCCTGTTCTGTAACCCAACTCCCAGTGGGTAAAGGGGTCATACAGTTCTCTTCCCTCACCCAGCAGAGATGGAGGGAAGTGTCAGGAAGTATGATGGTTCAGCTTAATTGTCGACCTGATTGGACTGAGACACACCCTGGAGATTACTAAATTTCATCTCTAGGTGTGCTTGTGATGGAGTTTCCAGAGATGATTAGCTCATAGGGGCTCCGACCTAATGAATATATTAATCCATTGATTCATAATATAATGGCATTACTTAAAGATGACACGTGGTAGGAGGTGGAGCTTAATTGGAGAAGGTCGGTCATAAGGGTGTGCCCTGAGGAGCTGTGTCTTGCTCCAGCCCCTTCCTGGGTTCCCTCTCTCCATTTCTGAGCTAACACGGTGTGAAGAGCTTTCTTCCAACATGCCTTTCCTCCCAGGTTCCATGACATTTCTGAAGCTGTGAGCCAAAATAAATTTTTCATTTTTTAAGCTGGTATTTTGTCACGGTGATGAAAAACTAGCTGAGTGAAGGAGCTGGCCGATGCTGGTGTGCTGGCTGCGACCACTATTGTAGATACAAAGCTGTCCTAGAGTTCTAGCCCAGGAGTCTTACATTTCTGTGATTCATGAAACTGTGGCAGTCAAGTAGCATCAGACTTCAGCTAGGGCAAGCAGCTCTGTGATTTGAAGGGGCACTCTGCCATATGACCCAGCGCATACACAAGGAGCTAGCTTGTGGGGCATTCAGTCCCTGAAATTCTCGGATTCCTTTACACATACTTCCTTCTCCCCCTAACTGCACAAGTTACCTTTGTCTCGCCGTGACAGAGTAACCGACAGAAACAGCCTGGGAGGAAGGACGTGTTTCAGCTCAGGCTTTCAGAGCAACTCAGCTCATAGCAGGGAGAGGATGTGGCAGCCGCTGTTCACATCACGGCTCACAGGAAACAAAGAATGACCCGAGCCAGGGACTGGGTACATCATTCAAAAGTCCACATCACCAGGTGTGGTGGCACATGCTTTTAATCCCAGCACTCAGGAGACAGAAACGGGTGATCTCTGTGAGTTCAAGGCCAGCCTGGTCTCCAGAGTGTGTTCCAGGCCAGCTGGGGCTACAGGTAGACCTTGTCTCAAAAATACCACTCCCCAGCCGCCCCCCAAAAACTTCTACTGACCTGCCTCTATCTGCCACAGCCCACATCACAAAGACTCTCCAGAATCCTCAGATAGCATCACTAGCTAGCCAACAAGCTAAAAAGCAAAAAACAAAAGCACATTAAACGGCATACTTTTATTATCAAAATGAATAATTAAAATGTATAATAAATGTTTTCTTATAATTTTTAGAGCAGATAACTGTTGTGATCTGTGTTTGTAAGATTAAGAGTTGTGTTTCCCAGCCTTCTACTCCTAGACAACCCAAATATAGAAAGTTACCTGCTATCAACATCCAGCCAGCGCAGAGGTGGGGTGGGCAGCACAGGATGGAGCTGCTGTGTAGTATCCGGGGACTGCTAGGAACACATCACCGCGGGGAAAAATGAATCTTTTGAAGCTAGTGTTGAAGCATATGTCGGTGGAGTGGACTTGGCAGCTGACACCTACTTACATGGTACGCTCTCAGAGGAGCAAAGGTTGGGGGAGCAGACTGGCTTGTCAGGAAGATGATCTAAGCATCAGTCAACAAGGCACACGGGTCTCTGGACATTTGAGATATCCACCAGCCCACTGGCGATCAGAAATTAGAAATAGGCTGGGGCTGGAGAGATGGCCTAGTGGTTAAGAGCACCAACTGCTCTTGCAGGGGACCCGGGTTCGATTCCCAGCACCCACGTGGCTGCTGAGAACCGTCTTTAACTCCAGTTCCAGGGGAATCCGACACCCTATTCTGACCTCCGCGGCATTGCTTGACACAGGTGCACAAACCTACATGCAGACAGTACACTCATACACATAAAAAAATAAAAAAAAAAATATGGGCCTGGAGAGATAGCCTAGCAGTTAAGAGCACCGACTGCTCTTACAGAGGAGCCGGGTTCGATCCCCAGCACCCACATGGCGGCTAAGAACCGTCTATAACTCCAATTCCAGGAGAACTCCAGTTCCAGGAGAATCCGAGACCCTCTTCTGACTTCTGCTGCATTGCACTACACGGGTCCACAAACCTACATGCAGACAGTACATTCATACACATACAAAAATAGATAAAATTTAAAAAAAAAATAAAAAAGAAACGGGCAACACCATTTAGGAAAAAAAGCCCACATTACAAACTTTTCGATTTCAAAGTTACATACAAAGATTCCAGAAGTATTAGGAAATATTGCCAGAAAGTTAGTAAACTAGGACCCAGGAGACCGTTACTCAGACTCTGCTAATGCTTTGAGGCACACACACTCTTATTCTCAGTGACTACTTAGATTTTAGATCCACACGTAAACACACAGGAATGAGACATGACACATTTTCTTGTGTATTCTTTTTAATTTTGCATACATAGTCCTGTGGTCCACAATTATAAATTCACAGCACAGTTTTATTTTTTCCTTTTATTTATTTTTAAAATATATTTATTGTTATTAAACCTTTTTATATATCATACATCATTTCTCAATCCAATTTAGACTCATTTCCCTTTCTATGCCCCCACCCCACCAGAGTTCATGCATTCTGCCATACGTGTCTTGCATCTTTTTCTGAGTCTTTCCAGAGTCTTTTTCAAAGCAGAGTATTATTATTTTAGGGAGAACTTCACTGTTTTTTGTTCTGGTTCTTTTGTTGTTGTTCCTTCCAACTTGTATTATTTCAGTATATGCATATATATGTATACATATATGTCTCACCTATACTAAAATTATGTCATCTAAAAACAAACTGTATGTTATTTCCAAATCATATTTCTGCATTCACATTTTTTCATTTTGTTTTTATATTACTCTAAAATATGCATACATACTCTCCACTCATATATTAAAACTCCAAAGTCTGAAAATAAATGGTAGGTTAATTCTAGAACCTGTTAAGGGATTTACAATATAAAAGCACAGTTGCTTTTAGATCACAAAGAATATAACATTAACGTTGCTCAGTTTGCCTTACAACTAGGTACTTGGTGCTAGCATCCACAGATGAGGGATACTTTTGTTTTCCTGGGACTGTGTTACCTCACTTAACATGATATTTTCCATCCATTTACCTGCAAAGTTCATGATGTCATCTTTCTTTACCGCTGCATAGAACTCCATCGTGTAGATGCACCACATTTTCTCTATCCACTTGTCAGTTGAGGGGCACTTGGGTTGGTTCCTGCTCTTTGCTATTGTCAAGAGAGTTGCAATAAACATGGCTGTGCATGTATCTCTGTGGTAGGATGAGTCTTGTGGGTATATACCCAGAGTGGTATGACTGGGTCAAGTGGTAAGCTCATTTTAAGTCTTTTAAGGGTTCTCCACACTGCTTTCCATAGTGGTTGTATGAGTTCCACCAGCAGTGGATGAGTGTTCCCCTTTCCCCACAACCTCTCCAGCCCTTGGTATCATTTGTTTTCTTGATCCTAACCAGTCTTACCAGAGTGAGATGATATCTTAAAATGGTTTTAATTTGCATTTCCTTAATTAGTAACAATGATGAACACTTTCTACAGTGTTTCTCAGCCTTCTCTAATTCCTCACTTGTGAAGTCTCTGTTCAACCCTTTATTCCATCTTTTAAGTGAATCATTTGTTTTCTTACTTGTTTTTTGTGTAGTTTATATATTCTGGAAGTTAATGCTCTGTCAGATGTATCAGCAGTGAAGGTTTCCTCCCACTCTGTGGGATTTCTCTTCACTTCATTGTTTCTTTCACTGTACAGAAGCTTTTGAGTTTAATGAGGTCCCACTTGTCAATTGTTGACCTTATTTCCTGTGCAGCTGCTGTCTAATTTAGAAAGTCTTTTCCTACACTTATGTCTTATAGGTTGCTATCAACTTTTCCTTATATCATCTTCAGAGATTTGGGTTTCCCCTTGAGGTCTTTGATCCATTTGTAGTTGATTTTTGTGCAGGGTGAGAGGTAGGGGTTTGATTTTATTCTTCTATAAGTGGTGATCCAGTTTTGCCAACAGCATTTGCTGAAAATGCTGTCTGTCCTCCATTGAGTATTCTTGGCCTCCTTGTCAAATATGAGGTGGCTGGAATTGTATTTGCTCAAGTTTGGATCTTCAGTTTTGTTCCATTGGTCTACAGGTCTGTTTTTGTGCCAGTACCAGTCTGTTTTTATAACTACAGCCTTGTAGTATAGTTTGAAGTCTGGTAAAGAGATCCCCCCTGTATTGTTCTTTTCACTCAGGGTTGCTTTGGCTATTCTGGGTCTTTTGTTTTTCCATATGAAATTAAGGACTTTTTTCCCAAGCCTGTGAAGAAACTCGGGGATTTTAATTGGGATTGTATTGAATCTGTATATTAATTTGGGCAGAATGGACATTTTTACTATATTAATTTTTCCAATCCATGAGCATGGTCAGTCTTTCCTTCTTCTGATGTCTTCTTCAATCTCCTTCTTCAGGGGTTTAAAATTTTTGTTGTAGAGATCTTTGGTGTCTTTGATTAGTTTTTTTCCTAGGTTTTTTTTTAAGCTATTGTGAGTGGGAAGGTCTCCTTGTATTCCTTCTTCAGTTGCTTGTTGGTGTAAAGAAAGGCTACTGATTTTTCTAGGTTAATTTTGTATCCATCCACTTTTCTGAAACTCTTAATCATTTCTAGGAGCTTTCTGGTGGAGTTTTTAGCACCCCTTAAGTAAACAATTATATAATCAGCAAAAAGGGGTAGCTTGACTTCCTCTTTTACAATTAGTACTCCTTTGATTTCCTTTTCTTCCCTTATTGTCCTAGCAAGTGTTTCAAGCACTATATTGAAGAGGAGTGGTGAAAGGGGAAGTCTTCCAAGTTCTGACCTTTAAGGAGAATGCTTCTAACTTTTCTCTATTTAGGGATGATGTTGGCTGTGGGCTTCCTGTATATGACTTTGATTATACTGAGGAATGATCCCTCAAGTCCAATTCCTTCTAGGACTTTAAACATGAAGGGATGCTGGATTTTGTCAAAGGCTTTTTCTGTGTCAATCGAGATGATTGTGTGGTTTTTGTCTTTCAGTCCATTCATGTGTTTTATGATATTTATTGATTTTTGTATGTTGAACCATCCCTGCATCTCTGGTATGAATCTAACTTGATCGTGATGGATGATCTTTTTGATGTGGGTCTGTATGTGGTTTGTGAGTATTTTGTTGAGAATTTTTGTGTCTGTGTTCATTAATGAGATGGGCACAGCATAGTTTTAAATGACTGCCTGGCTTGCCATAATTTGGATGGTTTCTGTTATTTAACCTGCCGAATTTGGTCCAATCAAGGTGTTTTTGGCAGTCTTATGAACAACACTACAACACATACATAGTGGCCATACATTTTTGGACACTCACCCAGCTATGTCCTTGAGATAAGTTTCCAGAAAGGGAATTTTTAGCTCAATCGGCTTGCATATATTTTGAGCTTAGATCCCATTATAACTGTGTCCTCTAGAAAGTTTCAATTTAGAGTCCCATCAGCAATCAGACTGGACTTTTGAGCAGTTTTTAGGCCTTTTTTTTTTTTTTTGTCTCCATTCTAAGGAAGAATCCAAGAATCGTCTGCTCCTGGAAATCTCAGGCTGGGACCTGGAGAGATGGCTCAGTGGTTAAGAACACTGGTTGCTCTTGAAGGGGACTCAGGTTTGATTTCCAACATTCACATCCATAACTAACAACCATCCATAACTCCAATTCCAGGGAATCCAATGCCCTCTTCTGACTCTGTGGGCATTGCATGACATGGGTGCACTTACACACATGCAGGCAATATACTCATACACACAAAATAAAAATAAATAAAATATTTAAAAATGTTTTCAAATCTCAAGCTGTCTTGATAGCTGGGCAGTAGAAAAACTATTGTTGCCCATGTGCTGTTCCTTGATGGTGTGGCCTAAATCAGTTCTACCAGAAAGAAAAGAGCACCCTTGAATATGTGGTCAAATACACATTGATGAAAAACCCACCAAGACCCACAGTTTCTAAACTCAGAGAGATAAACCCAGGACAAGAATCCAGGGTCAGAGAAATAAGTTAGGTGAGATGGGTTTATTCGGTATTTTAATTAATGCTGCCAAACTAATAACCACAAACTCAGCAATTAAAAACAGCTTCCTAGTAATCAGGCATCCTATGACATTATCATCCACTGCTGATTCTTATTGGAGGCTGAGTCACAGAAAGATGTCCTTCCAAGCCAGTTAGCATGTAGTCATTTTTTGTCTCTTGCAACCATAAGACCCCTAGAAGTTTGATTTCTGAAAGACATCAGAGAGAAAGACTCTAGAACGAGTCTGCTAGTATGCCAGGGTCTTACATAATGCAATGGAATCATAACGGAGTATTATTCCAGACATTTTCCATGTTCTAAAGCAAATCACAGGGCCCCACTACACGCAAGGGGAAGGGATTGTGCAAGCAGGCACATCCAGGAGGCAAGGACCCTGGGGGCACCTTAAGGTCTGGTTCATCATAGTAAACAACCAGAAATCTCTTCTCTTATAGTACTTTTGCTTGAGTAATCAGAGAGGCCAAAAACTTGGGGAAAATGTAAAATCTGAAACTTACTGACTGAAAAATAGCCACCCCATGTTTCTCCTTTCAAGTGGAGGTGTACAACTTACCATTGTATAAACAATATTTGGCTTGGGATAAATGTGGCTCTTCAGAGGTGTGCCCTGGGGCGTATGTTTTGTGTGTTCTTGGAATCTTGTTTCTATTCCCCTATGACTAAGTTATTTTCTCCCAACTTTGTCTTGTGGAATGAGGTGATGTATCCAAACCCATGTCATAATGACCACAATGGAGACATTTTCCATGTGAAATTCTGTGAGCTATTCTTATGTCTCTAATTACCATGTCTCCCCAAGACCAAGCCTTCAGACTCACAACCCTTTAAAAAAATTAAAATACAAACTGTAGTGGGCCTTAAATAAAAGTTCTTTAAAAGTTATATGAGTCGAGCCAGGTGTGGTGGTGCACGCCTTTAATCCTAGCACTCGGGAGGCAGAAGCAGGTGGATCTTTGTGAGTTCAAGGCCAGCCTGGTCTACAGAGTGAGTTCTAGGACAGCTGGGGCTACAGGGAGACACTGTCTCTAAAAGACTAAAAAAAAAAAAAGTTATATGAGTCGAGTTTGGGATGTAGCCCAGTTGGTCAAGTGCTTGCCTGTCATGCACAAAGCCCTGGGTTCCATCTCCAACGCTGCGTACAACTGAGAGTGGTAGCTTCACTTGGAATCAAAATACTTGGGAGGAAGAGACAGCAGGATCAGGAGTTCAAAGTCATCCTCAGTTACACAGCCAGCTCAAGACTAGCCTGGGACATATAACACTGTGTTGAAAAAATATTGGTTTTACATGGCGGCAAAAGATAACCGAGTCCAGCAGGCTGTCATCCGACTTCCACATGCAGCATGCATCCCACTCTCAAATAAAAAATTTGAAAAAATATTGCTATGTGAGTCATATCATTACAAAGGATGCATGTAGGAAGTTCCAGGTGGTGTCCACATTGCCTTCCTTTAAGCCTGTCAGAAAGCTTAAGTTTCATATTCTGTGCTTTTAGGGTCTGATGAAGTTTTGCCTTGGGTGTAAAGTGGCCCTAATACATTTCCATAAGAAAACGTTAGACTGCATCAAAACCTTGGAGGGGAGGATGGGAAGGAAGCAAGGTTCTATTTAAAGTTTTCTTCTTAGGGTAGAGCCAAACAAACTATGCAGGCCTCAGTGATTCATAAATGGTATCGTGAGAGGTACAACCTCATAGTGAGCACTGCAGAAATTCCTATAAGGCTTTGGGTTCTATGTAACTGATTAATTAGTTAAATCATCCTCTTACACAAGAACAGCAGTAGTTCAGGGTGCATACAGTGAGGCTGATGATGGTGGACCAAGGTGTTTCCTGGTAGTATTCAAAGCCTTTCCCTCCCCTCTCCCCACTAAGGAAAAGAAGCCTGGCCTTGGTTGGCCTGAAAAGAGTTCACTCTCTAGGGAGAAGGCAGGTGTCAGCAGTAGGTGTCCTGTGGGATTCTGTTTTGGGTCTTGAGTCCTTCTTTGTCAGGAGAAGTGAAAGAGGAACCTAAGCAAGGGAGACAAGGAACTTTGGGCTAGAAATTGGGGAGGGCCAGCTTGAAGCCCGAGAGGTGTTATTATTGATGACTGCCATCCCATTTAGCCTGGCTTTATTTAAATAATGCATCATTCTGAACTCTTATCATGCTAGGACTGCCACGAAAAAGTTCCACAAACTGGATGCCTGGAAAGAAGAGTCGAGGGTTGTCTCAGTTTCTGAAGGACAGATATCTAAAACTGTGCTCCCACCGACCTCTCCTTACTGGCTAAGTGGGGATTAAACACAGGGCCTCACACATGCTAGGTCAGTATTGTACCACTGAGCTCTCTGCCTAGCTCTCCTGGCTTCTTCCTAAAATGTATCAGTTGTTGGCATTCCTTGGTTTGTAGATGTGTTCTCACCCCTAGTACAGCCATTAGCTGTATGTAGGGACTGTGGGTTCATATGAGTGCCATGTAACTAATTCAGTCCATAAAAATCCTTATTTTAGTTCGTTATATGTCAGTATAACAAAATACCTGAGATTAGGTTAATTAATTAATTAATTGTATTTTATGCATACGAGTATTTTGCCTGCATGTGTGTAAGTGGACCAGTGTCATGCAATGCTCTTGGAGGCCAGAAGAAGGCACTGATTCCCCTGGAAGTGGACTTACAGACATTTGTTAGCTGCCACATAGGCACTAAGGACCCCAACTTAGGTCCTCTGCAAGAGCAGCCAGTGGTTTTAACCATTGAGCCACTTCTCCAGCCCTAAGATTAAGTAATTGTTAAAGGAAAGAATATTTGGTTTATAGTTCCAGAAGCTAGGAAATTCATGGACACAGCAACCAGTTCTAGTAAATAACTTATAACCAGGTAGGAGGTGAAATGGCAAGCTACCTCATGCAAAAGGCACACAGGAGAAGCATTCACCTCTCAACAACCTAATCATCGCTTATTGCAGGACCACCTCCATCACAATCAAATTTCAGCATGAGTTTCACAGGAGACAGATCATACTCAAACTAAGGTCTTCTTCTGAGGTGAATGTGAGTGGGGTGGGGCACTGTTGAAGCTAGCACAGGACAGAACACAGAGAAACAAACATCCATACAATTAAGGCTACTAAGTAATTCAATTTGGTCTTTATGCTCTAATGAGTTAGACATGGAAAACAAACCACTGTATTACATTTGGGAAAGAAACAGATCTGAAATATTCAACTGCTCTAGATTTTCCAAGACAGCAAACTTCCCCTTAAAGAGTGAGCTCCACTTCCTCTCTAAACAATTCATTTCCTTCAGTTCTCCTAGACATACTTAGGTACAAGTGAGGACACTTGTGCCTCCAGCATCCAGAGACAGAGCACTTTGTTTCCTGTTTTAGAGAAGATGACCCTCACCGGTGTCTAGTGCCATGTGGTTGTAGTGCCTCTGGAATGCCTTTGAAAGGGTTTGGGAGGAGCAGTGGTAGGAACCTGCAGACTGGGGCTCCTAGGCTTCCACGTACGGTGACATTGGGATAGTCACCCATTAGCTAATAAATTCCCATTCCTGTTAGCTGAGAAGGACTTATAAGAACCTCCTTCTTCAAGTACCAGATGATGTCTGGGCCATATTTTGACCAATCAAGAATCTGTATGATTCAGAACAGGTAGAATACAGTCTTGGGCTTGCTCATGCCAGGCTCAGATGTGCAAAAATAAAAAGAAAAATAGTATCTATGGAACTTCTTATAACAGATCCATAGTCTTTTAAAAAAATTTTTATGTGTATGAATGTACTGTCTGCATGTAGGTTTGTGCACCCGTGTCCGCAATGCCCTGGAGGTCAGAATAAGGTGTTGGATTCCCCTGGAACTGGAGTTAAAGACAATTCTCAGCCACCATGTGTGTGCTGGGGATCAAACCCGGGTCCTCTGCAAGAGCAGTTAGCACTCTTAACCGCTGGGCCATCTCTCCAGCCCCAGATTCATAGTCTTTTAATGTCCCTTAAAATACCCACACTGATGACTAACAGAGATTCTAGTGGACCAAAATTTGGTCCAACTAGTATTCTTGGGTTATTCCGGTAAACTGTCTTTAGGGGTGAATTAGTTTTTCCAGTTAACGCTGTTCCTCTCCAGAATGCGGACTGGCTGTGGGGAGGCACAATGCTTTGGGCTACTTGGGGGAAGGAGAGGTCTCTTGAGTTGCACTGGTCCCTTGCTATGAGCCCCTTGGTGTTTGTGGAGTGGCTGGGCTGCTGTCAGCCAGGCTGTGTGGGGGAGCTCACTGCTAAGGTTTTCTCTGGGTCGCTAAGTCCTGTTCTCTCCTGGTTTAGACAGAGCTCAGGGTCCTTCCTGTTGACTCAAGTCTGTCCTGAGTCCTTGCTGGCACTTCGGACTTTCTGGAATGTACTGGATCTTCTCTGCATACTCAGCTCGTGAGAGGCCCACACCATATACTGGGCATCCATTTTTTTTTTTTCACATAAATCCAGAGAATAAAGTGATGTAAGGGTGATACGAATGGTCCCCAATTCTTGATGGCTCAATTTAGGCATTTTGACTTTAAGATACACACTCAGCAGAAACCCTACTGCCAGTTTTGAATTGTGTTCTTGGGCTGGGATGACAGCATGCTGTATGATACTCTGTGATGCTGGGCAGCGACAGCCCGCTGCAGCCCCCAGTCTTCGTGCAGCCCTGAGGGCAGATCACTGATGCTCCATAGTGGACTGTGTTTACTAAGCTATAGGGTGTTTGGTAGGTTAGGTATGATCAGTGCACTTTCAACTTAAAGGTACTTCCTACCTATGATATTTAGGGGGCTTTATTGGGATATTGGTCCCCTCATAAGCTGAGGGGCTCTGCATTGCTGCATTGCCCACCCTCAGCTCTCTGCGTAATGGGGGGGGGGAGCGAGATAATGGAGATATACCAAAAATTTAAATGTAAAAAGTAAAAAGGAGGCCAAGAGAAATCTGGAGAGAAAGTCTCATCCCTCACATTACTGTTTGGACATGTAGACTATGATATCGGGAATAGAATGTGCATGAAACATGGCAGAGAAAAGACAAATCACATCTGAAGCAGTGAGTGTCAGACTAGTTCTATCTGGAAGAGCATTCTGAGTGGAGCGGAAGGACAGGCTCTCTGGGGGCTCAGGCACCAAGGCATCCATTAGCCACATTCATCTCTTGAGCATTTGCAATGTGACTAGTGCTTCTAGGTATCTGAAAATATCATCTAATTTTAATAATTTACATTTAAATTTAAATCAATGTGGGGCCACACAGTACCTACATAATGAATAAATAATACAATGCTCCACCTTTCATGGGGAACTTGTGGTCTGGTGAGACACACAGAATCTTTCTGAGGTTAATTTTTTTTTTTTTTTTTTTTTTTTTTTTTTGGTATTTTTGAGACCAGGCTCCTGTGACCAGGCTGGCTTTGAACTCACAAAGATCCTCTTGCCTCTGCCTCTCGAGTGCTGGGATTAAAGGCGTGCACCACCACACCTGGCTTAAAAATGGTTCTGTCTCACTCAAAAAAAAAAAAAAAAGGTTCTTAGCCGCCATGTGGGTACTGGGAATTGAACCTGGGTCCTCTGCAAGAGCAGTCCAATATGTTTAACCTTGAGACACCTCCCAGCCGGGTTAAGTTTAAATAAGATATATGTAATGTTTAATGAACTAAATAATTTATATTTATGCATAAATTTCAATGTTTGAAAGTATTGGAATGTGGTTTGCTTGTTTTCCTACAATGAATGTGATCTAATCACATAGGATTTATTCATTTTGCAGTGCTTAAGACTGGATCTAGGACCCTGTGCATGCTAGGCAAGTTCTCTCACAGTCTACCTCTCTGGTCCTGAACTTCACAATTAACACATCAAATACCAGTCTAGCAGCAAGACTGAGAACTAACATTTTATTGAAGCAATGATGAACCAAAATAATGTTTAAGGTATCGTATAATGGACTATGAGATAAAAGATCTGATAATAGATATATATATAATATATATATATATATATATATATAAGTCATTTATGCTACTAATATTACCATGATTTGGGTTCAGTTAGGATTTAATGAAAATAAATATGTAATTATTATCATATACCTCATGAACTCTGTTCATAGACTTGTTGAGGATATAAGCACTCAAACTAAAAATGTTTGCTTTGACTTAGGTAAACAAGACAGGTTGATGAATAAGTTTACTTTGTTCAAGAAATATTGTGGAATTCCCAGATATTATTCTAGACACTAGGGAGCAGTTTTTAATAAAACAGACGAAGTTGGAATTTCCAACAAGCATATATATTTTAGTGAAACAGAAAGACAACAAATGAACTACCTGACAATTTGAGATTACAGTCAATGCTATGAAGAGCTATCTACCGCACGGTGACTCAGAAGTGAAGTGGCTATTTTAGACTGGGTGACCCATGAGGTCTCCAGGAAGTGACATTTGAGTGGACACTAGCTTGGAAATAAAAGGACCAGGGCACCCAGAATGTGGAGGCCACACTTTCTAAGCATGAGGATGTCCCCACAGCTCTAGACGCTGAAACTACAGGGTTGGGTACAGTTGGAATGGTGCATTAATAGGGAGAGCACTGGAGAGGCCCGAGCTCAGAGAGGAGGTGATGCTGGGGAAATAGGGGCTTCGGCTCGGGGTTCTTGATCTCATTAATAAAAACAATTTAAGAATGGACTCAAATAGAAGCTCAAAGAAAACTTTATTAAGATTTAAAATAAGGGGCTGGAGAGATGGCCTAGCGGTTAAGAACACCGACTGCTCTTGCAGAGGACCTGCGTTCGATCCCCAGCACCCACATGGTGGCTAAGAACCGTCTTTAACTCAAGTTCCAGGGGAATCTGACGCCCTCTTCTGACCTCCTCAGCATTGCACTTCATGGGTGCACCAACCTACATGCAGACAGTACACTCATACACATAAAATAATAAATAAAAAAAGTTCAAAAAAAAGATTTAAAATAAAAACACGTCAGGGTAGAGAAGCTGTAAATTTCAGCAACTGCCCAGAGGAAGAGAATGGAAAAGAGAAGGGAAAAGTAGTCTCGTCCTCTAAGCTGGAAGATGGAGGGATGTTGGACAGGAGGAAGGTGGTCTAGAGGAGAGCTTGAGAGAAAGAGTAATGATGCTCGAAATGTGGGGAAAGCCCAAAGTGTCAGGGAAAACATGCCTAGAAAAGTGGTAGAAAAGTCACATTGTTCTGAGTAATTCAGAAAAATAGCCAGACTTTCAAAGTTGTGGCCGTGCGCCTGGTAAGGAAAGAAAAAGTACATTATCTCATTAAAGGGCTAATTATTCTGCCTCTCTCTTTAGCATAGCTTAAGGGAACCTAGGGGAGGTTCCTCAGCTGGGTGATTGACCTGGCCCAACTAGAGCATTAGGTTTCCACCCAAGTCAGAGAGTCTACTCTACTCCAGCCACAGTTAAGGTAGTTAGGATAACCCACGTTGGTTATCCTAATCTAGATAGTCTCTCACAGGCATACCTACCTAGAGGCTTGTTTGGGAGGTGATTCTAGAACCTACTGAGTCGTCAGTCAATATGAACCATACTTCCTTGTGCCGTTCCCTTCCCCCTCACTCCTAGACACTGACACTGGTATTCTCAGAAAAGGAGCACGTTCTTGGAAAAGCTGATTTCCTTATAACTCCTGATGAGGGATATGGCTAACCAGTCGGCCCGCTAGCAGTCCTAATCTACACGAAAAGCTTTGCAGTTTGCAAGTCTGTGAGGGCCCTGGATTCTAATAACAACATGATCACATTCTTCACACTTTGAGTGAGAGACCAGAGCTCAGAAACATTAAGTCACTAGAAAGAAGTAGAAATGAAACTCAAACCCTAGTTTGTCAGATCTTGTTTCTTTGTAAAATGTTGGTTCATTCCAGAGAAAAACTCATCTTCAGAATAAGCAAGCTATCCAGGAGGTTGGATAGGGCCTGCCATAGTTCTTTTCCGTGTGTGTGTGTGTGTGTGTGTGTGTGTGTAGACCAGAGGTCGATGCTGGAGCATTTCCTCTGCTGTTCGTCTTGTTTTCTGAGACAAGATGGAGCTTGATGGTTCAGCTAGGCTGGCTGGCCAGACACCCCAGGAATCCTTCTGTCTTCACATGTCCAGGGTTGGGACTACAGATGTGCGCTGCCACGCTGAGGCTTTTACACGGGTACTGGAGATTGACCTCAGGTCTTCCTGCTTTTACAGTAAGTATTTTGTAGACTAAGCCATCTCCCCAGACCCAGGCTGTCCAGAGGAAACACATCACTCCTCAGATTTAGCCTGAATTTGGAGCAGTGAAGTCTACTGGAGACCCCAATTGTGAAGGAAACTTATCCTATCCTGGGGAAAGGGCACACGGGGAAGAGGCTGCTGAACAGCACTTGAAGCACCATGCCAGGTATTACTTTCTTATTAGTTAATTTCCCTATTGCCATAACAAAATACCCGACAAGAGCAACTCAAAGCTCCCAGTGAGAATACAGCCCACCATGGTGGGAAAGGCAGGACGGCAGGAGTGTGTCAGGAAGCGTGAGGGAAAGGCAGGGGCATGCGCAGCCGCTCACGTTGCACCTGCCGTCAGGAAGCAGAGCGGTGAGGGCTGGGACTCAACTGGCTTTTTCTTTTTCCCTCTTTATGTTTAGTCTGGACTCCAGTTCATGCAAGAAGGTCTGAATGATCATGTTTCCCACAGACTAAGCATTTGGACAGTTGGTCTCCAGTTAGTGGTGCTGTTTTGGGAGACTTTAGGAGGTGTGGCCATGCTCCAAGAAGCATGCTACCCGGGAGAGTTTTGAGAGCTCTTTTTTGGTTTTGGCTTTGGTGGGTTTTTTTTTTTTTTTTTTTTTGAGACAGGGGTCTCCCTTTAGTTCCCAGCGGGCTGGCAGCTCACTATGTAAAGACCAGGCTGCCTGAACTCACAGAGGATCCACCTGCCTCTGCCTCCCTAGTGCTGGGATTAAAGGCGTGTGCTACCACGCCTGGCCTTTGAGAGTTCTTAAACCAGATCTGTAGATCTCTGCTTCCTGACCCTGCTGGAAGATGTGCTCAGCTCTCTGCTCTGTGCTCAGCTCTCTGCTCTGTGCTCAACTCTCTGCCCTGTGCTCAGCTCTCTGCCCTGTGCTCAGCTCTCTGCCCTGTGCTCAGCTCTCTGCCCTGTGCTCAGCTCTCTGCCCTGTGCTCAGCTCTCTGCCCTGTGCTCAGCTCTCTGCCCTGTGCTCAGCTCTCTGCCCTGTGCTCAGCTCTCTGCCCTGTGCTCAGCTCTCTGCCCTGTGCTCAGCTCTCTGCCCTGTGCTCAGCTCTCTGCCCTGTGCTCAGCTCTCTGTTCTGTGTTCAACTCTCTGTTCTAGCACCTCCTGCTCCCATGCTTCCCGCCATGATGAACTCTAACCCCCTGGAATCCTAAACCAAATAAACTCTTCCTTCGTAAGTTTCCTAAGTCATGGTATCTTATCACAACAACAGAAAAGTTACTAATTCACATGCCCAAAGCTTTATCTCCTAGGTGAGCCTAGATCCCGTCAGTCGACACTCAATATTAACTAGCATACTTGTTGACAGTACCTCTTAGTACCATCAGCTACGCTCCCTCTGAGGGTCTAGAACGCAGCCAGGGCTCTGGGTGAAATGTAAATTCTGCCAGTAAAACACAGTTCCATGATATTTGGAGCACAGAAGGGAGGTGAGACTTATCCTATAGCTGTGTGTTGACAAGCAAGGGCCAAGAGAAGCAAGCAGAAGTGGCTGCTGTCTACACTGTATTTCCTCATCACCAGTGTGCATCAGAAGTGTCAGTAGCAGCAGGTGCTCTGACCTCCAGCTGCCAGCTGAGGTGACTGATTTTGAAACCAAGAGACCAGGAGGGATCCCCTGATTTCTACTATTCCAGCGTTTCTAAACATTTCATAAACACTCCATTTCTCAGGCTTGTCTTTCTGATGGAAATACTTGCAATGCTTTTCTTTTTCCTATGTCAAGCCTGACATAAGGCCCCCAAAGTAACGTTGCTTTGGCATGACATATGCGGAGGGATAAAAAGCTCCTTCCCCAGAGATTGACATGGTGAATGAATGAAGAGCACTTTCTAGAGTATAAATCCTACTCCCAAGGAATGTCAGAAAAGCAGTGGAGTTTTGGAAATAAAGTCACTCGAATTTGTAACCATCAAAACCAAAAAAGAATCTTTGGATTTCTGAAATGTTGGAATTTTAAAGATTTTGGGGCTTTTGGAGTTGGATTGTGTTTTATGCTATGGTATTAACACAAGGCTCTGGGGACCAGGGGTGGAAAGTTATGGCTTAAAGAGACGTGTTTATGTATCAGGTTAACAAAGGGTGAATTGTGCTGCTTAGTTTAACTGTCAGTTTACAATCAATCATCTGGAAAGAGAGTCTTAATGAGAAAGCATCTATACCAGTTTGGCCTGTGGGCATGTGTGCTGGATAGCTTTAGTGTCAACTTGACACACCTGGGTTGAGGGAGCCTCAACTGGGGAATTGGCTCCATTGGATTGGGCTGTGGCCACATCTGTGGAGTATTGTCTTGATTGTCAAGCAGTGTGGGAGGGCCCAGCCCACAATGAGTGGTGCCACCCTGGGCAGGTTTTTGTGTACTATATAAGAAGGCAGGCTGGGCATGAGCCAGGGGAGCAAGGCAGTGAACAGCATTCCTCCATGGCCTGTGCTTCAGCTCCTGCCTCCAGGTTCCTGCCCTGAGTTCCTGCCTTGGGCTCCCTAAGTGATGAACTGTGACCCAGGAGATGTAAGCTGAACAAACCCTTTCCTCCCCAAGTTGGTGTCAGTCAGAGTGTTTTGTCACAGCAATGGAAGACAAACTACAACAGCATGTCTGTGGGGATTGTCTTGATGGGTGGTTAATGTCAGCAGTCCCAGCCCATCAAGGGCAGCATCATTCCCTAGGCAGGGACTCCTGATTAGTATGAGAGAGAAGAAAGGTAGGGAGCAAGGGATGTATTTACTTTCTCTTTGGTCTTGACTATGGATGTGATTGTGGCTAACTGCTTCAAGTGCTTGTCTTGACATCCCTGTGCTGAGGGACTGTAACTTGGAATTGTAAGCCAAAGAAATTCTTTCTTTGAAAAAAAAGAGACTCTTTTCTTTTTTTTCTTTTTTTAATTAATTAATTAATTAATTTTTTTATCAAATCTAGACCCGTGTCCCTCCCCATTCCCCCACCCCACCAGAGCTCATGCATTCTGCCAAACATGCTTTTCATCTAAAAAGAGACTCTTTTCAAACCAAGATGTCATTTATAGAGGAAAGGGCCCAAACTGGAAGGTGTCTTTATCTTGGATACTGAGGGACAACCTGCCCACATATGCAGACCAAGGGACCCAGAAGATGCTGTGAAACCATTGGTCGAATGATGCACAAAGGAAGGAGGAATTAAAACAGCTCAGAGGCACCCTCATCCTCACTAGCATTGCTGTGATACCCCCTCTTTCTACTCATGAGTCTGTTTCTGTGTTCCAGGCAACAGCTGCTCCCACTTTGTGCTGTGGGTACAATGAGTTCTAGTAAATCTTGTGTAATAGATGTGTTCATATGCTCCATCCCTTTAACAGTCTTCATTAGAGTGTTGTCCTTTTAAGCAAAGTATTTATATAGTTGCTTTATTGCATTTGAATGTAACATTAGTTTCAGTAGGCAATATAATTTTATGGGTTTTAAAGAAATTGGTGTACAATGAAGGGGATTTTTTTGTCATCAGTATGGCATTGCTCACATGGACACTTAAGACCCATTGGCGGGACTGGAGAAATGGCCTAGCGGTTGAGAGCTCTGACTGCTCTTACAGAGGACCCGGGTTCAATCCCCAGTACCCACATGGCAGCTGAGAACCGTCTGAAACTCCAATTCCAGGAGAACTCCAGTTCCAGGGGAATCTGAGGCCCTCTTCTGACCTCCGTGGCATTGCACGACATGGGTGCACAGACCTGCATGCAGACAGTACATTCATACACATACGGAAAAAAAAAAAAAAAAGACCCATTGGCACAGAGGCCTAAGAATTGCTCTTGGGAAGAGAAGAGCCTACAGATGTAATAAATGGTGGAGGGTTTGGCTTTATCACTGTAGCTTAACTTCTGAGAGCCTCATTTTCCTTATCTATAAGATGAGGCCTGTATTTTCCTTGCCCAGAAGCACTGTGAAAGACCAAGTAAATACCATCCAGAAAGGACGTAACTTTTATTTCAGTTTGGTCTTTGTGACAGGGCTCCCTGTAGCCTCTGTTGGGCCTGGAACTCACTATTTAGACCAGGGTAGCCTTGATTTCACAGAAATACACCTGCCTCTCCCTCCTGAGTGGTGGAATTGAAGGCATGTGCCATCAGGCCTAGCAAAAGGGCTTTATTTTTAAAGCATCTAGAATTGTGTACATTTCTGGGACTACTGCTCTCCCAGCCACATACCCATCTGGTGCTGGTGCATGAACATTTGAGACTGCAGGACTTAACTCTTGGAGCTGCATGGATGACAGAGAACAGAGATAGTTCAGATGGTTTTCCAAAGATGACGGGGCATAAGCAGTGATGAGAGCCACAGGTGTTTGGGAGCGAGGGAAGAGGGCCAAGGACAACAGGGGGCAGATGTGGGGCTAATCAGGGTTGTGCTATGGGCACCTGCTGACATTCTGATCCTATCAGTGCCTCCTCTTCATTAAACCAAGCTGTTTTCCAGGCCTCCTCCCATTCAACCTCACCCCACCCCAAACCTCATTGTTACTCACATTAGAGTTCAGACAAACAATTCTTCCTTTCAGCACATGAATGTCCTAGAATATCCTCTGTGCTCTAGAATGTTAGGATTCCACTTACTGTGGTCAAATGTGTGAAAACCCCTTCTAACAGATGAAGTGAAGCTTGACTGTCACCGGGTTCACGCTCCACACAGCACAGAATAAACCTCAGCTGTGCTTTCCAAATCTGAAAGCCACGGATTCATGAGGTAGGTCATAGTATCCTCTGACTAATAACACATCACCACTACTCCAATAAACGCTTGCTATCAGCCTTCTTTATTGTTGTGTAACATAGATAGAGCCAAA
Source organism: Rhizomys pruinosus (assembly GCA_009823505.1). NCBI lineage: Eukaryota > Metazoa > Chordata > Mammalia > Rodentia > Spalacidae > Rhizomys > Rhizomys pruinosus. Next base: position 477,326 of record VZQC01005988.1, read on the forward strand.
AGAACATTAGTCATGGCGAGTGATGGCTTAATGGGTAAAAGTACTTGCTGGGGCAGTCAGAAGACCTGAATTTAGACCCCCAGGGCTCCTGTAAAAACCTGGACATGGGAGCATGAATCTATAATCCCAGTGTTAGAGGGGAGGTGGAGATAAGAGAATCCCTGGAAGCTCATGAAGGTCAGCTAGGCCTGGAGTAACAGAAAGCACATAAAACAACAAAGATGCTCTTCCTCAAACAAGATGGAAAGCAAGAATTGACTTGGGAAAGTTGTGCTCTAGGTAGGGTGGGCAAGATAGATTTGCCACCAAGCTGGAGATCTGAATTCAAATCCCGAGAACCTATATGGAATAAAGGAGGGAACAAATGCTCGCAAGCTGCCCTCTGATTTCCACCCTGTGTCACACAAACACATCCCATACACCACACGCAAGGAATAATGTCATCTTTGACATCATGGAGTGACATAGTACGCTGCCTACATAGCATACATGACTGAGTAAACCCAGTAACAAACACACACACACACACACACACACAAAAATCAGGCATGTGAATCATATGTCAAGTCCAGCTATTTTACATATGTCTTCTAAATAAGTCAAAGTTTCAGTGTATTCTAAAGTATATAGGCAGAACAGCTGTGGCTACAGGGGACCCCTGTCTCGAAAGACAAAAAAAAAAGTATAATATAGACCGAAATATGGGCTTGAACCTGATTTTAATGTGTAGCAGCTGGAGAAGTTTGAGCCATCAACTGGGCCTCAATTTGCCAAGGTCTTAAAATGGGGATTATAATCTCTACCTCATAGGCAAAGATTAAATGTGATTGATGATCGGATGAGAAAGCTTTGGAAAGATTGTGAGTGCTTTATAGTATTGATTTCATGTTACAGACATGAACATGTGCCTTATTTATGCAGAGCTCATTGACCATTAGAAAAATATGAATATAAATATATTCTTAGCGCAAGACCGATTTTACAGATGTCGTCAGCTGCCTGTGGGCAGGGCGGGAAGTAGTCGGTTCTTTCTTCCCCCTTCTCTCTGGCTTTAACATTTAATTTAATAGCACTCATGCCCTGCTTGGCTGTCCTCAAAATGAATCAAAACACAGTCCTGTGCCAATGTTCTAACTCCATCTAACTGTTATGTGGATCTCGAAGATTTTTATAGCCTCTAAAATGACCCTGAGCATGTATGACACAGGACAGGTGGAGGGAGATTCAGAACGGTCCTGCTCTTCTGTGCGACTGAAGAGATGTGTACGATGGTGACAGTGAAGTGTGGAAGTCAAACATTTCTCCACGTTAGTCTTCCCAGTTGTCTATAGAAGCCCAAAGCTGCATATGAAGGTATTTCCTTTAGCCCAGATCAAAGTGAAGAGAATATTAAACTCTAAGGCGAAAACAAGGTGGAAACTTGTATCATGTGGGATGATATACTACCTAAATGTCCGTTGGGGCTTGTGGGAGACAAGCAACACCACTTTTCTTTGTCCATATTCTAAATTAACTGAAGAATAAAACAGAGGACCAAAATGCCATCTTTAATTTTGATAATGTTAATATTAAGAATATGATTGCTCAGGTCAGCCTTATCCTTTCTCCACCTAGTTACATTTTCTTACTGGCGGTAAATATAAAGACTAAATAAATAAAATAAAATTAGTAATAAAATAAACAGTGAAATTTCTCACAATAAAAACAAGAATGTGATTACTGCTGGATGTAGTGGTGCATACCTTAATCCCATGCGTTGTGATGCAGAGACTGTGAGATGGAAGCCAGTCTGGTACGCAATAGCAAGTTCCAAGTCGGCTGGGGCTACAGGATGACTCTATATCAAAAAGACAAAATGAAACAAGTGAAAGACTATGACTACTGAACAAGTGACACATGCCTGTTTCCCAGAGTCTCAGGAGGCTGAAGAAAGGATAAGTTGAACCCAAGAAAGTTCAAAATGCCTAGGAAACATAAAGGGAGCCCCTGTGTCAAAAAGAGAAGAAAGAGAGGGAAGGAGAGGAAGGGAAGGAGGATAAATATAGAGGAGCCAGATGCAAGGAGGTTGACCACCAGGCAGCTGACAGCCACGAGCGGTCTCCGAACACTTTTAATTTATTTAGTGTGTATATATGTGTGCCCTGTGTGTATGCATTGCAACCGCCTGCAGGCGGAGCCACGGAGGTTCAAAGAGTACGCTGGACCCCCTGGAACTGGATCTAGACTCCGGCGAGCTGCGGTGTGCATGCTGGGAAGCACCAGCCTGAGCTCTTATGCAATCGGCCATCTCTCCCAGCCCTGGGCTCCTAGATCTTTTTAACACTTGGCTCTTATATATGCAAGCAAGTAGATTTCCTTCTGTAGACACACTCAGCCACCACCTTTCTGCAGGTTTCTCAGATGTGTTAAAGACCAATGATGCGCTCTGCTCTCTGCAGGTGGAAAACCCCCGAAGAACAGAAAGAGAAGAGAAAGGCACTCAGGACGCAGGCCCAGGGTCTCCTTTCACACTCACCCTAAGGAGGTATTAGGGATGGACGACTGAAGGAAAAACAAAAACAACAACAACAAAAAAACCCCAAATGTCTTGCTTACGTAAGTCCCTGATCTTAGAGAAGATCTTCAACTCTGGCAAAGGATTCCTCAATCAGAGATCAATCTTTCATCTTGAAAGTGGATTTCAGTTAGACAGTAAACTCTCAAAGTCTACAGTCTGAGCATTTGTGCTTCTTAAAGCTGACAACTGGGATAGAACATCCATGTTTTTTTTAATTTTATTTATTTTTGGATGTGTACGAATGTACTGTCCACATGCAAGTCTGGTGTACTCGTATTCCTGCAATGCCGCAGAGATCAAAGAGGGTCTCAGATCCCCCTGGAACTGAGTTTCGCTCTCCGGGAATTGAGTTACGATGGTTCTATAGCTGGCCAGATGGGTGCTGGGGATTGAACGCCCCCGGGTCCTCTTCAGAGCAGGCAGTGCTCTTAACCGCTAGGCTATCTTCTCCAGCCCAGACCACCATGTGTTTAAGAACGCTTGCATATTGCAAAATATTGGCTGCCACGTGGATTCCTCTCCTTTCTTACAGTGCTGGCTCTTTGGGGCTCTCTGCTCTCACTATGAACCTGTCCATCAATCAGCCTCAGATGACGGTAGGGACGCGCAGTTGGAGCTGGAGGAGTTGAGCAATGGCTGGTCTCCAGATCAGGGGCAATGCTACCAAACACTGCAAGATGGCTTTTTCCCTTTCCTCCTTTCCTCCTACCTGCAGTATTTTTCTTAGTGTTCTTGATTCTGCTGGCGGGAGTCCTATTGAATTCAAGATAACCATATGAAATCCATCCCAGGTATTGCCAAAATAAATTGTTAATCATAAAAAAAAAAAAAAAAAAAAAAAAAAAAAAAAAAAAAAAATCTTTTTTTTTTGAAATTATTTAGCCAATTTTTCATCACAGTCAGTCTTAAGCTTTGTAATCTTTCTCCCTTGTTTCCTTCGGGTTCTGTTGAGAGGGGTGGATGCCCATAGTATACCTGCCATGTGGTGTCTTTCTATCTGCCAGAGGAGAGAGAACAGGGACGGGGCACCCCCAGCACTAGCAAGAGGTATAGTCCAACTTCAAATAGCCCTCCAGAGGTGTTAACAGTTCAGACTCCTTTAGAGTTTGGGAGTGTGTGACCTTCATGGAGGGTCCATTGGCTCTGTTAATAGGGAACATAGGTTATAATTGTGTGTTCAGTACAATTTTTTTTTTAGATGCAAATGCTGTTTGAGGTGATTGAAATTGCTTCCAATACCGAGTTCAGCTATGCGGAGCCAAGCTTACTTAAGTAGTTCGTTATCTGGGCTGTTATCTGTTTCTCACATGCAGGAGACTGGAAGAAATAAATAATAACCAGTAAAAGGATGATCTAGATCATTCTAAATGGGAAAAACTGCCAATTGAAGATACCCAGTAGTGCAAATCTGCCCTAGGGTGGGTCACACTAACAGTGCTAATCATAACAGATCCTCCTTTAAATTGAGTCCGTGCTCTCTTCCACATTTATAGCACTGTGGCACTAGCAAGAGGTATAGTCCAACTTCAAATAGCCCTCCAGAAGTGTTAACAGTTCAGACTCCTTTAGAGTTTGGGAGTGCGTGACCTTCATGGAGGTTCCATTGGCTCTGTGTATAGAGGAACATTAGGTTTATAACTGTGTGTTTCAGTACAATTTTTTTTTAGATGCAAATGCTGTTTGAGGTGATTGAAATTGCATTCCAATACCAGAGTTCACTATGCGGAGCAAGCTACTAAGTAGTTATCGTTATCTGGGCCTGTTATCTGTGTTCTCACAGGCAGGAGACTGGAAGATAAAAATAAACGCAGTAAAGGGATGTCTAATATCATTCTAAATGGGAAAAACTGCCAATTGAAGATACCCAGTAGTGCAAATCTGCCCTAGGGTGGGTCACACTGACAGTGCTAATCATAACAGATCCTCCTTTAAATTGAGTCCGTGCTCTCTTCCACATTTATAGCACTGTGCAGGTGTTAAGTGAGTGTGCTGGAGAGCTGTGCAGGTCGTTAACATCAGTAGCACAGGGCCGTCATATTCCCCAGGGCTGCAGAATGGACTGATGAAAAACAAGAAGGGTATTATGAAATGATCACCCTTAATAGAGTGCATGCGTGCATGTGTGTGTGTGGTGGTGCACGTGTGTCCCGTGGCTGTGCCGTCTGCGTGTGGGGTGTGTCTGTGTTCTGTTCCCTGTGCATCTATGCGTGTGTTGTATAGTGTGTGTGTCTGTGTGTCTGTGCGCGCGCACACACACATGTGTGTGTGTGTCTGTGGCTGTCTGTGCGGGTGGGTGTTGGCTGTGGCGTTGGTGCATGTGTGGTGTGTAGTGTGTGTGTCTGTGTGTCTGTGTGTGTGTTCAGTGCACGATACCCCTGTGAATATGTGGAGATCAAATGACAACTTGAGAAAGTCAGTTCTCTCCTTCGTCATGGGTTCCAACTCAGGTCAGGTCATAGCCTTGGGCAGCAAGTGCTTTCCAGATAATCATAAACAAATTCAGCACCCTTTTTCGTCATCTATTTAACCAATGTTTAAATGCCCTGCAAAGTAAAACACAAAAGTTTCGTGCTGTTGATACAAGGCAGTGAGATGGTTTACTGGGCAGGAAAAGGCATTTGCTGCCAAGTCAGACAAGAGTTCTGTCCCTGGAACCCACAAAGCAGAAGGACAGAACTAACTCTCCAAGGTTGTCCTTAGACTCGTGCATGTGACCCTGTGGCCCTGTGTGTCCCATGCCCCACTCTCCACCCCATACCCATGCCAATAAGAAATAAATATTTTTAAAGCAAATTTTTTAATGCGGCTCGGTGCTGGTGGCCCCGCCACACCCAGTTCTGGGTACTTTTGACTATAGTCTTAGTGATGATGCAAGTCTGTTCCTGAGTCTTCATCTTCCATGACTCATTTCAGTAGTGATTTATTCATGCTGGCTGGTTCTAACCCAGGCATCTCACTGCACTGCACTCAAAGATACATCAGAACTGAACAGAGACTGGTGAATCTGATACGTCATGGAAACTATCAACATTAAGAATGGCTGACCACACAGGCACCAAGCTGTGGTGTCCCAGGATCCAGAGATATATCCTTAGAGAATGCTTACTTGAGTGGTTAAGGAGAATTTATTTACCAAGGACTAGAGGAAAACGGGTCCCAGCAAGGCAGTGTGGGTACCACTTTGCTGGACTTTCAATTTGAAATTTCTAAATATGAAGTTTAATCTGGTATTTGCATGTATTGGGGATTCACATGTGTATTGTCAGGGATAAGGTGCACCTTATTGAAAACAATAATAGAGCCAATTGGAAGACAAATGATGTCTTATCATCAGATGCTATACAATCTTTGACCATTCAGAAGTTAAAGAACTTTCTAAAAAAAAAAAATCTTGCTGTCTATGGTTACACAAACCTGTAATCCCAATACTTTGGGGGGCTGGGGCAGAGCATTGACACAGTTTCAGGGATAGTCTGGGCTTTGGAGTGAAACTCATTTCAATATCTCCTTCCAAAAAGCTCATATTTGTTTGTTTAAAGTTCACACATTTGGCTACAATTTGCTACCTGACTATTAACATAATAATTATTAACTTCAAATAAGCAAATGGTGTCTTACTTGTCCCTTTTGAAAAAAACATTCAATTTTTATTTTATGGTGTGAGTGTATAACTTGCATATATGTAAGAGCACACATGTCATACAATGCTCACATAGGTCAGGAGGACATCGGGTCCTCTGGAACTGGAAGTTTATGGATGGTCATTATCTATAGGTGTTGGAACCAAACCTTGGTCCTCGGTAAGATAAGCCAGTGCTCTTAAGCGGTCAGCTACTTCTCTAGTTCCAGTTCTTACTTATTGGTTAATAAGCATTCTACATGGAAGTGACCTTGTAGGACTCCTAGTGACACAGCTGTCCTTGGCTCTAGCCACATCCTCTGTTCATTTTATAAGAAGGTCCACTGAGCACCAGCGTTTCTTGCCATTCATTCTGGTTTGGTTCTTTCTCCACATCCTATGATAGAAAAAATTTCAATGTTTGCATTTTCCTTCTGGTCATTCTAATTATTCATTTCTTCTCACAATTCCTCCTGAAATAATGTTGTTGTAAATATACCAGGTATATTAAGCTCTAGATTTTTAAAATGAAATGTTTCTACTCTGAAAGTACATAAAGTGATCAAATATTGATTCACTTTAGATAAAAAAATGAATAAATGTGGCCTTTTATATATTGATCTGAAGTAGCTTTTCTTTACGGGATGCCTACAAAAATTGCAGAGTGCAAATGAGCTACCAAATCAATAGGAAATAAAAAGGATGGGACAAACTAGGAGAAAGGAGAAAGCCTGGGTTTGAGCATTCTAGGATCTCCTTCCATTGCTGACTTTAAGACTTTATTTTGGTCCAAGAAGATACACATTGGGGAACATTCACACTGCCCCCAGGTGTGATTAGTGCGCTGTGACGTAGCTTAGAGCACAGGTTAGAAGCATTCTGCGACTGTGCCCTTCAGTAGTATGAGCCATCATCTGTGATCACAGGTATAATTATAGGTTAATTAATAATGACAAAAGAATGGGTAAATGTTTTTAGTGGTTCATCCGAGATGGTCTTCTAGCGGGTCTAGTGGAGGGAGAAGGAACAAAAGCGTATCCACAAAGGGCAAGGTCTAGTCAGAGAACATGTGAGTCTGAAGAGCCCATGCACTTCGGCGTGTGTGGAGAGAGTATCTGATTCAGGAGCATACCAGGCATTCACAGCTACAGCCCTCAGATAAATTCTGGCTCCTTACTTAGTTTTTAAATAAAGTTTTATTGAAATACATTCATGCACAGTATGTCACGTACTGTTTGTGGCTGTTTCTTTTTTCATTACCACGGCAAAGTTGAGTGGAAGAGAGAAACCAGTGCTATGTCAGAGCCTCCAAGGCAGAGCTAACTGTGCACTAGATCTGCCTTAGGAAATGACATAGCCTCTGACTTTCCAGGCGGGATGGATTTTATAGCTCAAATGTTCCAAGAATGGAAGAGAGTGAATTGTCTACCAGATGCAGTGAGAAAGACTCCCACACCTGTGTACAGAGGCAAGGCCTAAAGAGAGAGGCCAGGGCATGTTTTTTATCCCCACAGAATAATGTTGTAAATTTCTGTGAAAAAAAAAAAATTTATCAGTACTGGTAAATTCCCTTCCCATGGTTTTCCAATTTTGGCGTCTAAGAATGGTAAATTTTTCACATTTAAATCTACAAATACCTTATTCATCTGATGATATGTCTCCTTAAGTTGTAAAGTTGAGGTCAAGATCGCTTCTGTTTGTTGTTGACAACTGTGTCTAACTGGCTTTATGTATTTATTTATTATGTGGTTGCTCCAGCATTATTTTGAAGAAAAATAAATAATTAGATGTTAGGTCCCCTGCTATCTTGATGAGCAAGCTACTGCGCTGTTGATTCACTGAATTTCGTCCAGACTCCTTTCAGCAAATGAAAAGATGTTTTATTTTATTTCACTTTTTTGCATCTGTTGTGCCGGTGTGCAATGTATGTGTGTGTGTGTGTGTGTGTGTGTTGTTGTATGTGCATGACTCATGTTAACTAACTTATAGCATTCCATAGATTAAAAACCCTCTTTCTAGATGAGGGCATAGTTTAACATTCTTAGTGGACATGAATTTCGGTTGGAGAACTCTATCTAACCCGATACACTTATCTATAGGCCCATTTTTCCAATGGTAGTATCCAGTCATGATTGTTGTGTACGGATTTCTCCTTGGACAATGGCTTCTGTTTTTCCTGGTCTTCAGGTGCCTTGGAGGCCCAGCCACTACAAAGCAAAACACAAGTGAGTAATTCTCTGCCTAGAGCTATGCTCTGCCATTTGGGACACTTTCTATTGGGAAATGCAATATTTTCTCTCAGAAACTAACTTTCAAGTTCCAAACAGGCAATTTACAAAGTATTTTAGGAACACTGTTGGTGCCCTGTTCTGGGACGCCTGCTTTGCTGATGAGACATCTTGCTCTGCTGCAGCTGCTGTCACAGGCACAGTGGGAAGGCAGCTAGTGAGAACCATCCAGATAGCACTGTCTGATTTTTAAGAAACAAACATTATCTAATATAAGATTTTTATTTGAGACACACTCTATAAGTTCCATTTATCAACAAGATTTGACTATAGATGAAAAGAATTTTGAATATTCGTTGTCTAGCATTGATCAGAGCCTGGGACAAGGTCTCAGGTCCAGGTGGTTTCATTGGGAGGTGATCCCAGGAAATAGGAGGGAATGCAAAGAGTGAGTGGATGACGGAAGGAAAAGCTGAAATGAGGATGTGCATTCAATGTCAAGGTCACTGCTGAAGGCAATGGAGGCTTGGTCCTACAAGGCCTAGAAAGGTACAGGGAAATCTTCAAATTGACTATAGATTCTTCTTTCCTCCCTGCACAGAAGAAAGGCTGCCTCTGGGGAAGTCGGGCTATCTCACACTCTCCAGTCTATGCCCAACTAGAAAGAAGAGTTAACCACCTGGGACTACAGCTTTTATCAGAGCTGGGCTGAGGGAAGGTCACAGAAACCACCACCTCCCCCAGCTTGCATGATACAGATGTCATAATAAGGTTTGAATTAGTCGCTTTAAATCACTCTCTGTCTTAGTCCCCCTGTTACTAACCTGGAGCTCAGGTGGAAGACAGCAAGCCCTTATGATTCTTCTATCTCCGTCCCTCATGGTGCTGGGGAAGCAGGCACATGTAGTCGGATTTTTACATAGGGGTGCTGGAATTTGAACCAGGTCCTCACGCTTGTGCAGCAAGCCTCTTACCTCTGAGCCATCTCCTTAGCCCTGAATTCTTTTCTTTTTAATTTAAACAATATTTTATTGGGTGTTATTTTTAGTGTGTATGAGCTTGCATGTACAGAAGTGCACCCATGTTGTGCAATGGCAGAGGAGGGCGAAGAGGGTGTTGGATCCTGGAACGAGAGTTACAGACATTTGTTGTAGCCACCTGTGGGTACCTGGGAACCAAGCCGGGTGTCCTCGTCTAAGGAAACAGCCATACTCCAAGTTGGGGGTGAACACCTGAACCATTTCTCCAGCTTCAAATTCCTTCTTTTTTAAATAGACAATAGAATCTTCATTGTGGTCATCATTAAAACTTTTTTTTGGCCTTTTTTTTTTTTTTTTGAGACAGGGTCTCCCTGTAGTTTCAGTTGGCCTAGAACTCCACGTGGTAGAGCAGAATGGGTGTTGTGGGGGGGGGGTGGGGCGGGTGTGGGTTGAGCGCATAAGATCGGGCCTGCCTCTGTGTCTGGGAGTGTGGTGTTTGGTGGTTGGAGGGAGGGGGTGTGTAGGTAGACGCCACCTGGGGGGGGTTTGGTTTGGTGGGGGGTGGTTTTTTGGGTTTTTTGTTGTTTTTTGTTTGGGAGGTCGTTGGGTGTGTTCGGCTGACCATATCTGTAAATTTACACACTTAAGAACTACCAAATAGAAGATTGGATGATACTTTTATTACATAATATATTTTGAGGTGGGCTGGTGTAGGTGTGATTGTTCTGTTTTTGTTATGTTGCTGGCCGATCGCTCTTACAGAGGACCCGGGTCAATCCCCACACCCACATGGCGGCCGAGAGCCTGTCTGAAAACTCCAATTCCAGGAGAACTCCAGCCTCCAGGGAATCCGAGACCCTTCTGGGTGTGTGCTCGTGTCGTTCCGCGCATTGCAACGAACATGGGTGCATCAGACCTGCGTGCGTGAGGTGGGGCCTTGTGGCTGATGACACAGAAAATATATAGAATAGAGAGTATATATAGATAGATAGAGATAGATATATAATGTGGAGGGAGTAAATCTAGAGCTAATTTATATCATGTTGCATCAGCCAAAATTCTTTAGCCTACAAGTCCCAGAAAATCCATCCCAAGATGGTGTTAAGGAAAGGCTGGAGTCTACTACGGTGCTCTTTGCTGGGAGTAGTTCATCCCCTTTGGTTGGGTTGATCGGCTTGGTTTGGTCTGAGAGCGGAAGACGGAAGCAGAGCTGGCACGTGGCGAGGGTAACCGTCGCGGCGGGTGGTGTGGTCGTGGGGCAGAGGGGGGAGGGGGCGATGGGCGCCAGGAAGCAACAGTGTCGGGAGGGCAGCCCCAAGAGGGGTGGCGAGTGTGGGGTTGGCTGGGGGGGTTGGGCAATCCAGTACAGTGTCGTGGGGTGGGGGAGCCAGGGGAAAGCAGCGAAAAGGGGCAGGGGCGAGGGGGAGCAGAGAGAGGACAGGGAAGCCCGCGAGCGAGAGAAAGAAAGAAGTTGTGCGGCAGAATCGCCAAGGGGGGGGGGGTATGTCAGCCCACCGGGGCGGCCGGCCATCGCTACGGGGGTTGTGGGGGGGTGTGGGTGTTGGGGGGTGGAGACGCCGGGGCCCCCAGGGGGGGGTGGCGTTTGACATGGAGGATGACCACCACGTAGGGGCACCACAGCGGCGCAGGAGTGTGCGGACGGGGGTGAAAGGCACAGCGAAAGGGGGAAACCGGGACATGCAGGGTGGGGGGGGGGGGAGGCGGAGGGAGAAGGAAGGACGGGCGGCAGGCAAAGCGGAGAGCACCCGGGCGGCAAGGGCCGGCAGGCAGAAAAGGGGGGTGCGGGAGGCCCCCGGAACGGAGGCCCGAAGGGGGAGGGGCAACGGGGCGCTGGGCCCCAGGGGGGGGGGGCGGAGGGGAGCGAACCCGGGGCCGGCGGAAGAACAGCGCCGCGCGAACGGGGCGAGCGAGCGCGCCAGCCCCCCGGGCAGCAGGGGAGGGGGGGGAGGAAAGGAGGGAGGGAAAGACCAGGGGGGGAGAGAAGAGAAGGGAAAGGGGCAGCAAGGAAGGGGCAAGGGAGGGGAATAAGGGCAAACCGGGGGGGATAAAGGTTGGGGAAGGGCTGGGGGGTGAGGGGAAGGGAAGGTGGATGGGGAGGGAGGGAGGGAGGGAGGGAGGGAGGGGGGGGGCGGGGGGCAAAACAGGGACCGGGCGAGGGGGCGGGGGGTCTCGGTGGGGAACGCACAAAGAGCACCGGCCGCGGCCCCGCAAGGGGAGAGGGAAAAGGAAGAGAAAGGAAGGGGAAAAAAGAGGAGAAGAGAGCCACCAGAAACAGCCCACTGTGGGTGGAGGGGGGATGGGGTCAGAGCGGTGGAGGTGTACTGGGGGTGTGGTGGGGCAAGAGAGCAATCTTCTGGGAGTCGGCGGGTTGTGGGGGGGGTGCAGGTTGTGCCGACCGGAGAAGGGAGCCGGGAAAACCAAAGAGGGAAGCCAAATTTCTGGGGGGACAAGCGTGGGGGGGCGGCAGATTGTGCCAACGACAGGTGGGGAAGGGGAGTAAGTCCGGGCGTGGTGGGGAGAGTGGAAGGGGGGAAAGGACCGCCAAACAGAACAGGAGAAAGAAGGGCCCCGCGAGTGGCGGGGAAGGGGCCGTTGGGGGGACAGGCGAGAGAGAAACCGAGGGGGAGGGCCGGGGGCGCCAACAAACCAGGGCAGGGGAAAAAATTTCGGGGGGGGCGGGTTGGGGGGGAGAAGGGAGAAGGAGGAGAAGAGGGGGATGGGGGAAGGAGGGTGCGGGTATAAAGGAGGTAGAGGTGGGGGGGTGGTTTGTTAGGAGAGGGGAAGGAGGGGCTGCGCAAGGATTTGGGGGGTGGGAGGGGGCGCTGGAAGGGGGCGGGGGAAGAAGGGGGAAGGGGGCAAGAGGAAGGAGGGAAAGTAGAGGAACAGGAAGGATGGGGAAGGGGGCAAGAGGAAGGAGGGAAAGGAGAAAGGGGGGGGGGGGACAGGGACGGGGGGGGGGCACCAACGCGGAAGGCCCCGGAGAGGGCGGAGCACGGCCGGGCAGGAGGTGGGGGGAGAGGCGGAGGGGGAGGGAGGAACCCGCCCGGCCGCCACGCCACGAAGGAGCGGGCGGAGCGCAAGGCCCCCCGGCCGCCAGCCCAGCCCCCACCCAGCGGGCGGGAGAGGAAAGGGCGCGGAGGGGAAACAAAAGCCACAAACGGAGCCAGCGGGCACCGCGCCCGCGGCGGGGCGAGCCGACCGGCGCAGAGAAGAGGGGCAGAGAACAGGGGAGAAGGAGGGCAGAGAGAAAGCGAGGGGGAGGGGCGGAGAAGGGGACAAGCGCCGGCACCACACGCAAACCGGGCGAAGGGACACGCGCCCGCGAGACCAGCAGAGGCAGGAGCCCAAGGGAGAGCCCGGACGCCCAAGAAGCAGCGGAAAGACCCAGAGGGGGCACACAGAGGCAAGCCGCCACCGCGCACGCGAGCAGGTAGAACGCGGAGGAAAAAAAGGACCGGGGGCGGTGTGCGCGCGCGGCCGGGAGAGCCGCAACGGGGGCCCTCAGGGAATCAGACGGCAAAAGGAGAGGGACAGAAGAAAGCCAAGGAGAGGCGCCCCGGCCAGGGGCCAGAGGGGAGCAAGGGGGGCGGACAAGAAGGAGACGGCAGAACACAGGAGGAGCGAGGAGGGCTCGGGGAGGAGCGGAGCCGAGGGGGAAGAAGGGGACAAAGGGGGGGGGAAAAGCTGGGGATGCGGCAAAGGGGAGGCGGTCAAACACAAGTAAGGGGCACACAAGAGTAGCGCGCGGGGAAGGTGGCAAAAAGACAAAGGGGCGACGAGTCAGAGAGGCGCCGCGGCGGGCAAGCAACGGGAGGGGGGGTACAAAAAAAAACTGACCTGGACTGGCCCGGCGCCGAGAAAGGATAGAAGGGAAAGCAAGAAAGGGAAAGAGCTAAGAGGGGAGCAGAAGAAAGAAAGTGTCAAACGCGGGGTGTGGCTGCTCTCGAAGGAAGAAGGGCCAGGAGGGGGTTGTGGGAAGCCGCCAGGGGGGGAAGGGGGGGCAAAGGGAAGCACCGGGGAGGGGAAAACAGAGGAAAGGGGGGAAGAAAGAGGAAGGGCGGGGGGAGAAGGAGAAGAAGAGGGCGGGGAAGCAAACGGGAAGCAAGGGAGGACGAAAAGAGCCCCGGCGAAAAAGGACAAGGAGGGCGAGGAAGAGGGGAAGCACGGCACGCAGGGACAAAACGGAAACGCACGGCAGGGGGGCGCGGAGGGAGGGCGAAGCAGGGAAAGAGCAGGAGAGAAAGAACAGACGCAAGGGCAAACCAGGGGGGAAGAACGGGGGAGAGGAAACGGGGAAGCAGAGAGAGGGCTCACGGGGGAAAGGGTGAGGGGACAAAGTAAGCTGACGGAGGCGGATGGGCCCAACCCCACAGAAAAAACCAAGGCAAAGGGGCGGAAGCCCAAAGCGGAGGAGGTAAGTCTTGACGCGAACGGGGAAAGCCGAGCGAAACCACAACCACGGGGGCGGGAGAAGACCGGCGGGCAAAAACTGAAGGGGGAGAAGGAGGGGGAAAACATGAAGCTAACCTCCACCGAAACAGGTGGCTGTTGTGGGCAAGAGCACCCCCACAAATGTGTCCCCGACAGCCCCCACACATGCACATACGAAATCCTGTGAAAGGGTGGAAGGGGTGTTATAGGAGTATGATGATTATTATGATGAGTAGGGGGGCGTGTAAGGGGGGTGGTGTGTTGGGTGTTTGTTTGTTTGTTTGAGATGAGACTTCATGGAACCCAGGCTGACATTACATTTGCTCTGTAGTGATGGCTGGCCTTGAACCTGTGAGCCTGGGATCGATACAACATTCACATCAGCTGCATATAACCGTTTTTCTGGCGCCCGTCTTCGGTTCTGTCGTCCTATTGTACAGTCTCCAATTTCTGCTTGTATGCAGCTCCATTTTTTTANATATTAACTAGCATACTTGTTGACAGTACCTCTTAGTACCATCAGCTACGCTCCCTCTGAGGGTCTAGAACGCAGCCAGGGCTCTGGGTGAAATGTAAATTCTGCCAGTAAAACACAGTTCCATGATATTTGGAGCACAGAAGGGAGGTGAGACTTATCCTATAGCTGTGTGTTGACAAGCAAGGGCCAAGAGAAGCAAGCAGAAGTGGCTGCTGTCTACACTGTATTTCCTCATCACCAGTGTGCATCAGAAGTGTCAGTAGCAGCAGGTGCTCTGACCTCCAGCTGCCAGCTGAGGTGACTGATTTTGAAACCAAGAGACCAGGAGGGATCCCCTGATTTCTACTATTCCAGCGTTTCTAAACATTTCATAAACACTCCATTTCTCAGGCTTGTCTTTCTGATGGAAATACTTGCAATGCTTTTCTTTTTCCTATGTCAAGCCTGACATAAGGCCCCCAAAGTAACGTTGCTTTGGCATGACATATGCGGAGGGATAAAAAGCTCCTTCCCCAGAGATTGACATGGTGAATGAATGAAGAGCACTTTCTAGAGTATAAATCCTACTCCCAAGGAATGTCAGAAAAGCAGTGGAGTTTTGGAAATAAAGTCACTCGAATTTGTAACCATCAAAACCAAAAAAGAATCTTTGGATTTCTGAAATGTTGGAATTTTAAAGATTTTGGGGCTTTTGGAGTTGGATTGTGTTTTATGCTATGGTATTAACACAAGGCTCTGGGGACCAGGGGTGGAAAGTTATGGCTTAAAGAGACGTGTTTATGTATCAGGTTAACAAAGGGTGAATTGTGCTGCTTAGTTTAACTGTCAGTTTACAATCAATCATCTGGAAAGAGAGTCTTAATGAGAAAGCATCTATACCAGTTTGGCCTGTGGGCATGTGTGCTGGATAGCTTTAGTGTCAACTTGACACACCTGGGTTGAGGGAGCCTCAACTGGGGAATTGGCTCCATTGGATTGGGCTGTGGCCACATCTGTGGAGTATTGTCTTGATTGTCAAGCAGTGTGGGAGGGCCCAGCCCACAATGAGTGGTGCCACCCTGGGCAGGTTTTTGTGTACTATATAAGAAGGCAGGCTGGGCATGAGCCAGGGGAGCAAGGCAGTGAACAGCATTCCTCCATGGCCTGTGCTTCAGCTCCTGCCTCCAGGTTCCTGCCCTGAGTTCCTGCCTTGGGCTCCCTAAGTGATGAACTGTGACCCAGGAGATGTAAGCTGAACAAACCCTTTCCTCCCCAAGTTGGTGTCAGTCAGAGTGTTTTGTCACAGCAATGGAAGACAAACTACAACAGCATGTCTGTGGGGATTGTCTTGATGGGTGGTTAATGTCAGCAGTCCCAGCCCATCAAGGGCAGCATCATTCCCTAGGCAGGGACTCCTGATTAGTATGAGAGAGAAGAAAGGTAGGGAGCAAGGGATGTATTTACTTTCTCTTTGGTCTTGACTATGGATGTGATTGTGGCTAACTGCTTCAAGTGCTTGTCTTGACATCCCTGTGCTGAGGGACTGTAACTTGGAATTGTAAGCCAAAGAAATTCTTTCTTTGAAAAAAAAGAGACTCTTTTCTTTTTTTTCTTTTTTTAATTAATTAATTAATTAATTTTTTTATCAAATCTAGACCCGTGTCCCTCCCCATTCCCCCACCCCACCAGAGCTCATGCATTCTGCCAAACATGCTTTTCATCTAAAAAGAGACTCTTTTCAAACCAAGATGTCATTTATAGAGGAAAGGGCCCAAACTGGAAGGTGTCTTTATCTTGGATACTGAGGGACAACCTGCCCACATATGCAGACCAAGGGACCCAGAAGATGCTGTGAAACCATTGGTCGAATGATGCACAAAGGAAGGAGGAATTAAAACAGCTCAGAGGCACCCTCATCCTCACTAGCATTGCTGTGATACCCCCTCTTTCTACTCATGAGTCTGTTTCTGTGTTCCAGGCAACAGCTGCTCCCACTTTGTGCTGTGGGTACAATGAGTTCTAGTAAATCTTGTGTAATAGATGTGTTCATATGCTCCATCCCTTTAACAGTCTTCATTAGAGTGTTGTCCTTTTAAGCAAAGAATTTATATAGTTGCTTTATTGCATTTGAATGTAACATTAGTTTCAGTAGGCAATATAATTTTATGGGTTTTAAAGAAATTGGTGTACAATGAAGGGGATTTTTTTGTCATCAGTATGGCATTGCTCACATGGACACTTAAGACCCATTGGCGGGACTGGAGAAATGGCCTAGCGGTTGAGAGCTCTGACTGCTCTTACAGAGGACCCGGGTTCAATCCCCAGTACCCACATGGCAGCTGAGAACCGTCTGAAACTCCAATTCCAGGAGAACTCCAGTTCCAGGGGAATCTGAGGCCCTCTTCTGACCTCCGTGGCATTGCACGACATGGGTGCACAGACCTGCATGCAGACAGTACATTCATACACAAAAAAAAAAAAAAAAAAGACCCATTGGCACAGAGGCCTAAGAATTGCTCTTGGGAAGAGAAGAGCCTACAGATGTAATAAATGGTGGAGGGTTTGGCTTTATCACTGTAGCTTAACTTCTGAGAGCCTCATTTTCCTTATCTATAAGATGAGGCCTGTATTTTCCTTGCCTCAAAGCAACTGTGAACACCAAGTAAAATACCATCCATGAAAGAACTTAATTTTATTTCATTTTGGTCTTTTTGACACAGGGTCTCCCTGTAGCCTCTGTTGGCCTGGAACTCACTATGTAGACCAGGGTAGCCTTGATTTTACAGAGATCTGCCTGCCTCTCCCTCCTGAGTGGTGGAATTGAAGGCATGTGCCATCATGCCTAGCCAAAAGGGCTTTATTTTAAAGCATCTAGAATTGTGTACATTTCTGGGACTACTGCTCTCCCAGCCACATACCCATCTGGTGCTGGTGCATGAACATTTGAGACTGCAGGACTTAACTCTTGGAGCTGCATGGATGACAGAGAACAGAGATAGTTCAGATGGTTTTCCAAAGATGACGGGGCATAAGCAGTGATGAGAGCCACAGGTGTTTGGGAGTGAGGGAAGAGGGCCAAGGACAACAGGGGGCAGATGTGGGGCTAATCAGGGTTGTGCTATGGGCACCTGCTGACATTCTGATCCTATCAGTGCCTCCTCTTCATTAAACCAAGCTGTTTTCCAGGCCTCCTCCCATTCAACCTCACCCCACCCCAAACCTCATTGTTACTCACATTAGAGTTCAGACAAACAATTCTTCCTTTCAGCACATGAATGTCCTAGAATATCCTCTGTGCTCTAGAATGTTAGGATTCCACTTACTGTGGTCAAATGTGTGAAAACCCCTTCTAACAGATGAAGTGAAGCTTGACTGTCACCGGGTTTCACTCTCCACACAGCACAGATATAACCTCAGCAGTGTCATTTCCAAATCTGAAAGCCACGGATTCATGAGGTAGGTCATAGTATCCTCTGACTAATAACACATCACCACTACTCCAATAAACGCTTGCTATCAGCCTTCTTTATTGTTGTGTAACATAGATAGAGCCAAAAGAACATTAGTCATGGGCGAGTGAGGTGGTTAAGTGGGTAAAAGTACTTGCTGGGGCAGTCAGAAGACCTGAATTTAGACCCCCAGGGCTCCTGTAAAAACCTGGACATGGGAGCATGAATCTATAATCCCAGTGTTAGAGGGGAGGTGGAGATAAGAGGAGTTCCTGGAAGCTCATAGGTCAGCTAGCCTGGAGTACAGAAAGCAGCATAAAACACAAGAGAGACTCTTCCTCAAACAAGATGGAAAGCAAGAATTGACTTGGGAAAGTTGTGCTCTAGGTAGGGTGGGCAAGATAGATTTGCCACCAAGCTGGAGATCTGAATTCAGTCCTGAGAACCTATATGGTAGAAGGAGGGAACAAATGCTCGCAAGCTGCCCTCTGATTTCCACCCTGTGTCACACAAACACATCCCATACACCACACGCAAGGAATAATGTCATCTTTGACATCATGGAGTGACATAGTACGCTGCCTACATAGCATACATGACTGAGTTCAATACCCAGTAACACACACACACACACACACACACACACACACAAAATCATGGCATGGAATTCATATGTCAAGTCCAGCTATTTTACATATGTCTTCTAAATAAGTCAAAGTTTCAGTGTATTCTAAAGTATATAGGCAGAACAGCTGTGGCTACAGGGAGACCCTGTCTCGAAAAGACAAAAAAAAAAAGTATATAGACAGAAAATATGGGCTTGAACCTGATTTTAATGTGTAGCAGCTGGAGAAGTTTGAGCCATCAACTGGGCCTCAATTTGCCAAGGTCTTAAAATGGGGATTATAATCTCTACCTCATAGGCAAAGATTAAATGTGATTGATGATCGGATGAGAAAGCTTTGGAAAGATTGTGAGTGCTTTATAGTATTGATTTCATGTTACAGACATGAACATGTGTCCTTATTTATTGAGAGCTCATTGACATTAGAAAATATGAAATATAAATATATTCTTAGCTCAAATACCGATTTACAGATGTCTCAGCTGCCTGTGGGGCAGGGCTGGGAAGTAGTCTGTCTTGGCTTCTTCCCCCTTCTCTCTGGCTTTAACATTTAATTTAATAGCACTCATGCCCTGCTTGGCTGTCCTCAAAATGAATCAAAACACAGTCCTGTGCCAATGTTCTAACTCCATCTAACTGTTATGTGGATCTCGAAGATTTTTATAGCCTCTAAAATGACCCTGAGCATGTATGACACAGGACAGGTGGAGGGAGATTCAGAAAGGTCCTGCTCTTCTGTGCGACTGAAGAGATGTGTACGATGGTGACAGTGAAGTGTGGAAGTCAAACATTTCTCCACGTTAGTCTTCCCAGTTGTCTATAGAAGCCCAAAGCTGCATATGAAGGTATTTCCTTTAGCCCAGATCAAAGTGAAGAGAATATTAAACTCTAAGGCGAAAACAAGGTGGAAACTTGTATCATGTGGGATGATATACTACCTAAATGTCCGTTGGGGCTTGTGGGAGACAAGCAACACCACTTTTCTTTGTCCATATTCTAAATTAACTGAAGAATAAAACAGAGGACCAAAATGCCATCTTTAATTTTGATAATGTTAATATTAAGAATATGATTGCTCAGGTCAGCCTTTACCTTTCTCCACCTAGTACATTTTCTTTACTGCGGTAAATATAAATACTAAATAAAATAAAATAAAAATTAAGTAATAAAATAAACAGTGAAATTTCTCACAATAAAAACAAGAATGTGATTACTGCTGGATGTAGTGGTGCATACCTATAATCCCAGTGCTTGTGATGCAGAGACTGTGAGATGGAAGCCAGTCTGGTCTACATAGCGAGTGCCAGGTCGGCTGGGGCTACAGGATGACTCTATATCAAAAAGACAAAATGAAACAAGTGAAAGACTATGACTACTGAACAAGTGACACATGCCTGTTTCCCAGAGTCTCAGGAGGCTGAAGAAAGGATAAGTTGAACCCAGAAGTTCAAAAATAGCCTAGGAAACATAATGAGCCCCTGTGTCAAAAAGAGAAGAAAGAGAGGGAAGGAGAGGAAGGGAAATGAGGATAAAGATAGGAGGAGCCAGATGCAAGGAGGTTGACCACCAGGCAGCTGACAGCCACGAGCGGTCTCCTAACACTTTTAATTTATTTATGTGTATATGTGTGTGCCTGTGTGTATGCAGTGCACCGCCTGCATGCAGGAGCTCACGGAGGTCAGAAGAGTACTCTGGACCCCCTGGAACTGGATCTAGACTCCGGCGAGCTGCGGTGTGCATGCTGGGAAGCACCAGCCTGAGCTCTTATGCATCGGCCATCTCTCCAGCCCTGGGCTCCTAGATCTTTTTAACACTTGGCTCTTATATATGCAAGCAAGTAGATTTCCTTCTGTAGACACACTCAGCCACCACCTTTCTGCAGGTTTCTCAGATGTGTTAAAGACCAATGATGCGCTCTGCTCTCTGCAGGTGGAAAACCCCCGAGAGACAGAAAGAGAAGAGAAAGGCACTCAGGACGCAGGCCCAGGGTCTCCTTTCACACTCACCCTAAGGAGGTATTAGGGATGGACGACTGAAGGAAAAACAAAAACAACAACAACAAAAAAACCCCAAATGTCTTGCTTACGTAAGTCCCTGATCTTAGAGAAGATCTTCAACTCTGGCAAAGGATTCCTCAATCAGAGATCAATCTTTCATCTTGAAAGTGGATTTCAGTTAGACAGTAAACTCTCAAAGTCTACAGTCTGAGCATTTGTGCTTCTTAAAGCTGACAACTGGGATAGAACATCCATGTTTTTTTTAATTTTATTTATTTTTGTATGTGTATGAATGTACTGTCTGCATGTAGGTCTGTGTACTCGTATTCATGAAATGCCGCAGAGATCAGAAGAGGGTCTCAGATTCCCCTGGAACTGGAGTTCTCCTGGAATTGGAGTTACAGATGGTTCTTAGCTGCCATATGGGTGCTGGGGATTGAACCCGGGTCCTCTGCAAGAGCAGTCAGTGCTCTTAACCGCTAGGCTATCTCTCCAGCCCCAGAACACCCATGTTTTAAGAACGCTTGCATATTGCAAAATATTGGCTGCCACGTGGATTCCTCTCCTTTCTTACAGTGCTGGCTCTTTGGGGCTCTCTGCTCTCACTATGAACCTGTCCATCAATCAGCCTCAGATGACGGTAGGGACGCGCAGTTGGAGCTGGAGGAGTTGAGCAATGGCTGGTCTCCAGATCAGGGGCAATGCTACCAAACACTGCAAGATGGCTTTTTCCCTTTCCTCCCTTTCCTCCCTAGCCTGCATTATTTCTTAGTGTTCTTGATTCTGCTGGCGGGAGTCCTATTGAATTCAAGATAACCATATGAAATCCATCCCAGGTATTGCCAAAATAAATTGTTAATCATATCAGATGTAGCAGCAGAGAGTATTCCATCACAGTCAATCTTTTTTTTTTAATTATTTAAGCCAATTTTTCATCACAGTCAGTCTTAAGCTTTGTAATCTTTCTCCCTTGTTTCCTTCGGGTTCTGTTGAGAGGGGTGGATGCCCATAGTATACCTGCCATGTGGTGTCTTTCTATCTGCCAGAGGAGAGAGAACAGGGGCGGGGCACCCCCAGCACTAGCAAGAGGTATAGTCCAACTTCAAATAGCCCTCCAGAGGTGTTAACAGTTCAGACTCCTTTAGAGTTTGGGAGTGTGAGACCTTCATGGAGGGTCCATTGGCTCTGTGTATAGAGGAACATTAGGTTTATAATTGTGTGTTTCAGTACAATTTTTTTTTTAGATGCAAATGCTGTTTGAGGTGATTGAAATTGCTTCCAATACCGAGTTCAGCTATGTGGAGCCAAGCTTACTTAAGTAGTTCGTTATCTGGGCTGTTATCTGTTTCTCACATGCAGGAGACTGGAAGAAATAAATAATAACCAGTAAAAGGATGATCTAGATCATTCTAAATGGGAAAAACTGCCAATTGAAGATACCCAGTAGTGCAAATCTGCCCTAGGGTGGGTCACACTAACAGTGCTAATCATAACAGATCCTCCTTTAAATTGAGCCCGTGCTCTCTTCCACATTTATAGCACTGTGGCACTAGCAAGAGGTATAGTCCAACTTCAAATAGCCCTCCAGAAGTGTTAACAGTTCAGACTCCTTTAGAGTTTGGGAGTGCGTGACCTTCATGGAGGTTCCATTGGCTCTGTGTATAGAGGAACATTAGGTTTATAACTGTGTGTTTCAGTACAATTTTTTTTTTAGATGCAAATGCTGTTTGAGGTGATTGAAATTGCTTCCAATACCGAGTTCAGCTATGCGGAGCCAAGCTTACTTAAGTAGTTCGTTATCTGGGCTGTTATCTGTTTCTCACATGCAGGAGACTGGAAGAAATAAATAATAACCAGTAAAAGGATGATCTAGATCATTCTAAATGGGAAAAACTGCCAATTGAAGATACCCAGTAGTGCAAATCTGCCCTAGGGTGGGTCACACTGACAGTGCTAATCATAACAGATCCTCCTTTAAATTGAGTCCGTGCTCTCTTCCACATTTATAGCACTGTGCAGGTGTTAAGTGAGTGTGCTGGAGAGCTGTGCAGGTCGTTAACATCAGTAGCACAGGGCCGTCATATTCCCCAGGGCTGCAGAATGGACTGATGAAAAACAAGAAGGGTATTATGAAATGATCACCCTTAATAGAGTGCATGCGTGCATGTGTGTGTGTGTGTGCACGTGTGTCCGTGTCTGTGCGTCTGCGTGTGTGTGTGTCTGTGTGTCTGTGTCTGTGCATCTGTGCGTGTGTGTATGTGTGTGTGTCTGTGTGTCTGTGCGCGCACGTGTGTGTGTCTGTGTCTGTCTGTGCGTGTGTGTGTGTGTCTGTGCGTCTGTGCATGTGTGTGTGTGTATGTGTGTGTGTCTGTGTGTCTGTGTGTGTGTTCAGGTGCACAAGTACCCCTGTGCATATGTGGAGATCAAATGACAACTTTCAGAAGTCAGTTCTCTCCTTCGGTCATGGGTTCCAACTCAGGTCAGGTCATAGCCTTGGGCAGCAAGTGCTTTTCAGATACTCAGGTAAACAAATTCAGCACCCTTTTTCGTCATCTATTTAACCAATGTTTAAATGCCCTGCAAAGTAAAACACAAAAGTTTCTGTGCTGTGATCCCAAGGCAGTGAGATGGTTTACTGGGCAGGAAAAGGCATTTGCTGCCAAGTCAGACAAGAGTTCTGTCCCTGGAACCCACAAAGCAGAAGGACAGAACTAACTCTCCAAGGTTGTCCTTAGACTCGTGCATGTGACCCTGTGGCCCTGTGTGTCCCATGCCCCACTCTCCACCCCATACCCTGCCAATAATAAATAAATATTTTAAAAGCCATAATTTTAAATGCGGCTCGGTGCTGGTGGCCCCGCCACACCCAGTTCTGGGTACTTTTGACTATAGTCTTAGTGATGATGCAAGTCTGTTCCTGAGTCTTCATCTTCCATGACTCATTTCAGTAGTGATTTATTCATGCTGGCTGGTTCTAACCCAGGCATCTCACTGCACTGCACTCAAAGATACATCAGAACTGAACAGAGACTGTGAATCTGAGACAGTCATGGAACTATCACATTAAGAGATTGCTGACACTCACACAGGCAGCCTAAGCTTGTGGTGTCCCCAAGGGTCAGAGATATGATCCTTAGAGATGCTTAGCTGATTGGTAAGAGGAGGAATTTATTTACCAAGGACTAGAGGAAAACGGGTCCCAGCAAGGCAGTGTGGGTACCACTTTGCTGGACTTTCAATTTGAAATTTCTAAATATGAAGTTTAATCTGGTATTTGCATGTATTGGGGATTCACATGTGTATTGTCAGGGATAAGGTGCACCTTATTGAAAACAATAATAGAGCCAATTGGAAGACAAATGATGTCTTATCATCAGATGCTATACAATCTTTGACCATTCAGAAGTTAAAGAACTTTCTAAAAAAAAAAAATCTTGCTGTCTATGGTTACACAAACCTGTAATCCCAATACTTGGGAGGCTGGGGCAGAGCATTGACACAGTTTCAGGGATAGTCTGGGCTTTGGAGTGAAACTCATTTCAATATCTCCTTCCAAAAGTCATCTTTTGTTTGTTAAAGTTCTACACATTTGCTACACTGACTATTAACCATAATAATTATTAAGCTTCAAATAAGCAAATGTTCTTACTTGTCCTTTTGAAAAAAACATTCATTTTTATTTTATGTGTGTGAGTGCTTTACCCGCACATATGTAAGTGCACCTACATATGCTCACAGAGGTCAGAGGAGGACATCGGGTCCTCTGGAACTGGAGTTATGGATGGTCATTATCTATAGGTGTTGGAACCAAACCTTGGTCCTCTGTAAGATCAGCCAGTGCTCTTAAGCGGTCAGCTACTTCTCTAGTTCCAGTTCTTACTTATTGGTTAATAAGCATTCTACATGGAAGTGACCTTGTAGGACTCCTAGTGACACAGCTGTCCTTGGCTCTAGCCACATCCTCTGTTCATTTTATAAGAAGGTCCACTGAGCACCAGCGTTTCTTGCCATTCATTCTGGTTTGGTTCTTTCTCCACATCCTATGATAGAAAAAATTTCAATGTTTGCATTTTCCTTCTGGTCATTCTAATTATTCATTTCTTCTCACAATTCCTCCTGAAATAATGTTGTTGTAAATATACCAGGTATATTAAGCTCTAGATTTTTAAAATGAAATGTTTCTACTCTGAAAGTACATAAAGTGATCAAATATTGATTCACTTTAGATAAAAAAATGAATAAATGTTGCCTTGTTATATATTGATCTGAAGTAGCTTTTCTTTACGGGATGCCTACAAAAATTGCAGAGTGCAAATGAGCTACCAAATCAATAGGAAATAAAAAGGATGGGACAAACTAGGAGAAAGGAGAAAGCCTGGGTTTGAGCATTCTAGGATCTCCTTCCATTGCTGACTTTAAGACTTTATTTTGGTCCAAGAAGATACACATTGGGGAACATTCACACTGCCCCCAGGTGTGATTAGTGCGCTGTGACGTAGCTTAGAGCACAGGTTAGAAGCATTCTGCGACTGTGCCCTTCAGTAGTATGAGCCATCATCTGTGATCACAGGTATAATTATAGGTTAATTAATAATGACAAAAGAATGGGTAAATGTTTTTAGTGGTTCATCCGAGATGGTCTTCTAGCGGGTCTAGTGGAGGGAGAAGGAACAAAAGCGTATCCACAAAGGGCAAGGTCTAGTCAGAGAACATGTGAGTCTGAAGAGCCCATGCACTTCGGCGTGTGTGGAGAGAGTATCTGATTCAGGAGCATACCAGGCATTCACAGCTACAGCCCTCAGATAAATTCTGGCTCCTTACTTATTTTTTTAAATAAAGTTTTATTGAAATACATTCATGCACAGTATGTCACGTACTGTTTGTGGCTGTTTCTTTTTTCATTACCACGGCAAAGTTGAGTGGAAGAGAGAAACCAGTGCTATGTCAGAGCCTCCAAGGCAGAGCTAACTGTGCACTAGATCTGCCTTAGGAAATGACATAGCCTCTGACTTTCCAGGCGGGATGGATTTTATAGCTCAAATGTTCCAAGAATGGAAGAGAGTGAATTGTCTACCAGATGCAGTGAGAAAGACTCCCACACCTGTGTACAGAGGCAAGGCCTAAAGAGAGAGGCCAGGGCATTTTTTTTATCCCCACAAGAATCATTTTGTAAATTTCTTGAAAAAAAATTTATCATACATGGTAAATTCCCTTCCCATGTTCCATTTGCTTCTAAGAATGGTATTGTTTCACATTTAAATCTACAAATACCTTATTCATCTGATGATATGTCTCCTTAAGTTGTAAAGTTGAGGTCAAGATCGCTTCTGTTTGTTGTTGACACTGTGTCTAATGGCTTATTTATTTATTTATTTATTTGTTTGCTCCAGCATTATTTTGAAGAAAAATAAATAAATTAGGATGTTATGTCCCCATGCTATCTTTGATGAGCAAGCTACTGCTCTGTTGATTCACTGAAATTTCTTCCAGACTCTTTCAGCAAATGAAAAGATGTTTTATTTTATTTTCTATTTTTTGCATCTATTTGTGCCTGTGCATGCATGTGTGTGTGTGTGTGTGTGTGTGTGTGTGTGTGTGCATGACCTCATGTTAACTAACTTAAAGCATTCCATAGATTAAAAACCCTCTTTCTAGATGAGGGCATAGTTTAACATTCTTAGTGGACATGAATTTCGGTTGGAGAACTCTATCTAACCCGATACACTTATCTATAGGCCCATTTTTCCAATGGTAGTATCCAGTCATGATTGTTGTGTACGGATTTCTCCTTGGACAATGGCTTCTGTTTTTCCTGGTCTTCAGGTGCCTTGGAGGCCCAGCCACTACAAAGCAAAACACAAGTGAGTAATTCTCTGCCTAGAGCTATGCTCTGCCATTTGGGACACTTTCTATTGGGAAATGCAATATTTTCTCTCAGAAACTAACTTTCAAGTTCCAAACAGGCAATTTACAAAGTATTTTAGGAACACTGTTGGTGCCCTGTTCAGGGACGCCTGCTTTGCTGATGAGACATCTTGCTCTGCTGCAGCTGCTGTCACAGGCACAGTGGGAAGGCAGCTAGTGAGAACCATCCAGATAGCACTGTCTGATTTTTAAGAAACAAACATTATCTAATATAAGATTTTTATTTTTGACACACTCATATAAGTCCATTTATCAGACAAGATTTGAACTTATATGAAAAGAATTTGAATATTCATTTTCTAGCATGGATCAGAGCCTGGGACAAGGTCTCAGGTCCAGGTGGTTTCATTGGGAGGTGATCCCAGGAAATAGGAGGGAATGCAAAGAGTGAGTGGATGACGGAAGGAAAAGCTGAAATGAGGATGTGCATTCAATGTCAAGGTCACTGCTGAAGGCAATGGAGGCTTGGTCCTACAAGGCCTAGAAAGGTACAGGGAAATCTTCAAATTGACTATAGATTCTTCTTTCCTCCCTGCACAGAAGAAAGGCTGCCTCTGGGGAAGTCGGGCTATCTCACACTCTCCAGTCTATGCCCAACTAGAAAGAAGAGTTAACCACCTGGGACTACAGCTTTTATCAGAGCTGGGCTGAGGGAAGGTCACAGAAACCACCACCTCCCCCAGCTTACATGCATACAGAGGTCAGAAGAAGGTGTTGAGTATTCGCTTTATCACTCTCTGTCTTATCCCCTGTTACTAACCTGGAGCTCAGGTGGAAGACAGCAAGCCCTTATGATTCTTCTATCTCCGTCCCTCATGGTGCTGGGGAAGCAGGCACATGTAGTCGGATTTTTACATAGGTGCTGGAGATTTGAACTCAGGTCCTCATGTTTGTGCAGCAAGCACTCTTAACCTCTGAGCCATCTCCTTAGCCCTGAATTCTTTCTTTTTAATTTAAAAAATATTTTATTTTTATTTTATGTGTATGAGCTTGCATGTACATAAGTGCACCCATGTTGTGCAATGCCTATGGAGGTCCGAAGAGGGTGTTGGATCCTGGAACGAGAGTTACAGACCATTGTTAGCCACCATGTGGGTCCTGGGAACCAAGCCTGGTCCTCTCTAAGAACAGCCAGTACTCATAACACCTGAGCCATTTCTCCAGCTTCAAATTCCTTCTTTTTTAAATAGACAATAGAATCTTCATTGTGGTCATCATTGGAAAACTTTTTTTGGCCTTTTTTTTTTTTTTTTTGAGACAGGGTCTCCCTGTAGTTTCAGTTGGCCTAGAACTCACTGTGTAGACCAGAATGGCCTTGAGCTCATAAAGATCTGCCTGCCTCTGTGCTGGGAGGTGTACGCCACCACGCCTGACCATGATCTGAAATTTACACACCTTAAGAACTACAAATAGAATATTGGATGATCCTTTTATACATAAAATATATTTGAGGTGGGCTGGAGAGATGGCCTAGTGGTTAAGAGCGCCGATCGCTCTTACAGAGGACCCGGGTTCAATCCCCAGCACCCACATGGCGGCCGAGAGCTGTCTGAAACTCCAATTCCAGGAGAACTCCAGCTCCAGGGGAATCCGAGACCCTCTTCTGACCTCCGCGGCATTGCACGACACGGGTGCACAGACCTGCATGCAGACAGTACATTCATACACATAAAATATATATATAAATAAATAAATAAATAAAATGTGAATATACAAAACCACCAAACTGTGCACTACAAATGAATGAACTGTATGGAATCACACCTCCATAAAGCTATTTACAAAAAAAAATGATGGGGCTGGAGAGATGGCTCAGCAATTAACAGCACTGGCTGCTGTTGCAGAAAACCCGGTTTTGACCTGGGTTTGAGTCCTGGCACTCACTTGGCGGGTAACAAGCATCCTTAACTCCAGTTCTGGGGAACCAATGCCCTCTTTTGACCCCCGAGAGTACTGTACAACATGGGTACACTTACATCTTGCAGGCAATACAAATAAAAATAAAATTTTTTTTATTTTATTTCTTTTTTATTTTCTATGTGTATGAATGTACTGTCTGCATGCAGGTTTGTGCACCCGTGTCATGCAATGCCGCGGAGGTCAGAAGAGGTCCCCTGGAACTGGAGTTCTCCTGGAATTGGAGTTACAGATGGTTCTCAGCCGCCATGTGGGTGCTGGGGATCAAACCCGGGTCCTCTGCAAGAGCAGTCGGCGCTCTTAACCGCTAGGCTATCTCTCCAGCCCAAATAATTTTTCTAATTTTTAAGTANACTGTCTGCATGCAAGTTTGTGCACCCGTATCGTGCAATGCCGCGGAGGTCAGAAGAGGGTCTTGGATTCCCCTGGAACTGGAGTTCTCCTGGAATTGGAGTTTCAGACGGTTCTCGGCCGCCATGTGGGTGCTGGGGATCGAACCCGGGTCCTCTGTAAGAGCAGTCGGCGCTCTTAACTGCTAGGCTATCTCTCCAGCCCCCCTTGCATCATTTTGAATTGTTTTATAAATATATTTAATTAGAATCCCATTTGTAGGAATATAAGAAATTTCAGCATGGAATTGTCAATGGGAGGAAAATGTGTCAAACCTGTAAAGTTTGTAAGCTTTTAATAGTTTTTATTATTTATTTATTTATTTATTTATTTATTTATTTATTTATTTTTTGGTCTTTTCAACACAGGGTCCCAGGCTGGCCTTGAACTCACAAAGATCCGCCTGCCTCTGCCTCCCAAGTGATAGAAAAAATAAAATTAATTTTAAAAAAAGGTATAGGAGATCCCACTAAGCAATCCCACTGAGAGGAGGAACTTATGAGTGGGCGTTTCAGGATGTAATGCAAAACAGTACCCAGTGCCAACTAGGAAGTATCCTGAAGAACCAGAATATTGAATCCAAAGCTTACTAACTCTTCAGATCCAACTACAGTTGAAAGAATCCCTGTAGAGGTAAGTTGTAAGGAACTCTCCAAACAATAACATTATGAATAACCCTCGACATATCCGATCTAACATTCTATGGAGATATAACCTATTTGGCTTTTTTCTCCAACAAACCAATTGCATGAAGAAAAAGGAGGCGGGGGGAGAAGGAAGAGAAGGAGGAAGAGGGAGGGAGGAGGAGGAAGAGGAGGAGATGGAAATTAAGATTCAACCCTAGGGCTGGAGAATAATTGAGTCTTCCTCAAAACATATGAATTAACACAGCGTTCTGACAGCAGAGGAGAAAAAGGCAGAGGCAGGGAGGGTGGGACAGGGTAATTGTTGGATGGTCATCCATACTCTTAATGCCCCAGGATGAGGCATGGAGCACGTCCTTTGCAGGAGGCTTCCTGGCTGTATAGGCTTAGGTTTAGTTGAGTAACCTCTCTGCCTCCAGCTCCACTAAGGTATCTGGCTTAGCTCAGTGCCCCCCTTCCTCCATTCCCACCCCACCCAGCTTGCCTTTATAGAACATGCTCTTAGGTGAAACCAAAATCCACAAACGGATCCATCTTGCACCTCCTCCCTCTTCGTGGCTATCCTACCTGCTCAGAGAAGATGTTCAGAGAACATTGGATAATGATTTCATAGAGAAATCTATTTTGATGTTCTGAGAAGTTACATTCTCCTGCACCATCACTCGAACCTGTGCTAAGGGACAGGCTTCTTCCCGGCTATGACAGCAGAGGCAGGAGCCCAATGGAGATCCCTGACTCCCAAGAAGCATCTTAAATACCCTAGAGGGGGCACACAGAGTCATAGCTCTCCACCTCTCACTCTATCCTTTAGAACTCTGATTAAAAAAATCTACCTGTTTTCATTGTTCCTCTCATCTTCCGTGGAGAGCCTCACCTTTGTCCTCATTAGAATCACTGCAAAATTATATGGACAGATGAAATCCAAGGAGAGGCTCTCCCTTGCCAGTGTCCATAGGGTGAGCATTTTTCTGACAAGAAGGAGACCTGTCAGAACACATTATGATGCTATGATGTCTCTTTGATGATCTTGCCTATTGGGAAGAAGGGAGCAAAGGTTGGGGGAAAATTGCTTTGTATTCTGCAAAGGGGAGTCCTTTCAAACACAATTAATTTCACACAATATTCATCTCTCTTGTATTTGCAAAAAGACAAAGTGGCTACTAGTCTATAGAGTCTCCTCTGCCTTTCAAATCACATTGAGTGTTTTAGCAGAAAAAAAAACTGAACTGTACTGTCTCCTATAAATTATATAATTTGAAAGCAATAAATGTAAAGATCTAAGAGGGGAGCAGAATAAAGAAAGTGTCAAACAATGTCTTCCTCTAATTAATAACCATTTATGCCTCCCAGTTGGTAAAGGGTTTTGCAAATGTAATCACCTTTTAGTTTAAAACATATTCATTTTGTGAAGAGAATATGATTTCATTTGGGAGAATGAGAATTATAGATGGCTTTTAATCAAACTGGAGCAATTTAGTACTAAAAGAGCCCCCTTCTAAAAATTACAGTAGTGCTATGAAGAGTTAATTCACTGCATCATTTACAAACTGAAACTCACGTACAGGTTGGCTCCTTATTTATTTCTAATCATTAAAATATCAGGTATAGAAGAAACAGACGCATTCAACCATTTGTTAATATACGTGGTATATTAACACTGTTATGCAGGAGAGATGGCTCACTGGGTAAAGTGTTTATGGTACAAGTAAGCTGACCTGAGTCTGGATTTCCAACACCCACATAAAAAACAGGCAAGGTGTCTGTAATCCCAGAATCTGAGATAGGTAGATTCTTGAAGCTAACTGTGAAGCCTAGCTGAAACCACAAACCACTGGTTCGTGAGAGACCGTCTTTCAAAAACTAAGGTGGAGAAGTGATTGAGGAAAACATGAAGCTGTCAACCTCCAGCCTAAACATGTGCTTTTGTGGGCAAGAGCACCCCCACAAATGTGTCCCCTACAGCCCCACACATTCACATACTAAATCCTGTTATAGTGTTTAAGGTTTGTTATTATTATTATTATTATTATTATTATTATTATTTTGTCTTTTAAGGTTTGTTTGTTTGTTTGTTTGTTTGTTTGTTTGAGATGAGACTTCATGGAACCCAGGCTGACATTACATTTGCTCTGTAGTGATGGCTGGCCTTGAACCTGTGATCTAGGGATCTGATTACAAACATTCACGTTATCTGCATATAACAGTTTTCTGTCTCCCTTTCTTTCTTTCTGTCGTCCTATTGTACAGTCTCCAATTTCTGCTTGTATGCAGCTCCATTTTTTAAAAAGACTTATTTTTTTATTTTTATTTATATGCATGTATGTGTCTTTGTCCATGTGTGCAGGTGTCCAAGGAGTTCAGAAGATGCTGTTGGGTTCCCTGGAGCTGGAATTACAAGCGGTTGTGAGCCACCAGATGTGGCTCCTGGGAACTGAGCCCTGGTCCTCCACGACAGCAGCAAGCATTCTTAAACACCAAGCCATCTCTCCAGTCCGATGTAGATTCACTTTTGAGACTAATCTTTCTTGTAACCGGAGCTGGGGATAGGCTTTAGGATTTCATATTAGTGCGGCACTTACCTGTGGGATCTCTCCTGCGGGCTGAGGAAGTTTCCTTCTAGTGCGGCACCTTCCTGTGGGATCTCTCCTGCGGGCTGAGGAAGTTTCCTTCTAGTGCGGCACCTACCTGTGGGATCTCTCCTGCGGGCCGAGGAAGTTTCCTTCTAGTGCGGCACCTTCCTGTGGGATCTCTCCTGCGGGCCGACGAAGTTTCCTTCTGGCACCCATCTTCTGAGCTCTTTTCTGTTGTCATTCATGAATGAGTAGGACGCATTTGCCAGATATTTGTTGTCTGCCTGGATTTGTGATTTTTCTCATTTATTGTTTAATATAGTGAACTATATTGATTTTTTTCAAGGTTTGTTTTCAATTGTGTATGGCAGGGGTGGGGTTAGTCCATATATGTGTGTAGGTGCCTGCAGAAGCCAGAAGAGAATGTCAGATCGATCCCCTAAAGCTGGATTTATAGGTGGTTATGAGCCACCCAGCATAGGTGCTGGGAACTGAACTTGGTCCTCTGCAAGAGCGACCAGTGCTCTTAACCACCAAGCCATTGCTCCAACCATCTTGAGGGGCTGGAGAGATGGCTCAGCAGTTAAGAGCATTGACTGCTCTTGCAGAGGATGTGGGTTTGATTCCCAGCACCCACGTGGCGGCTGAGAACCATCTTTAAGCCGGGCGTGGTAGCGCATACCTTTAACACTAGCACTCTGAGGCAGAGGCAGGTGGATCTCTGTGAGTTCAAGGCCAGCCTGATTTACAGAGTGAGTTCCAGGCCAGCTGGGGCTATAGGGAGACCCTGTCTCAAAAAAAAAAAAGAAAAAAAAGNCGGCATTAGATCCATTAGATCCCTTGGAATTAGAATTAGGATGGCAGATGGCTGTTAACCACCAAGTAGATGATGTGTACCTAAACCATGTCCTCTGAGCAATATATCTAGCCCCAAGTTTCTTAGTTATAAACATATTGTATTCAACACTCTTTATGTGCATTTGATAGTAATGTATATGATATAATAATCTTTCTTTATCCATATATGATATATTCTAGAAATTGTACTGGATTTAATGTTACTTTCAAACTTAATTAAGAGGAAGTCACACACTATCACCATAATCACTGCAGTTTGAATTACGATAGCAAAACTTATATGCAGATTTTTTTTTTCTTACTCACAATGTCACAGTTTTGGGCTCACTGTAGAATTTAGAAGCCGGGCATGGTGGCGAACGCCTTTAATCCTAGCACTTGGGAGGCAGAGGCAGGTGGATCTTTATGAGTTCAAGGCCAGCTTGGTCTACAGAGTGAGTTCCAGGACAGCTGGGGCTACAGGGAGAACCTGTCATGAAAAGACAAAAAAAGAAAAGAAAAGAAAAGAAAAGAATTTAGAAAACTTAGCATACAACTTTTCCCTTCATATGAAGTCTAGAATAGTACCTAAACATCTGGAGTCATTTCACATGTCCTTTTTGGGCATATTGCAATTTCTAAATGCACTGCTCTTATGTTTGGTCACAGTATTAATTAAAGTAAGGGATGATGGAAAATAGGCAAAATCTATCTGATAACAATTCTGGGTGTGAAATAGCTAACAGGCAAATCCTATATCCCATGTATATATCCTGCACAAAGCCTGTCTCATGTCCTGGGTTTCAACCCACTCAAGATTCCATCATGTTTAAAATAGGAATCATCTATTTCTGAAAATTTTTATTAGCAATCTTAATTCATATTTTAACAATTAAGGAAATTTGGACATTATTTTCCTGATTTGTGTATCTAAGTGGATTTTTCCCCAAAAGGAAACATTATGGGATCCCATAGTTATTACTTAACATATTTCCAATATGATCAGGTCATTGTAAATATTACAAATGGGATACAGAATGATGGTATTTAATCATAACTGGGTAAATGACCATAAATCCAACTTTAGAGAGGATACTTTTTGACAACTAAACTCCTAGATATGGGAGTTCAAGATATTTTACAAATAATTTTACTTTGATCCCTTGCTGAAAATCCTCTGGAAGAAAAAACAAAGGGAATATATGCAAAATCAGAAAACTGGCCATTGCACACACAGTTAATTCTCATTAGTTTCAGTATTTCCCCTGCATAAGGTTTCTGTGAAATCAAAATATGCAAATACCGAAACAGTTCCTACCAATAGGTGGGATTATTTGCTTTTAAACAGTTGTAACAATTTCAGTATTGAACAAATATAATTGTTTCATATACATTTTTGACATTTTGTTTCATATATATATATATATATATATATTTGACTTAACTTTGTCAGTAGTCCGTTAAGAATCTTCATGGAGTCTGGGCATGGTGCCGTATGGGAAGCTGAGGTGGGATGATTGCTACAAGTTTGAGGTCAGCCTGTGTACAAGACCTTGCCTCAAATCCCTTCTCTCCACCTCAAAAAGATGTTTCTTTACAGTAATGGCGACAGCATGCACAAGGCTCATGTAAACTCAAACCAGAAAAAAACAACAGCATAAAACAGGGGAAATGGGTAGGAAGCCCCAGCCTTAGCTGAGGAACTATTGGCAGCTGACCACTGCTGCATGGGAGAGAGTTGATCTTCTTTAAGGGAGTGACACTAGACAGCCTGAACAGGCTCCTGTGGATGAACTCACACCAAGGGACCTTGGGGACACAAACTTGACTCCACAGTCCTTAACATATATGACCAAATGCATGAAATCTAGGGGGAGGGCTGTGGGGGGGCAGATAGGGGAGGGGGGTCTAATATGATTAAGATGTATTATATGACATGCACAAAAATTCCATAAAAATATATTTATTGAAAAAGAAAGTTCATGAAGGAAACTAGTATTTCTTTCTTCTACTTTTTAAAAAATGAAAGTGTGCTGATTGCCTAAAACAAGTGTTTGGAAATAGTTTATCTAAGTTTGGTATTGTTTGTTCCTTAATTAAATTCTATTAAATATTTAGTAGACTTTATCAATAATTTATCGAAGCCTACAGTTTTCTGTGGTGAGATTTTAAATAAAAATTCAATTTCTTTCTTGGTATATTTTTGGGAGGGAGGGTCGGAGTACCAGAGGGTGTGTATGGAGGTCAGAGGCAAACTCGTGGGAGAGAGTTCCTTCATTCCACCATGCCGCACCCGGGGATTGAACTTGGGTTGTTGAGCTTGACAGCAAGCACCTTTCCCTAATGAGCCATCTCACTGACTCCCAAATTCTATTTCTTTTTTTTTTTAATTTTTTAAAATTTTATTTATTTCTGTATGTGTATGAATGTACTGTCTGCATGCAAGTCTGTGCACCCGTGTTGTGCAATGCCACGGAGGTCAGAAGAGGAGGGTGTCGGATTCCCCTGGAACTGGAGTTCTCCTGGAATTGGAGTTTCATACGGTTCTCATCTGCCATGTGGGTGCTGGGGATCGAACCCTGGTCCTCTGCAAGAGCGGTCGGCGCTCTTAACCGCTAGGCCATCTCTCCAGCCCCCAAATTCAATTTCTTAAATAGGCATAAGACTATTTAGATGTTCTGTTCTGTCTTGTGTCAGTTTAAGAAACCTGTACCTTATCTAAGTTTTTAAATCCTATTGCAAATGTTTCTCTAAAACATTGCAAATCCTATTGCAGATGTTTCTCTAAAATACTTTAGGGTGTGGTCATGGGCTCGCTGGTGACCCCATCTCTAGCTCTTGCTGTCTCTCATTCTTGCCCAGTACACCCATACTTTTATTAATCACAGGAGGCCGAGAAGGCAAATAACACATTATTCACAGAGATTTTACTTAGTTGTGCACTAAGTACTGACATGGGGTGTGCGTTCAGTTGCTTATTTGTAGATAATGATGATGAACACATAAGTTATGTGGTAAAAATGCAGTTTGGTTTAACCAAAATCAATCATTACAACGACAGGATCAGAATATTCCAGTGGGTTAGAGTCCAGACTCCGGCAGTCAGACAAACGTGTTCAAATGTTGGCTAGAGTGCTTGCCAACTGGGGATCTTATACAATTTGCCGTATTTTTCTAAGCCTCTGATGTTAGGGTTAAATAAAAAGATACTCTTAAAGCATTAAGTGCAATTCTTAAGTCAGTGTGCTCAAAATGCTCCTGGTTATTATTTCTATTATTGCTATCAGTATGACTAGGCTGGCCAGATTTAATCTTAGGGAACAGTGTGTGTGTGTGTCTGTGTGTGTGTGTGTGTCTGTATGTGTCTGTGTGTTTGTATGTATGTGTCTCTCTATCAGTATGACTAGTCTGGCCAGATTTAATCTTAGGGAACAGTGTGTGTGTGCATGTGTCTGTGTGTCTGTGTGTGTCTGTGTGTTTGTATGTATGTGTCTCTCTATCAGTATGACTAGGCTGGCCAGATTTAATCTTAGGGAACAGTGTGTGTGTGTGTGTGTGTGTGTGTCTGTGTGTCTGCGTGTCTGTGTGTTTGTATGTATGTGTCTCTCTATCAGTATGACTAGGCTGGCCAGATTTAATCTTAGGGAACAGTGTGTGTGTGTGTATGTGTGTGTGTCTGTGTGTCTGTGTGTGTCTGTGTGTTTGTATGTATGTATCTCTCTATCAGTATAACTAGGCTGGCCAGATTTAATCTTAGGGAGCAGTGTGTGTGTGTGTGTGTGTGTGTGTGTGTCTGTCTGTCTGTCTGTCTGTGACTGTGTGTTTGTATGTATGTGTCTCTCTGTGTATGTTTGTGTCTTTGTGTGTGAGAGAGATATTGTCCTGCTGTGTCTCTGGGGCTTGGTGTCTCTCCTCAGCTTTGTAAACTATTGTTTCGCATTATTTACACAGTGCCAGAGTTGAAAACTCCAAATTACCTCCAGAGAAGCTTCCAACATCACAGGCATGTAGTGTTAGGTTGAAGTGATGTCTGTCCGGTTTCCATTTACACAGTGCTTTTGCAATTCTGTGGGGATGAGGGGTACTGCCAAGACTTTTTCCATATGTTCTTGAAAATTATCTAACCACGACCAAAAAATTTTTAAAATATAACCCCAAGCAAACAGGAAACTGAGTTTTTCATTTGGGAGCTTAGTCAAAAGCCAACACTGTGTGGTTTATGTGAAGATTCCTCCCACCGAGTTCCGACATTCAGCCTGCAGAGTTCTCTTTTGTTCCCAGCTACCCGCAAAGACCGCACCTCTCCTTACACCTTCCGGAATGGACTGCAGCAGTGCCCGCACAGATTTTCACTGATGTCTTCTTACAAAGACTTTTCCTCACACTTTAAGATGCATATAGTGCCACAGAAATACTCGACAGCCACACTGCCTTCAGGCAACTATAAATAATTTCTCCATCCACAACCAAATACAGGCACCTGGCACGATATTTATCCAGCCTATTAATCATTATTTAGCCAGGGGAAAAGTCAAACAGTGGGCAAGCCTGGACAGAAGAGCTTCTTCTGTGGGACACTCTTGGTCTGTTTATGTAACTACTCACATTTTGAAGCCACACTGTTTTAGGATAAAACTCTTGGACTCTGCTTCAAACTCATGGGAACATTTGATTTTAAAGAAGAGTCGCAGCTGGAGATTCTATTTAAGGAAAATCAGATTTTTTTTATAGTTTATTTTTATTTATTTTTTTAGAATGAATTTTTTATTTGATTTTTTTTAACAATAAGTAAAAAGTAAGGAATACAAGCATCCTTCATGTAAAACCAATTTGCAAGCAACTATGCCCAAACCCACTATCCAGCTGGAGGGGCTTGTATGTACAATCATGTTGATCAAATAAGAGTCCAGTCTAGCCGGGCGTTGTGGTGGCGCACGCCTTTAATCCTAGCACTCGGGAGGCAGAGGCAGGCGGATCTTTGTGAGTTCAAGGCCAGCCTGGTCTACAGAGTGAGTTCCAGACAGCTGGGACTACATAGAGACCCTGTCTCAAAAAGATTAAAACAAAGAAAAAAAAAAAGAGTCCAGTCTATATTGCTGTAGTTTCACAATTCACCCCAATCACAGCCCTTACATTCTACCACACCCCCTCTTCCGCAGACTGGTCCTTAGGCTTTAGAAAAGGGGCACAAGTGGGCGAGAAGCAAAACAGTCTACTTTCTCTGGAGATGTCATTTTGGACTCTGATCAGTTCAGGCTGGGAAAATCAGATCTTTTTGTTTATTTGTTTCGTTTTGTTCTTTTGAGACAGGGTCTCCCTCTT
Source organism: Rhizomys pruinosus (assembly GCA_009823505.1). Classification (NCBI taxonomy): domain Eukaryota; kingdom Metazoa; phylum Chordata; class Mammalia; order Rodentia; family Spalacidae; genus Rhizomys; species Rhizomys pruinosus. Next base: position 515,295 of record VZQC01005988.1, read on the forward strand.
GTCCCAGCTGGCCTGGAACTTGCTATGAAGATCAGGCTGGCCTGGAATTTACAAAGATCTACCCCACCTCTGTTTCCTTAGTGCTGGGATTAGGGCATGTGCTACCACCCCCAGTGAAAAATGAGATATATTTTTTAAATTAATTAATTAATTAATTTATTTATTTATTTATTCATTGAGACGGGGGTCTCCCTGTAGCCCCAGCTGGCCTGGAACTCACTCTGTAGACCAGGCTAGCTTTGAACTCACAGAGACCCACCTGCCTCTGCCTCCCAAGTGCTAAGACTAAAGGTGTGTACCACCACACCCAGCTTAAAGATGATTCTTAGCTGCTATATGGGTGCTGGGAATTGAACCCAGGTCCTCTACAAGAGCAGTCACTGGTCTTAACCACTGAACCATCTCTCCAGCCACCCCCTCTCCCCCCAAAATGAGATAGATCTTAATAAACACACACATCTCCATATTTTCTCTACTCTGAGTTCTTTTCCTTTAAAAATACATTTCATGGGGCTGGAGAGATGGCTTAGTAGTTAAGAGCACCAACCACTCTTGCAGAGGACCCAGGTTCAATTCCTAGCACCTACATGGCAGCTAAGAACCATCTTTAAGCCAGGGGTGGTGGTGCATGCCTTTAATCCTAGCACTTGGGAGACAGAGGCGGGTGGATCTCTGTGAGTTCAAGGCCAGCCTGGTCTACAGAGTGAGTTCCAGGCCAACTGGGGCTATAGGGAGACCCCGTCTCAAAAAAATAAAATAAAATAAATTTCACACACTTCTCTGTGGTTGTCATTTGCTGTTGTTTCATGTTCTATTTGTCACTTGCCTAGGTTCCTTGATAGAGCCCCACCCAATGGCACAGAGAGAAGGCAGACATCTTGGGCTGTGTGGCAGTCGACTGTGCTACTATGAGTTCCTGGTGTCTTTCTCTTCTTAGGTGGAGAATTTACATCACTTTCCATTCACTACCCTGCTTTAACCTCCTTCCTCTTGGAGAAGATATATTCCTTTTATTTGATATATTCCTTTGCATACATCAAGAGCAAAGGACATTAAAATTTTATTTGGGAAGAAAATTGGAAGAAAACCTTCATTCTAAATTAAATTTTAGTAAATTTTGTTTCAAATCTTTGAGCAACAATTGGTTTTTCATAACCACTTTTGCAATCTGTGGCCATTTCAAATTATAGAATCAAAACAACTTTGGAAGTAATTTATTCAGCCAATATATATGGCATCCTAATTCTATAGTAGGTACCGTCCTCGTCCAAGCCCTTTCACAAACAAGGAAAGTATGAGACATAGCTGGAGCAAAATACTGATACTCAGGGTTTGTATATGAAAATGAGTTTTGCATTCCAAGGGTTTTAGCTCTTATTTAGTACCTAGAATTGTCCTTCTGTATTACTCCAAAGTTTCCAGAAATGAAGTATTTATTTATTTATTTATTTATTTATTTATTTTTATATTTTGGGGTTTTTGAGACAGAGCCTCCCTGTTGCTCCAGCTGTCCTGTAACTCACTATGTAGACCAGGCTGACCTTGAACTCACAGAGATACTTCTGCCTCTGCCTCTGGAGTGCTGCGATTATAGGCATGCCTGGCTAGCTTTGTTTTATTTTGTTTTGTTTTACAGATGAGTCAGGAAAACTCTTAAGGACCTATAAAAAGGGTTTTGTTTGTTTGTTTGTTTGTTTGTTTGTTTGGTCTTTTCTAGACAGGGTCTCCCTGTAGCCCCAGCTGGCCTGGAACTCGCTCTGTAGACCAGGCTGGGCTTGAACTCACAAAGATCTGCCTGCCTCTGCCTCCCAAGTGCTAGGATTAAAGGCATGCGCCACCACGCCCAGCTCGGACCTATAAAAAGTTTTACAGTTAAGTTTTGGTCAAGTTATCACTCATTGTGATAACTTCCTTCCTAGAATAAACTGACAAAACCATATAAATCTCCCCAAGTTAGAAAGGAAAACCAATTCATGAAGGTGGGAATATAATTTGTATGCTATTTCTTTCATCGTGTTTATAAATTCTCAGTTTTCCCAGTGCCTGATTCTATTGTTTTTTTAATACTTTATTACTATTTATTATTTTTATTTTATGTGCATGAGTGTGTTGCCTGCATGTATGTAAGTGTATCCATGTCGTGCAGTGCCCTCAGATGTCAGAAGAGGGTGTCAGATGCCCTGAAGTTACAGGAGGATTCGTGCTGAAATGTAGGTGCTGGGAATTGAACCAAGGTCTTAACTGCAGAGTCATCTCTCCTGGCCCCCAAATTTTTTTAATTAAAAAGAAAACATGCTATTTATTTATTTATTTATTTATTTAGTTAGTTAGTTAGTTAGTTAGTTAGTTGTGTGCATGTGTGTATGTGTGTGTGTGTGTGTGTGTGTGTGTGTGTACATATGACCCAGTGTAGAGGTCAGAGGACAACTTGCAAAAGCCAGTCCTCTCCTTCCACCCTCTGGAGTCCAAGAATCCAATTCAGGCTGTTAGGCTTGCTGGCAAGCACCTCGACCCACTGAGCCATCTTGCCAGCCCAAATCCATTGTTTTTCAATATTTTATCTTTAAAGACATTAGTTCCTAATAGGTAACAGACAAAGAATGGTTTGTTTTGTTTTGTTTTGCTTTTGTCTTTTTGAGATAGGGTCTCCCTGCAGCCACAGCCATCCTGGAACTGAACTCACTATGTAGACCAGTCTGGCCTTGAACTCACAGAGATCCACCTGCTTCTGCCTCCTGAGTGCTATGATTAAAGTCATGTGCCACCACGCCCTGACAAAGAATGAATGTTTAAAATTCATTTTAAATGTGTATTGAGTTCTTCCTGTGTATCAGGGACCATTCTCAACATTCAGGAGTAAGCAATAAACAAAATAAATGTATATATGAAATTAAAATGCTTTATTTGGTTAATGGTCAGGTATGTACATCAAGAAAAACAGTAACTGTATAATTTGTGTTTCTCTGTATGTGTTAGTATGTGTATAGGTATGGATGCCAGAGGTTGATGTTAGCTGTCTTCTTCCAGAGCTCTCCACTTTGTTTTTGTCACAGGGACTCTCACAGAACCTGGAGCTGGCTGATTTGGCTAGACCAGGTGGCCAACAGCCCTTGAAATCCTTGTCTTCACCTTCCCAGTCCTGGTAGTATGGGTGCACACTGCTGTACCTGGCTTCATTTTTTAAACTTGGGTGCTAGGGCTCAAACTCAAATCCTTGTACAGCAAATATCTTACTGACTAAGCCATTTCCCCACCACCTAATTATATAATTTTTAAAAGAGAAAATCAGCTGAATTAGTCACTTTTCTGTTGCTGTGATAAAACCACCATGACCAAGGGAACTTATAAAAGGAAGAGTTTTGGAATACGACACCCTCTTCTGACCTCCGCGGCACTGCACGACACGGGTTCACACACTTGCATGCAGACAGTACATTCATACACATTACAGAAATAAATAATAATAAAAAAAAAAAGAGAACAAGATTTTGAGAGGGGCCTTGGGACCAGGGCAGTCCCTCCTACCACTCCAGAGTGCAGGCTGGCTAGTAGGAGCCCGCACATCCTTTTCCCATCACCTCTTCTTGTGTGCTCCTACCTCTGAGACTGCGAGAGTGCCTNACAGTCAAAATCCTTAGAGAAATCATAAAAAGTGAAAAAGAGAACAAGATTTCAAAAAAAAAAAAGGAAGAGTTTATTTAAGCTTACAATAGACAGTTCCAGGGAATTAGAGTCCATTGTGGTGGGGAGGCATGGTGGCTGGGGCTGGAGCAGAAAGTCAAGGTTCACATCTTCCAATGAGCACAGGAAATCAAGAGAGAGACACGGGAGACTGCAAGGCTTGTTGAAGGCATGGCCACACCTTCTAAGGCCTCCCAAAACAGCACCACCAACTGGGGATGAAATATCTGAATACTTGAAGCCTATGGGGGACATTCTCATCCAAACCACCACATTCCACTCCCTGGCCCCCATAGGCTCCTGACCATGTAAAATGCAAAATGCATTTAGTCCAACCTTAAAAGTCCCCATGTCTTTACCAGTCTCAGTTCTATTCAAAAGTCTACAGTCCAAAGTCTCTTCTGAGACCCAAGCCAGTCTCTTAACTGTAAGCTCCTATAAAATCAAAAGACAAATTACAAACTCCCAACATACAGTGGAACTGAATACACATTCCCATTCCAAAAGGGAGGAATAAAGGCATAGTGAGGAAATACCAGACCAAAACAAGACCAAAAACCTGCAGGGCAAACACCAAGTCCAGTAGCTCCATGTGCGACTTCTGGGACTTGACTTCCAAAGGGCTTAGATGGCTCAGCTCTTCCAGCTTTGGGTGCAACATACATCTCTTCCTTAGGCTGGTACCACTCCCTGTATGCAGCTCTCCTTGGCAAATATCTCACAGCTCCCACATCTCAATGTTTTCTTGGGGTCTCCACTGCCAACCAGGCTTCACAGCTTTATGCAATGGCCTACTAGGGCCTTCTTTATTCAGGAACACCCCTGCTGCACTCTGCCTGACCTTGGCAGCTCTCTGAAACCACAGAGGAAGAACTGATGACCCCTTTATTCTTGCATCCTTCGTGCGTCTAAAGCCAGCACCACATGAATGAAACTGCAGAGTTTGGCTGCAAGTTCAGGATGGACTCTCTCCTACTTCAACCGCATTCACAACTTTTCTCTGCCCTCTCAGTATTTTCCGTTCAAAAGTTGGAGGCTTAGCTGGGTGTGGTCTTGCCCTGAAGGTACTGTTTCTGTTGTTTACTTGTAAATCTCCACACCTCTCCTTAATCACTTTAATCTCACTTTTTCCATTGTTTACTTGTAAATATCTAGGCCTTTCCTTAATCAATTTACTCTCCTTATCAAAGGGAGCCTCTCCTTCATAAGCCTTGGCTCCAACATTAATCTCCCTCCTGCACTTTTCCAATCCAAACTGTACATTCTGCATTTCTTTTTGCCCCATTTGCTCTTTTTCACTGTAGACCTGTATAATATTCACCATTAGTAGCCACACCATCATTTCTAGGTTAGGCTGTTTTGAAATATCCTGTGCCAAAGAAATTAGTCCATTACTTTTCAACTTAGCCTCAGGCAAGCATTTGGGCTGTGGGAAAACTCTAGCCAGACTCTTTGACAAAATATCACAGTTCCTGCTTTCTTCCAAGCTTCTACTAGAATGGCCCATTAAGCTCTCCTTACAGCAGTCAACAACTTTTCTAGCCCAAAGTTCCAAAGCCTTCCACATTTCTCCAAACACACGCATGGTCAGGTTCTTCACAGCCAACATCCCACTCTCAGGTACCAAAAACTGTATTAGTCACTTTTCTGTTGCTGTGATAAAGCAACCATGACAAGGGAACTTATAAAAGGAAGAGTCTATTTCAGTTATGATTGATGGTTCCAGGGAATTAAGAGTCCATTGTGGTGGGGAGGCATGGTGGCCAGGGCTGGAGCAGAAAGCCGAGGTTTACATCTTCCAATGAGCACAGGAAGTCAAGAGAGAGACACTGGAGACTGCAAGGCTTGTTGAAGGCACTGAAACTGCCCCTAGTGATGTACTTCCTCCAGCATGGCCACACTTTCTGAGACCTCGCAAAATAGTGCCACCAACTGGGGATGAAATGTCTGAATACTTGAAGCCTATGGGGGACACTCTCATCCAAACCGCCACATCAGCCTTTTGGTTTTTAGTTTAGTTTTGTTAGGTTTTGAGACAGAGTCTTGTGTAGCCCAGGCTGACCTCAAATTCAGTGACATAGCTAAGGATAAGCTTGAACTCTGGATCCTACATGCTTCCACCTCCAGCAGGCAAGAATTATGCTGTACTGCATACGTCATGTGTGTAGTGTTGAAGGTCAAACCCAACTGATCCATATCCCCATCCCTTAAACCAGTTCTTTAAAACAAAAAGAGAAAAGCTCAGGACCTGCAAAAGCATGTGAGAAACTGCTAGTAGGAGAGGAACTGGGCTATTCCAGCCCCTTCTGGGGGAAGAATGGAAACAGAGACTTCAAAACATGTATAGTTTAGTATTCATAAGTCTCGATTTTAAGAACCTTTCCTAGTAAAGAAAAAGTTGCATTCACAAAGATGTTCATGTCATAGTTCTTTATAATAGTTTCATTGACAGAAGGGAAGAAAGAAAGAAAGAAAGAAAGAAAGAAAGAAAGAAAGAAAGAAAGAAAGAAAGAAAGAAAGAAAGAAACAGTCTATGCCTGGTAGTGTACTTAGGAGGCAGAGATCTCTGTGAGTTCCAGGCCAGCTATGGTTACATAGTGAGAAAATGTCTCAAAAATGGTGTGTGTGGGGGAGAGTTGGAGGGCTAGAGAGGTGACTCAGGAGTTAAAAGCTAAGAGCTCTTGCTGCCCTTGTAGATTGGGCACTAAACAGTTCAGTGCCCAGAATCAACATGAGATGTCTGATTTCAGGTCCAGGGAATCTGATACTCTCTTCTGGCTGCTGAGCGTACCTTCATGCAAGTGTGTGTGTGCATGCACACACATAAATAAATTTTTTTTAAAGACAAAGTGATAATGAAAATAAGAAAAAAAGGGAAAAATAAATAAAAAGAAAATAATAAGAAAAATGTCAAATATCCCCCCCAATAGTCTAAAAACGTAGGCTTTCAACTGGATATTTTATTTTATAAGTGGCTTTGTGTGTGGGGGGGGGGAATCTACAGAAAAATGGTATATTTACAAAGAAAAATAGCAAAAGTAACAAAATTATAAGTGGTTTGTTTTTATCTTTTTGTTACAGTTTTTGGTACTTTTTAGATGCTGACAGCCAGATATTACTTTTTGAGATCAGAAGAAAACGTGAGTCTACCCCCCCCCTCACCTCCCCACCTCAGTCCACAAACCATGACTTAGCTACAGATATATTGTTTTTGTGGATACAAAACACTGAAGAATGCCAAGGAGAAAGAAAACCTGCAGGGGGAGCATGAGAAATTCATTTTATTTTGCTCAATTGCCATCTTTGTATATTATTATTTCATCCTGTCCCAAGAAAAATTCAAAAACTCTTAAATTAAAAATAATCTTCTCAGGCTGGGGTGTGACTCAGTCTGTAGAATTAAGCTTCACGCACGAAGCCCTGGGTTCAGCCCTCAGCACTCTATAATGGGATGTTGAGGTACACAATATAATCCAACACTGGGATGGCGCAGGCAGGAGGATCAAAAGTTCAAGGTCATCCTCAGCCTCATAGTGAATTCCAGGCCAAGCTGGGCTACTTGAGACCCTGTCCAAAAAAATAAAATAAAAATAACAATAAATTATTTTTTGACCTTTCTGACTCACAGACTTAGAGTCCAGTAACTCTGTGTGTGTGTGTGTGTGTGTGTGTGTGTGTGTGTGTGTGTGTTCTGATTCAAATATCTTTGGCCAGCTAGAATTGTTTTCTTGCTCAGAAACCTTACTGTTCTAGTTTGCTTCTCTGTTGCTGTAATAAAACACTGAGCAGAATCAACTTGGGAAGGAGCAGCATTATTTCATCTCACACTCCCCAGCTCACACTCCCCAGCTCACACTCCCCAGCTCACACTCCCCAGCTCACAGTCCCCAGCTCACACTCCCCAGCTCACACTCCCCAGCTCACACTCCCCAGCTCACACTCCCCAGCTCACACTCCCCAGCTCACAGTCCAGCACAGCGGGAAGTCGGGGCAGGAACCGTGGATGCAGCAACCGAAGCAGAGACCATCAGACCATGGAGGAACGCAGCTTGCATTTTCTGGCTTGCTCAGCTACTGCTTTATGTAGCCCAGGACCACCTGCCTACAGACAGTACCGGCCACAGTGGACCACGGCCTCCTACATTCATTAGCAATCAAGATATGCCCACAGGTCAGTCTGAGGGAGGAAATCCTCGGATGAGAGTCCCTTCTTCCTTCTATGTCTAGGTTTGTACCAAGTTGACAAAAACTATGATTCTTACTGGGCTCACTGTCTCAGAGCCCTGTCTATCCAAAAAAGGTGGAAATGAATTGTGACCAAGAACCTCAGAAAACCTGTGAGAGGAATATGAAGGAATTTTCCAGTTGGTCCAGGATGTCTCCATGCACTGCTCATGAGTTTGTCTGGACAGAACACTTGTGTCCACAAGGGCGGGGTCATGTTGGCCAAGTCGGGAGAGTGCAGAACAGATAGAAGGACTGGAGGGATGTGATGCTGACCAGCTGATCTCAGGAACCGGAGAGACTACCAGTGTCCTCACCTTCCTGTCAATCACTGCTGCCGTGCCAGGAGCCATAAGACATTTACAATCACTGATTGGAATGGAATGTAACAGGGAACCACCCTTGGCTACCATGACTAAGGGTCAATTCACTGCTGATCTATGTTGACTCTAAAGAATCCTTCTAAACCACTTTTTGCTTAACAGTGATTTATCATTGGAAACATTACCCAGGAAAGCCAGCTTTCAAACGCTTTAGATTATGTATGTTTATAGAAGTATTACTATACACTTATATGTGTGTACATTTTTGAACAATGATATTTATCCAATATTAATATATTATATTGTATTGCTGTTGTTATGTTATGTTATGTTATACTAAATAAAATCTTTAAGGTGAAAGTAATCTAGGATGCCCAAATGTTTTCCAAAATAAAATATGCAATTTAATTCAATTTGGACCTCTGACAATGCATGAAAGCCCTGTACCCTGCGCCAAGGAAATTCTCCAAAAATGTTTGTGTTTGCCTGACACACACAGGAAAAGGGCAGGGAGCATGTAGAAGTTTAGCCATTAGGCAGCTCCAGAGTTTGAGGAAGGTATTTACTCTCTGCTTCTGAGCCTTGCTTTCCACACAAGGCTTTTCATCTGGAGACCACTAAGTTCCTGTCCAGGGCTCAAAAGAGCTGATGTGCCTGGCTCCCCAGAATCAGGGCGGCACCCACGATGGTCACAGCAAACTTCAGGGCCCAGATTCCTGTCTACACCCCTATTCTAGATCTCTGAGCATGTGTTGTAATTATGGAAGAATCTGGGTTATTAAATTCCGGGGAATACAACTCCTAAGGACTAGTAACGGTAAGACCCAAGAGGGAGGCAGGAAGCAGAGAGGAAAAAGCAGTGCCAGGTTGTATCAGCAGGCCCCAGCGTCACGCCCTGGGGAGAGCGGCTCTCAGTCCGTGGAACTCTGGTCTGCTACATGAGGAACTGCACCCCAGATCGCCAGCTAAACGCAAGAGCCTCCAGCAGCTCCTAGGTTTGGAGTCATTGCTTTGGTTCGCTGCCCTCAGTGAGTTTGTCTCTTCATAGGAAGGTTTGGGGGCATGAAAACATTGTTCTTGTCCCTCGGTGAGTTTGCCTCTTCATAGGAAGGTTTGGGGGCATGAAAACGCATTGTTCTTGTCCCTCGGTGAGTTTGTCTCTTCATAGGAAGGTTTGGGGGCATGAAAACATTGTTCTTGTCCCTTGGTGAGTTTGTCTCTTCATAGGAAGGTTTGGGGGCATGAAAACGCATTGTTCTTGTCCCTCGGTGAGTTTGCCTCTTCATAGGAAGGTTTGGGGGCATGAAAACACATTGTTCTTGTCCCTCACCAAGGGCCAAATCCAGTAGTAAGAGGATTATTTGTAACCAAGAACTACTTTCTCAATCATGGCACTACCAACCTGCATAGTCATCACAGCCTCAATGGTGCAGCACCTAAGCGTCCTCTTGTCTTGTATCGAGACCTTGTCTCTGGGCTCTTTACCAACTCGCTGCTTCTGGGTTAAGTCCATTCGCTCTGCTCAGTTTCGCAGTACTGAAGCTAGGTCCCTGCACATTCTATTTCGCAGTACTGAAGCTAGGTCCCTGCACATTCTATTTCGCAGTACTGAAGCTAGGTCCCTGCACATTCTATTTCGCAGTACTGAAGCTAGGTCCCTGCACATTCTATTTCGCAGTACTGAAGCTAGGTCCCTGCACATTCTATTTCTGCCTTTCCAGCTGACTCTACCCACAGGGGCAGAGGGAGGCTGCAAGGCTGTGGGAAGAAGCAGACCTTGGCTCCTTCCTGTCAGCTTCCTGTTTCTGTGGTCACGAGTCCCACAATGCTTCTTCACCTCCGTAGTGGCAGCCCCTTGTCACAGCAGTGGCCAGATGAAGTTTAGACCAGCTGTACTGCATCCCCCTCTACAATACCCACGCCAAGCTTCTTGGAAGTCCAGGCCCAGGTGTCCTTTGAGCTCAGGGCCACCAGCACCAGCAAGCAGCCACTGACACTTCAGAGGCCCATGTTTCACCTCCACAGGGCCCATCCTCTACGTTTCGATCATGACCATGCCTGCTTCTGGGTGCTGGCTGTTGCTTGCAGTGGCTCCCGCATGGTCTACTTAAGGGCTTTCTTTTTACCCTTCCAGGTACCTCGTGAACAGCTTTTCTCCCTCCTGACAAGACCCCAGTTGATAGAATCTGTGACTAAATCAAGAAGCTCTGTAAAACATTAGAAAACAGTGAGCAGTAGAGGCTCCCAGACCTGCATTTGGAGTCTGCTGCCAGCTCTGACTGAAGAGCTGCTTACCTCCTCCGAGCCTTCGTTTGCTGGCAGTAAGGCTGGGCTTGCAGCTGGGGGGAGGGTAGCTGAAGTCCTTGGCACATCTGGCCTGCTCAGCAATTAGAATCATTCTAATGACCAGATTGTCAGCTGTAAGTTCAAGCCCAGGTCTTACATAGCTTATATATCTTACTCTTTGAAGAAGAGACCATTATAAATGTTTATATAATATGTACTTAATAAGGACCTGTTTAATGGGAAAAGTACCGAAGAGAATTGCAGCTCGCTGGAGCATTTAACTTCTGCTCATCTGACAGGGACCCTTCTATGAAGTCAGACTTTGTCTGCTATGAAATGTGTGTCCCAAGACAATTCTTCATCCATTGTGAGCCAGAGAAGCCAAAAGGTTAGATACTTCTGATTTAAAATGAGTTTCTAATTTGTTTTGTTAGATAAGGTCTCACTATATAGCCCAGGTTGGCCTTGAACTCACAATCCTCTTGCCTCAGCCCCCTAGGTGCTTGGATTATAGGCATTCACCAGCACATCCAGCCTAAGTCATTACTTTAGAATGAAAAGGAATGCATTTATCTGGAAGAAACAAAACTCATGTCGTTCGCTTTTCTGGTTCGCTGGCATGCCTCCTTCTTGACTACACAGTAGGATTGGGAACGACCAGATTAGCTATAAAGAAGCCAGGTTTGGGAAATGCCAGACATGTGTGGGCTATCCTCAGCTAGGAGGGGGACACTGGCTTGGTTCTGTTTCTCACAGCTCCTTCATAAAGAGCAGGAGTCCCCTGCTCCCAGGTAAATGCAGATGATCTCCCCCGTGTGCTGGACCCTGAAGACACTGCTGCCAGGGAACAAGGCCCAGGGCCTTCCTGGGTTGAAGTGGACAGAAGCTGTTCTCACACGGGCTGAGCAAAGGTTTTAGTCCTCAGAGCACAGCAGACTGGCAGGCCCTTATGCAGTCAGGCTGTGTGGACAGCAAGGGGAGGAGGCCGCAGGGCTTTCTGGCTTCACATACAAGGTTATGCAGGTTAGGCCTGGTAAAAAATATTCTCAGGAGTCTGGAAGGTAAATGATCCAGGTCAAGACTCTCCCAGGCAAAAGACCAGAATGGGTATGTAAAAGAACTTTGTTCGATCCAGAATGTTCTTTTTCACAGAAGCTTAAAATTTCTTCAAAGAGAAAAACAGCTGCAGGAGATCCTAAACCAGTCATTTCTCTGGGCAAACAAACCACTGTCTGTATAGCTAATCAGGAGGTTGGGTTGAGGGGCCCAGCGCCGACGGCCATCCCCAGGCTCCGCCAGCCTGTAGGACCTGCTGTCTCCTTGCAGAGGTGGTAAACTCCTAGACACAGAAAAAGACCTGCAGTGGCTGGAGGCAGAGTGAGCATCTTGCAGAAGATCTCACCTGTCTATCTACTTGCCTGCAGGCCACGAGGCCCTGCCCTCCAGGAAGTCGTTTCTAAGCCTGAAGCAGACTTCTGAGGCATCAGATGAAGTGTTCCTGGAGTCATCATGTGGGTACTAGATTCCATGCCAGGCTGTGCGCAGCTATGTCTGCCCCCTGCAGAAACACACACACACACACACACACAGTCTCTTATGCACACACCACACTACATGAAAGCAAACAGGAGAAAGAAAAGGCAGAGCTAGGGTGTGGCTCAGCCATAGAACTCTTCTGTCTTTACTGGGTTTGCTTCACAGATGAAAAAGGGGAGGGGCAGATGAAGAGGGAAAGAGAGAAAGACAGGGAGGGGGAAGATGGAGGGGGGGGAGGGAAGGAGAAGCAGGAAGACGGAAAAGGGAAGTCATTTGGAAATGAAGCTGCTTCCGTGTGTGGGCACTCAGCGTCCCGTAGACTGCTGCTCTGCTTGGACTGACTGCCACCTCCAAGGTCGGTCATGACCCTGCTGGAGCCAGTGTCTGACTAACTGCAGACAGCCTTGGGGAAGTAAAAGGTCTGGGAAAGCAGACCTCAGAAAAGCCTCTGAGTTTGCCGTGTGCATGCCTCTGCCAGGCCGGGCCTCTCACCTTCGAATGGCCAATTAGCTTCCAGCTAAAGCTTTCCTCTGGGCCTGGCAGTGATTCAGTAGGGCCAATTTTCTTTATACACAGGCCTCTAGAGAGTGCATTCAGTGACCAGGGCGGGGTCAGGGCCAGAGACGGAGCCAGCAGGCATGAGCAGGTCTAATAGTGGTTCAGATCAAAGCCAAACATCACAGAAGCAGAGCTGGTAAATGTGCCCCAGGCAAGTGCAAGGGCTCCTGGGTGATTGCTGGAAGTCGCAGAAAGGCCTGAGTATCCTCGAGTAGAGACAGTGCATCCTCTGACCTGCACCAGTGTGGCCAAGCCTGGGCTGGGCAGTTGTTGTCTAGGGGCACGGAAGCTGCTGTCTGAGCCCAGCATTTCATTGCTTGTAGCGTCTTTCTTTTTTTTGTGGTCTTTTCCAGACAGGGTCTCCCTGTAGCACCAGCTGTCCTGGACCTCACTCTGTAGACCAGGGTGGTCTTGAACTCACAAAAATCCGCCTGCCTCTGCCTCCCAAGTGCTAGGATTAAAGGCGTGCGCCACCATGCCTGGCTTGTGGTGTCTTTCTAACATGGCTGCCTAGCCATGCTTATTTTGAAAGACATTAAGTCTTTCTCCACTGAATTTATGTATGAAGGTATGAAGGATGCACCTACACCGTAACCAGGAAAAACAAAGACAGAAAGGAAAAAAAAAAAAACAGCCACACCCTGAGCCTAGGCAGGAAGGAACTTCCATCCAGTTCTCCGTCATCTGCCTGGAGACAGAGGTGGGCTCACACAGCCTTGGGGGGGGGGTACATGAACACTGCATGGTCCCACTTCCCCAGAACTGGTTCCTTTCACCTTAGATAAACCAACCTCTCAGGCAAGCTAGCCTCTCAAACATAATTTCCGTAATTTCCTCACCTATAAAATGAGGGTCGTCATTTCCAGGTCACGGGATTATAGGGTCAGAAAGATAAAAACGTGTTGAAAGGCTGTGGCAGGCCCTGCTCTGGGTCTATGCAAATAGCCATTCTCTCTTTTCTAGCAATGCAATTTTGCCAGGCACATGGCATCCTAGAGCAGGCTACATTCCAGGTAAACTTGCTCTGTTGAAATTCTGGGCAGTGAGTTATAAAGGAAATGCTGTGAGAAAGTAACGAGTTCTCACCTGCTTCCTTTCTGTGATGATTAGAGTAAGGAGGCTGGAGCTCAAGCAGACCTCAGGTACCAAGAGGCAGCACATTAGAAATGATAGAAAAGCAAAAGAGAGAAAGAAATCTAGACACCTGTGGAACCTCATGAAGCTGTCACTCAGCCCTGAAACTGGCTCTGGATGCCTTACATAAGGCTAAAGATAAAACAAACTTTTATCTTCAAAAATTCCCTATGGAGGAGGTTTAAATCAAGCCACATGTAATATTTAGCACACCTGGGTTGAGGGATCCTCAGCTGGGGAATTGCCTCCATTGGACTGGCCTGTGGCCATTTCTGTGGAGTATTATCTTGATTGTTAAGTGATGTGAGAGGGCCCAGCCCACTATGGGTGGTGCCACCCCTGGGCAGGTTGTTGTGTATTATATGAGAAAGCAGGGTGGGCATGGGCCAGGGGAGCAAGCCAGTAAACAGTATTCCTCCATGGCCTGTGCTTCAGCTCCTGCCTCCAGGTTCCCTGAGTTCCTATCTTGGGCTCCCTAAGTGATAAACTGTGACCTGAGAATGTAAGACGAATAAACCCTTCCCTCCAAGTTGGTATTGGTCAGAGTGTTTTGTCATAGGGATGGAAGAGAAACTAGAATAATGAGATAACACCAACACCTCACTGTTGCTGTAATAAACTTTAAGCAACGAGCTGTCAGTCAAGGGCTGAGCGTACACCTGGCACTGGGGACGCTGAGAAGCAGACCTGATGCATGCTGGGGTACACCTGTGATTCTGCACTTTGCAAATGGAGGTAGGACGATCAGAAGTTCAAAGTCTTCCTTGGTTATGTAGAGAATTCAAAGCCCAACCTGCTGTACTTTTTAAAGAGGGAAAGAAGGATGGAAAGGGGGGAGGGGAGGGGAGGGGAGGAGAGGAAAGGGAAAGGGAAGGGAGGGGAGGAAAAGGACCCTGATTGTCTGTCTCTTCCTTTTCCCAACCCCAGACTAGGTGCCAAGCAGCCCCGTCAGCCAGCTCTGCTCAGACTGGTCTTCTTCTCCCAGCAATGCACTTCACTCAGCAGGTCTCTGTCTTCTGGAGGAGCCCTAAGCCCTGTCTGCCTGTGCACCCGGGACAGCCCTGTCTGCCTGTGCACCCGGGACAGCCCTGTCTACCTGGGTACCTGGGACAGCCCCGTCTGCCTGTGCACCCGGGACAGCCCTGTCTGCCTGTGTACCCAAGACAGCCTGTCTGCCTGTGCACCCAGGACCACCCTGTCTGCCTGTGCACCCAGGACAGCCCTGTCTGCCTGTGCACCCAGGACAGCCCTGTCTGCCTTGCACCCAGGACAGCCTGTCTGCCTGTGCACCCAGGATATCCTGCCTGCCTGTGCACCCAGGACAGCCCTGTCTGCCTGTGCACCCAGGACAGCCCTGTCTGCCTGTGCACCCAGGACAGCCCTGTCTGCCTGTGCACCCAGGACAGCCTGTCTGCCTGTGCACCCAGGACAGCCCTGTCTGCCTGTGCACCCAGGACAGCCCTGTCTGCCTGTGGACCCAGGACAGCCCTGTCTACATGGGTACCCGGGACAGCCCTGTCTGCCTGTGCACCCGAGATAGCCCTGTCTGCCTGTGCACCGGGACAGCCCTGTACAGCCCTGTCTACCTGGGTACCCGGGACAGCCCTGTCTGCCTGTGTACCCAAGACAGCCTGTCTGCCTGTGCACCCAGGACCGCCCTGTCTGCCTGTGCACCCGGGACAGCCCTGTCTGCCTGTGCACCCGGGACAGCCCTGTCTGCCTGTGCACCCGGGACAGCCCTGTCTGCCTGTGCACCCGGGACCGCCCTGTCTGCCTGTGCACCCGGGACAGCCCTGTCTGCCAGTGCACCCGGGACAGCCCTGTCTGACCGTGCACACGGGACAGCCCTGCCTGACTGTGCACACGGGACAGCCCTGTCTGCCTGTGCACCCGGGACAGCCTGTCTGCCTGTGCACCCGGGACAGCCTGTCTGCCTGTGCACCCAGGATATCCTGCCTGCCTGTACACCCAGGACAGCCCTGTCTGCCTGTGCACCCAGGACAGCCTGTCTGCCTGTGCACCCGGGACAGCCTGTCTGCCTGTGCACCCAGGATATCCTGCCTGCCTGTACACCCAGGACAGCCCTGTCTGCCTGTGCACCCAGGACAGCCTGTCTTCCTGGGCACCCAGGACAGCCCTGTCTGCCTGTGCACCCAGGACAGCTCTGTCTGCCTGTGCTCCCAGGATAGTCTCCTCTTCCCCCTCTGGATGGAGCAGCATTGATGTCCTGTCACTCACTAACACAGACTGTTGGTTTTAACATGGACAAGCGTGTCCCATCCTGCCTTGCTGGAGGCTCCTGGAGGGTGTGGCCTGGGCCTTTTCAACCCTTTATCCCCTTAATCTGACTCAAGATTATCTTCAGGCTCCTATGAATATGTGCTGAACAAGTAAACCAAGTCTGATTACCCAGAAGCCCTAGCAAATTCATTTCCAGCATCCTTTTGAACCTTACCTTTCTGTCTTGACAATGGTGTGGCCTGTGACAGCCTCACATGCTGTTGGGTTTGCACACCTTTGAACTTGATTCCACCAACACACTTTGCTCTCCTGACCTTGGCCAGGCATTGGTCGTCGGAAGGAAAGGCTGGAGGAGACTTAGGAGAAACCCATGGGTGTGAGCCAGCAAAACAACCAGAAACCCTTTCTGGGTGGTCAATCAATAACATCATCTAGAATTTGGGAACATCTTTAATTTGCCTTTTGATAGAGGAATATTGTTTTCTTTTTTTGAGACAAGGTCTCCCGCTGGCCTCGACCTCACATTGTAGGGAATCCTGAGTGCCCTGCCTCCACATGTCAAGTCCCGGATTATAGGTGTGTGCTACCATGCCAGGTTTACATATTACCGGGAATGGAAGCCAGCCCTTTATAAGTGCTAGGCAGGCACTACCAACAGAGCCATATCCACATCCTTAGAAAGAGGAATACTGTAATGGTGACCCCACACCGACATTATTATTTCAATATGAGAGTGCACTTCATTTATTTCAGATGGATATGCTGGACTGGTTTATGTGTATGTACTTAGTTTTCATGCTGCCCCCCCCCCAGCAAAGCCCCTGCCCCAGTGCTTCAAGAATAGGAACAGGACAATGATATGATATTCCTGGTATGGTAGAGTCTAGAATGTTCGTTCTTAGGAACAGATGTGCTCTCTTCTTCCAAAGATGACAGGCAGGCCCAAGCTCTCTGAAATTATCTTGTTTACACAACAGGTCAAGAAATACTACAAAAGAAATACTACAGGCCAGGTGTGGTGCCACATACTCTTAACCCCAGCACTTGGGAGGCAGAGGCAGGCAGATCTCTGTGAGTTCTAGGCCAGCCTGGTCTATATAGAGAGTTCCAGGACAGCTCGGGCTACAGGGAGACCCTGTCTCAAAAAGACCAAAAATAAATAAATAAATAAATAAATAAATAAATACTGCAAAAGAGGGTTGGAGAGATGGCTCAGAAGATAAGAGTACTTCCTGCTCTTGCAGCTTTCAACTTCCTGTAACCCAGCTCCAGGGGGTTTGACACTTCTGGCCTCCATAGACACATGCACTCCACACACACACACACACACACACACACACACACACAGTGTAGCACTGCCACTTGCTGTTAATGTAGTGATTTAAGACTAATTAGAGGATGTTTATTTAAAATGTAGATCTGGGGGCTGGAGAGATGGCCTAGCGGTTAAGAGTGTCGACCGCTCTTACAGAGGACCCGGGTTCGATCCCCAGCACCCACATGGCGGCTGAGAACCGTCTGAAGCTCCAATTCCAGGAGAACTCCAGTTCCAGGGGAATCCGAGACCCTCTTCTGAACTCCGCGGCGTTGCACGACACGGGTGCACAGACTTGCATGCAGACAGTACATTCATACACATACAGAAATAAATAAAATTAATTAAAAAAAATGTAGATCTGGGAATATAGAACTGTATGTGGCTTACTTACAGAGCTTGTCCAGAATGCATCAGGCCCTGGGCTTAATCTCCAGCCCCACATAAACTCAGGTGTGGTGGCTTAGGCCTGCAATTCCAGAACCTGGGAAGCAGAAGGAAGAGGATCACAAGTTCAAGTTCAAGATCGTCGTTGCCTATATTTCCACCTTGAGGCCAGCCTGGAGATCCTGTCAAAAAAAAAAGTAGAATTTTCAGTTTCTATTTTTTTAACAGGTATGAATGGTTTGCCTGCATGTATGTAAGTGCACCCATGTGTGCAATGCCCACGGAAGCCTGAAGAGGTTGTCAGATCCCAGGGAACTGGAATTACAGATGGTTGTGAGCTGCCATGTTGGTGCTGGGAACCCAACCCAGGTCTATCATTCAAGGGTAAACAGTGCTCTTAGCCAATGAGCAATCTCTCCAGCCCAGAATTCCTGGTTTCTAACCCTGTTAAATCCTATAACTCGGTGTGTCTGTTGTAGAGGCAGAAACCTCCATTTCTATCAAAAGGTCAGGTGATGTCAATGTAGGAGTGCTGTGTGGACAGACACTTTGAGAACGAATGCTCCAGAGGAAAGAGTCCTGCTTTTCTTTCTCTTTGGATATTCCTTCCTTACAAGAGGCAAAACCAAAGCATGTGGATAATGAGTTGGCATTCTGTATTCCTACCTAGGCAGACCAATAACTAGAGTGCAGGGTTCTGTTTGTTTGTTTGTTTGTTTTGTTTTGTTTTTCAGTAAAGAGTAGATAAAATGAGATTTCCTTTTCTTTTGAAGAGGGGATAGATTAGGTCCTGGAAATGCTCCCAGACTGTGGAAGAGAGAACATTGGCCACCAGCTGCTCTGGGAAAGTGACTCACCGCCCATGTGGCAGCAACCAAGGGTGGCGGAATGAGTGGAAGCCAGGCCGTGGGGGATGATGGGAGGTAGTGGTATGGTTTCAATACGAAGCACACCCTGTGGAGCTGTGCATTCCGGAGGGGCCAGACCTCCTGCACAGATGCCTGCTGATCTGTGCTGTCAGTCATCTCAGTGGCCTGAGGGGAAGAGGGAGGGAAGGGCCAAATGAGCCATCTTGGCAAGACCACAGAGACTGTGCTATTTAGTCATGGGTATGAAAAGTCCTGTGTTCTCCAAGTCTGAACCGCCCTTACCTCTTCCTCTGCCTGGCCCCAAATCTGGTCCATTCCGCCTCTTCGGTGTCTCCCAGGTATCCCTATCCCACTCCTGAGACACACACACTTCATTCCACATTCCCATCGAAGTGACCAGGGCTCCAGCCTCCATCTCTCATCCACACACAGTGGGTCTTTGCCTTCGTTGCCCTAGTTCCTGTCTCTCCCTCCATTCATCCTTCAGGACACTCACTCATCTGTTCTCTCTAACTTGCAAATCTAAGCATCTGATTCCCTTACTTCAAAACCTGCAGCCTATAAATTTGAGTGTGGCTCAGAGTCACCCAGGGCTTGCGACAACAGAGTCCGAGGCCCTTAGGGAACGCTCTTCCCCACGCATGTCCCTCCCTTGCTTACCGCATTCCCAGATGAAACCTTCTGGGTCTTCTGCCTCAAAGCCAGCATCACAGCCAGCACACACCGAGTGCTTACTACACCACTGAGTCTTTCCAGGGGACACCGCATGGCACCAATGCCACGATTCTTCCATCCTCCCAGAATCACATACATGATGACGTTGGAGCTCAGACAGGCTTGGAGTTTTGCCCTCCCAGGTATTCCCTCCTGACTTCAGCACCTGAGCTTTGACACCTAAACCTGATGTGGCAGAGTGAAGCCTTCTTCACATGGAAACACACAGACTGCAGAGTGTGAGGTCTCCCTGGTTATCCAAGGAGATCTCAATGCCTTACTTCCTATGCCTAGCACACAAAAGGCTATTCCTTCCGTCAGTGGTAATTAAATACATAAACTGCTTCAGTTAGCATGTTTGCAAATGTAAGGTAAATTTTACAATGGGGTCTTGGGCCATGAAAATGAGAAATATTCCAAAGATTAGTTCCGTATTATATGCTAACTTGAGACATAGGTATCACTTGATACTGTCTGCATTAGTAATTTTTAGTGTCACTGTGACAAGATACCTAAGAGGACAGAAGTGGATTTGTTTGGGCCTATGGCTTCAGAGGACTCAATCTCTCCAGGCAGAGAAGGCAGGCAGAGCAGCTCACATCATGGAAGCCAAGAATGGGCATCAGCATGCTCTGTTCTTCTTTCCTTTCCCCTTTAACTTAGTTTAGGCTTATGCAGTTACAATTCAGGGTAGGCCTGCCCTTTTGGAGACATTCTGGAAGACAGCCCAGAGATGACCCTCACTATCACCTAGATAATTCTAAGTCCAGTAAACCTGACAAAGAATATTAACTATCACACTGGAGTACCAGGTATCTCTGTGATAAGAAGTACACATTGCACCTAGGTGTGGTGTTTGGATGAGAAACGCCCACCCCGTAGGCTCCTGTATTTGAATATTTGGTCCCCAGCTGGTGGCGCTGTTGGGGAGGTTTAGGTCTCCTGGCTTTGCTGAAGGAAGGATCTCATTGGGGGTGGGGAGTTGTGAGTTTATAACCTTACCTTACTTCCTGTTCATTCTCTTTGCTCTTGTGTGTGGTTACAGATGTGATCTCCCAGCCTCTCGCTTCTGCCTCCATGCCTGTTGCTTGCTGCCAGGCCTTGCCTGCCATTACCAACTCTCCCTCTGAAACCACAAGTCGCAATAAACCCATAAGCCACTTTGGGTCATGACGTTCTATCACAGCAACAAAAAGTAACTAAAATACTATGTATTGTTGTTAGGAAAAAGAGTGTGAAAGGCAGACATTCAAATCTTAAAAATTAATGTGTTTTGTCTCCATGTATTTAAGAGCACTATGTACATGCAATGCCTACAGAGGCCAGAAGAGGGCATCAGATCCCCTGGAACTGGAGTTACAGATGGTTATGAGCCACCATGTGGGTGCTGGGACCTGAATCCAGGTCCTCTGCAAGAGCAGCCAGTGCTCTTAACTGCTGAGCCACTTCTCCAGCCTTGAGATCCAAATCTTACTGATCTCTTTTCTCGGTGGTTAGCATTTTATCCATCTTCTTCTTGGCTACCATGATGACTTCTTTGTATTTGTTTAGTTTTTTTTTTTAAACAGAGGGTGTCACTATGTAGCCCAACCTGACAAATGAGCATTTCTCCTTCTCCTGCCTCATCCTTCTAGTGCTGGGGGTGCAGGTAGATGCTTCAATGTACAGTTCTTCTACTTTTTAACTTACTGTGAAAGGAGTTTTTACTCCTAAAATAGCATGAGAGTAGAAATGTTTTACAGTCTTATTTCGTTTCATTTTTTAAATACATATATATATATATATATGTTAGAGATATATATATTATATATAATAATATATATATACTTATTATATATTGTTTCCCTGCAGCCCCCAGCTGGCCTGGAACTCTCATGTAGACCAGGCTTGCCTTGAACTCATAGACCTCTACCTGCCTCGCTCACCAAGTTGCTGGGGTTAAAGGTGTTGCACCACCGCCCCTCGGCTGCATTCTTTAGTAATGCTTTTCTACTGGTCTAGAAAAATATCCTCGGAAGTCAATTTCTATATATAGTACTAATATAATATTATATATATATTATACTAACCTCCACCAAATAAAGAGAAAGCCTAATTGTCTTCTTTCTCTATCTGAATACATGGTGCAAACAACATTTGTGTTCTTTTCTCTTTTCCTGGGAAGGAAATGGTTGCCAACCCAGCCTCGTGATATCTTCACTGCTGTAACTTTTTTACTTTTCTTTTCCAGGTTAAACAACCAAATTTTTAATCCAGAAAGGAAACATTCTCGAAAGCAGCGACACCCCAGAGTAAGGCGACTTGCCAGTTCTCGAAGCTGTGGTAGAATCTGAGCCATGTCCACCAGCCCCTTGCTCGGCTTAGGAACATACCATGCCAAGGGGATTTGTTTTTCTTCCTCATGACTTCGAGGTCCTTGTCAAAATGAGGGAGCCATTTGCAGCCTCTGTCATATAGTGGCACTTACGGGCACCTGGCTGCCAGGCAGCCTGCTTGACGCACTCTCTATAAAACCTGGTCTTCCTGGGCAGCTGATGGGCAGAGGTCTTATGATACTTGGACCCGGGATGGTCCATTGCCCCATTCTGCACTCTGCCCTCTCAACAGTGGCCGGAGGCTGGGGAAGCCCAGCTCCTTCCTCAGCTCACAGACTCATTGGATAGATGTACTCTTTTCTACAAGTCTCAAGGCTGTTTTTCCCACTTCTCAAATGAGGAAGCCTGAATCTTTGCAGAAAAACCTGAAGCTATTAGTTCTAATATTCAATTAGAAAGAATAAGTACTGTATTCTCCCGCAGGCCAGCTAAAGACACTTGGTCTGACAGTTCTTGGCAAGGGCACTTTTTCTCCTCCTGCACACATGCGTCCCCTGCTGCGTGATGCCGGAAGTGCACTTGTGGATCCGGGGACCACAAGGACCACCTCGGCCTCTCTGAGATACCCCGGCGGGGAGACTGCTGGGAAAATGCCAAATGATGGAGCCTTAAGGTTTCTTCCCTTACTTGGTGAAGGGGCCAAATTAAGTCTTTTCTTTGCATGTCAGGTATAAGCACTGTTATAAAGGATACATAAATCAGTTTCCCTGGATAAGGGTTAAATAAGTGGAAGGAACTTCAGGGCTGCGTTCAGGCAACACAGACCAGGTTTGGAGGCTTTGTTTCAGTGACTTGGGCCATTGCTCAGCTCAACACAGTCACAGTGTCGTCTCATAACATCATTACGGAACGTACAAATGTTTTCTAACATAAAAATTACTGTGTGCTGTTTCCCTTCCATCAGTCTCTTTCTCTCTCTCCCTCTTTGTCTCTCTCTCTCTCTCTCTCTCTCTCTCTCTCTCTCTCTCTCTCTCTGTCCTCCACTCTCTCTCTCTCTCTCTCTCTCTCTCTCTCTCTCTCTCTCCTCCTCCTCCTCTTTTCCCCCTCCTCCTCCCTTTTCCTTTTCTTTTCCTCTCCCCTCTTTCAGACATCTCTAGTGGACATAATAGTCAAGCAACACAATCACCCCCAAAAGGAAGTCAAAGAAAGCTCTGTCACAAACAGGAAGTAACAAAAACGCCACTCGGAATTATCTCGAGGAGGAGGAGGAGGAGGAGGAGGAGGAGGAGGAGGAGGAGAAAAAGAGGTTCTAAAAATGAAAGAAAGTTCTAGGCTTTCTGGAGATCGAGTTAGGTTTAGCTAATGACTGGGGCTTGCCAGCCTGTCTTGACCCCTAAGTAGGGGGTTTTAGAGCTGACTGGGTAATCTTTACCTCTATCTGACCTCACAAATGGGAATTCACTCTGCGCTTCAGTCACTCTGGAGCTAGTAAGTTTTAAATGTAGTTCTCTCCTCTCCTGCGGCAGTGGGCGGGCCTGGGCCGGCAGGAGGAGCCTCCCCGCCGCTGGGGCTGGGAGCAGCCGCCCGGGCAGTGGGGTGCGCCCGCAGCGGGCCAGCCGGCTCCCTTCCGGCCACGGCAGCCCTGCCACAAGCTAGGATGGCTACTTTGGGAAACACGAGACAAGCACTTCAGTGACGGCCGCGCCAGGGAGTTTTACAGTTCAACTCTGGAGATTAGAATTTCCTTCCAAGGTTCTGCTTAGAGACAAAATCGTAAATCGTTTTTTCAAGGCAAGGAAAAGCAAGGGGTACCAGAGGGGCGCCAGGCCCCACTGCAGGTTATTGTTGTTTTGAAACATCTTCATTGGGGGTGTTTTAAAGTATGGAAGAGAAAGATCAAACAAGAGGCCCATGAACTTGACTTCCAGCCTGGGGCTGTCTTGGCCCAGGCACAATGCTTGGGGGAAATGGAGCAGCGTTCATCTTTTGAGTGAACCCAGTCCACAGATAGTGACATAAATCATCCCCAAGGTTGGATTGTGCTGTTTTGAAACGATGGCCTCCCACTGCGCATGAGCAACTGAAAACTGTCTTGTCAGGGTGACAAACTAGGTGGTTCAGTGCTTGGACATCTGACCCTGGTAACAACTCTGAGCACAGTGAACGGATGGAATGAAGCTGGTCTATAAAGGGAGGCGAGGAGGCCAGGACCCTTCCGCTGCTTTCCTAGGAAGCCTAGGCCAGAGCTCGAGGTCTGAATTTGGCAGTGTTCAATAACCATTACGGTGCCAGTGCCAACAGGCTCTGCAGGTTCTCTTTCATGGTAAACTGACATTTTACAACACAGGTCAAAATAATATTTTAAAGACTATATAGTCATACAATCGATTGATCGATCTTACAAATTATAATGGGGTACATTTCCTATGCAAAAATAAGGCTTTGGGGCCCTCTCCAGCAGGTAGTACATTTTAAATTAAAAACCTATTTTAGTGGGTAATTTAGTCCTGTGACCCAAAAGTCAAACTCTAAAACATACTACACCTGAAAAGTCTTGCCTAAACCTCTTCCTCATTGGCTTCTTCACTTTGCCTTTCTTGGTAATCATTTTTGTTTTAATGTTACTTGTTTGTTTATGAAAATACAAATAAATAAAAATATACTCATTGATTTACAGCCTTACAGAAAGTTGAGTGTACATTGTGGGTATTGAGTCGGTTTTCTTCAAGTGGTGGAAGACTTGCGTAAACCATCTCGCTCTTGCCTGGAAACCCCAAGGATCAGTGAGCAGCGAGATGCCAGGCTGTGTCAGAGAGCTAAGAGTCCCAAAGTGTGGAGGCTGCAGGGGGCTGTGGAGGTTGGCCCTACAGGCCTGGGTTCCTCAGAGAGCTGGAGACAAACAAAGCTTCTGCCAGATTCCTGGGGTGGCCAGCTCTCTTCACAGGGGAAAAGCCTGGAAAGAAGCTGCTGTGCAGTCAGGGAAGAGCAGAGAATGATCAACAGACTCACCGCACTCACTGGCTATGGATTTGCCATACTTGCTCTGAAGGAGGAGCCAGAGGTACCGGGACTGTCCAGACCTCCACGCTGGGGACAGGGTGGCTGCAATGAGGGCTGGGGTAGGCCGCAGAATCCTTTTTAGACCTTCTGGTTATTTGCCAGGTCTTTTGTAACAAAACACCATAAACAGCAGAAATTCACCATCTTGTGGCAATAGATGCTTGAAATCGGAGATCCTGTTCTTGGCCCATTCCTTGTGGGGACTATGAAGGGTGGATCTGTTCTAGAACTTTCTCCTTGGCTTGTCTGTAATTTTCTACTCTTTTGTCTCTTCACATGCTTTGTGGACTGTTTCCCAATTCCTCCTTCATGTAAGGACACCAGTTACATCGGTTAGGGTCTATCCTAATGCCTCATTTTAACTTTATTTTGTAAAGATACTACCTATAAATAAAACTATGTTTTTGAAACATTCTTCAAAAATCTTATCGATTTTTCCTGCCTGGGAGTCAGGACCGTGATATGATTTGAGCTATGTCTCCCCAAATTCACATACTGGAAACTTCATTCTCAATGCATCAGTGTTGAGCCAAGGACTCTATAATAGGTGATTAGGACTCGAGGGAATCTGCCCTTGAGAGTGGATTAATGTTGTCTTGGGGGTGGGTTAGTTACCGGGAGAGTAGTCTAAAACGTGCTTAGCTACACCTTGCTCGCTTGTTCATCCATGCATAGACTCTACGTCTTCTGCCTTCCACCATGGGATGACCCAACATGAAAGCCACCACTTGATGCCAGTGTCTTGATAGACTTCCTGGCTTCCAGATGTGTGAGAAAGAGATTTCTGTTCTTACCAATTCCCCAGGCTGTGCGATTGTATGCGAGTAACACAAAATGGGCCTACAGGCTCTAACTCAGCTTTGTATTTTTAAAAATATTTTATTTATCATTTTTTATTTTATGTCAGCATGTCTGTAGGTGCACCCTGTTGCGCAATGACCAGGAAGGTCAGAAGTGGTTGCTGGATCCCCTGGGAGTTATGGATGGTTGTTAGCCACTGTGTGAGTATTGGAAATCGAACTCAGGTCCTCTGCAAGAGCAGGCAGTGCTCTTAACTACCAAGCCATCTCTCTAGCCCCGTCTTTGTATTTTTTTAAAGATAGGGTCTCACTCACTATGTAGCCCAAGTCAGATTTGAACTCAAGATCCTCCTGCCTCTACCTCCCAAGTGCTGGGTTTATAAGCATCCTCCAGCATGCCTGGCTTCCAGGACATGACCCTGCCTTTTCAGACCCACCAGTATCTCCCCTCCTCCAGAAGTGATGGCCCTCGGCCCACCATTCTGCCTCACAACCCCGGAAGTGTCATATTTCTCAGGTGCATTAATGGGAGAGCGAAGCAGTTGGAGACTCTCAGCTTTACCACTCATTGGGCGCTCTAAATTCCAAATACAGTAAGGTCCTTATTATGAAGAGCGGCCCTGCCATTTTCAGCTAACCATCTCTGTAAAACCCAAGGTAGGGGACAACCTCCCTCCCATCGCTGTCCTATAGACCACACCTCCAGCCTCCCCTATATGTATACCTGACCACTGGAGCAGAAACCTCATACCCAGATTCTGCAAAATTACATGTTCCTTTGACTCAGATGTAAGGATTTTCTTTCTCTACATTTTGAAATATATACTCGGCTCAAAGGACTGTCACTGTCCAGCTGGGCTTTGGGTGTCACAGCCATGGATTACTTTCCTTTTGTTTCTGTTAAATCTGGCCTGACATCTTTGCTGAGATGCTGTGACAAACACTTTGGCCCCATGACTTAGCGTCACTGGGTGTGGCTTGGCCTGTACCTCCTCCTGCAGGAGAAAACAACCCAGCTTAGTTCAAACATGCTGGAAGGATTCGGTGCCTGGAAACCCCCACAAAGCAAATTCCATTCCAGATCTTTCTCAACACCCAGAGGAGGAGCACAAGAGCTGTTTGTCCTTCTGTCTCCTTGCCTATAATTCTATATTCTGGGGCTTTAGGGGAACAGATGGGTGGGACAGTATAGTATATTAACGATCGTTGAGGGTCGAAAGGAAATAGATTTGGAGCCTAGCAATTTAGTGGGACCAGAAACTTAGCATCAAGCCCTCCTTGTGATTCTGAAGGAGGACTCTGGGCTAGCCTGGCCCATTGGTGTCTGCCTCAAACTCCTTCGCCAGGTTGCCACAGGGCTGCTGCATGTCATCCTGGGTTCCTTGGGTTCCAGCTGGGTGTTCCATGTGTCCTGGGCTCTTTCCACTACTGAGGAATGAGTGGAAGCCAGAGGCAGTGGGGCGTTAAACTGCCACTCCAAGGAGGGAAATGACTCAGAGCTCCAGGCACCAGAACTGTGGGCCAATTCCTCACCCACGAGCTGTGGCCTCAAAGCACCCAAGGAAGGAGGTCGGTGGTGCCAGGATGGGCGATCTGTTCTTAGATGAGGTTAGAAAAAACAAGAATGACCCCAGTACCTGCCCAGGCCTCTGGGTCTATGGCTTCTTCCACTCCTGACCCACCCCATCCTACCTCACCCCACATCTTTGGAAGTATTAGGTATTCCTCCTCAGAGGAAGGAAGGAAGGGGAGAGCTGAAATGGGAAAGTATAGCACAGTGTTTGACCTTACAGGACCCTAAATGGGAAAGTATAGCACAGTGTTTGACCTTACAGGACCCTAAATGGGAAAGGTGTAGCACAGTGTTTGACCTTACAGGACCCTGATCCATGACAGTCACAGGACTCCAGGCTGGCTCCCAGTTCCTCAATGCCACAGCTGGCAGGGAAATAAAATACACCTAAAAGAACAACTGAAGTGAGGTGCCAGACTGCAAGAGAACCCTCAAAGTGCTGTGTGTACATGATGGCGGTGCTGAGATGGTGACAGCATCCCCCAGAGAGCTCCCTCTGCCTGCCCCCATGCCATTCCGTTTAAGCCTCTATGAGCAGGTACTGTTTCAACTACCATTTACCAGTAAGGAACAGGCCACAGTGATGTCCAGGATCACATGGTTAACACAAAACAGAGTCAGGTTTGAAGCTCTAGAGTCTGTACCCTTAATAACAGCTCCGAATTAATAAAAATGTAGGTATTATTGTCTTTATTTTATAATTGAGGAAACAAAGCATTAATAAAAATGTAGGTATTATTGTCTTTATTTTATAAATGAGGAAACAAAGCATAGTGAGGTCAGTGTCTTGTCAGGTACTGCACAGCCTGGGGAAACAGAGCTGAGACAGCTGAGTGGAGTCGGGTGTAGTTGCATCTGACTGGCCCTTGTCCACCTCACGTTTCTACCTTCCTCCAGAGGCTTCAGGCTTGGGTGACAGGAAGCCACTGGAAAGAGAGCCTGCTAGTGAGTGAGCAGATGAAGAAACCAGAACCCTGCACCTGCCAGTCCAGGAATCAGTCCAACACGCCCTATGGGACCGACACCTGGATGCCCAGGAAAGTGTCCAGATGCCCCAGGCCAAGGGAGGTGAACATTAGAGGAAGTTAGAGTTTCCAGAAAGGTGACCGTGGAGTACGAGAGAAAACAAAAGGCTAAGATGTGATAAAAAACAGCTTGGAATCAATAACCAGAGAACAAGGAGTACAGAGTGTTGTGTCAATAAGGAGAGCTAATGTTGACTGGGCACTCTGTCCCAAGACCAATGCTACATCCTTCCTTTGTGGCTACAACAATCAAATAAGGTAGAGTTCTGTTTTTCCTTTGTGAGGGAGATGCATTGGAGGTTAATTGACCCAGTAAGAAAGAGATGCAGGTATTCTCCTCACTCCAAACCCATCTTCTTTTGTACTCTTTAACTTTTTGTGATGGAATGTTTCAAAAACAGATAAAATGATCCAAGAAAATACTGTAATGAGCCTGAGATATAGTTTGGTTGGTAAAACGCTTGCCTAGTATGCATGAGATTCTGGGATTTGATCCTAGATCTACGTAACTTTGCATGGTGGTATATACTTATAATTCTAGCACTCAAGAGGTAGAGGCAGGAAAATCAGAAATTCAAGGTCATCCTTGGATACATAGGGAGTTTGAGGCTAGCCTGGGCTACATAGGACCCGTCTCAAGAAAGAAAAAGAAAGAAATGAAGGAAGAAAAGAAAATATTGTAACGGACCCTTAGAAATTTATCCACTAGTTGCAATCATCAACACAAGCCAGATTTTGCTTTTTCTTCCTATCCTGTCTTCTGCATTATTTTGAAGTTCTAAGCATTTTACTTCTGTATTACAGCATCCTGTTATTAGCTGTACACAGAATACATAGCCCAGAAAGGACTTTCTTTACTGCAACCCAGTGTAATACCTAAAGAAAATGGAATTTTGGCTTGCTTCTTTTTTTTTTTTTTTTAAGCAGTCTCCCTGTAGGCCAGCTGCCCTAGAACTTGCTATGTAGACCAGGCTGGCCTCAATCTCAAAGAGATCCACCAGCCTCTGCCTCCCAAATGCTGGGTTTAAAGGCATGTACCATCACACCTAGATCAAAATGGAATCATTTTTAAAATCATTAGGGATCCAACCACTGCTCAAATATCTGATTGACTTCATAAATATATTCCTACAGTCGGTTTATATGAACTAGAATAAAAAATACTCCACATATTGTATTTTATTAAGGTTATTATTATTATTATTTTTTTTTTTGGTCTTTTTGAGACAGGGTCTCCCTTTTGTCCTAGCTGGCCTGGAACTCACTCTGTAGACCAGGCTGGCCTTGAACTCACAGAGATCTGCCTGCTTCTGCCTCCCAAGTGTTGGGTTAAAAGCGTGCACCACCAGGCCCAGCGAATTCTTAAGGTTCTTAAAAACCTAACCTCTGGGGCTTTGCCGTTCATTTGTTGAAGAAATGGAATCATTGCCTTGTATAATGTCTCACAGCCTAGATTCTGCTGATCACACCCGGTGGTGTCACCTTAACATGCTGCTCTGCCTTTTGGATTTCCTGCAAATGAGTTAAGCATTCTTTTTTGTTGTTGTTGTTTTTTGTTTGTTTGTTTTTTTGAGACAGGGTCTCCCTTTAGTCCCAGCTGGCCTGGAGCTTGCTATGTAGACCAGGCTAGCCTTGAACTCACAGAGATCCACCTGTCTCTGCCTCCCGAGTGCTGGGATTAAAGGTGTGCACCACCATGCCCAGCTAGAGTTAAGCATTCTTATTTCCAGACGGTGAAAGCTCATGTCCAAGTTCACAAAACCAGTAAAGGTTAGAACTCGGACTAGAATTTGGTCTTCCATCTCTAGGCCCTGCCTTTCTGTTCTATCACATGACTAGAACCTAGATTCTAGAACCTTCTCCTTGGGTTAGAAGGATGGTTTAGTTCTTATTTAATCTTCTACCTCCATTCAGAAAAAAAGCCAAGATAGAATACTGGGAAACTTGAAAACTTGCTGGAACATGTGGCAGAGAGGTTTCTCCAAGCCTGGGTGGAGCCATGCACCTTCTGGAAGCCTTGAGCCAGAGCTCTGGTATGCATCCCAGTTCTTATTTTCTCTCCTTTTAAGTGCTGAGAACCAGTTTACCAGAGGGACAGTTCATGCCCTAGACTTACTCTTTAGTGGGAGGGAAACAAATGTGTGTTCCTGTGTAGTGTCAGGGAAGGACCCTCGAGATAATGGTTGGAATTCCTTTTGGAGGGGTGGGGAGGATAGGAAAGGAATTCTCCATCCTCTGTTTCAGCAGTAAATGCTTTCCCCAGTTCCCAGCATGTTGAGAAATTAAGTTCCAGACTATAACTGTACCACATGGATGGACGGAAGTGTTCCTGTGACGAGCAGAGGAAAGCTACCCAATTTGTCCCCAAGGTGTGGGGTGGGACAAACACAGGGTGCCAACGAGAGCTACACTGCTACAACCCATGAAGCACGCCGAGTGCTCAGATGAAGTAGCTAAGTACCTCTCTTACTTTCACATCGGTGCTGGTGGTGGTGGTGGGGGGGGGGCAGATGCTTCTGTAACCTGCATCTGTAGATGAGGGCGACAAATCATATTAAGAAGGCAGAATTCAAATCCAAGGTTTGTTCATTTGGTAGAGTCACTTTACTATTACACTATGCGGTCAACTAAATTAAGACACCTCTTTGGGAGGAGATAGTAATGTATTAATAGAAAGAAGACTTTTATAGGCTTTGGGATGCACGCTGGGAGCTCAAGCTTTTCGAAACTAGACATCTTACAGAATTCTGAAATTCATTAAAGCAAATGTCACAGATGAAGATATGGAAAATTTCCATAGGAATCAACCCAGGGGAAGCAACAACTAAGCTCTCTCACTCCCTGTCAAGTCGAGAACTGAAAGGACTTTCAAGGGTGTAGGCATATCAGGGTCCTGGCTAGCCCACTCATTCTCCAACGTAGATTCCAAATAGCACTTGTTCTGGGTGTGTGCAAAGACTCCCTCTAGGAAGAGCTTTTGGCGGGTGTGTCCGCCACACACAGGTCCAGGGCTCGGCTCAGGACAGATTTCAGCCTTTCTCATGCCCTCACAGCTAGAAGCAGAGCACTAACAGCACTCTGGTAGGTCAAGTTTGCTCCGCAAAGCAAGCTCTCCACCTGCTAAGCCCAAGTCCTTCCTGCTGAGCTGTTACTGTCTTTTGGTGGTTGTGTCATGTGACTGTGGTCTAGTGTCAGCTCATAACGGGGCAGAACCCAATTACTAGATTACTCAACATGCTGGTTGGCTTTTGATTTTCTTCCCCACATTCAAGGCTATGGAGGTCAAGTTCCCCCATACCCTCAAGCCTCAACCTCACAAGGGCAGGGTGACATTACTGTACGTGGACACCCTGGAGATGGTTACTATATTATACTCTTTTCAACAGGGTTAACCCACTTCAAAGGCTTTTGTCATTAGATTTTTTGTTGTTTTGAGACAATGTCTGTAGCTCATGCTGGCCTTAAATTTGCTATATTGTAGAGGATGAGCCTGGAGTCCTGATTTTCCTTTCTGCCTCCAGAGTGTTGGAAGTACATGTGTGGGCCTCCATGCCTGGTCTACGTGGTACTGGAGAATGAACCTGGGGGTTGAACTTAGGACTTTTGCGTGTGAAGCAAGCGTCTACCAAGAGAGCCTCACCCCAAGTCCCATTACTGAATTTTGTAAAAAGGACAAAAATAATTGATATTTTGCATTAAAATATTTTTACAGGTTTTTTTTTGTGTGTGTGTGTGTGTGTGTGAAAGGTAGAGAAAGGAGATTTAATCAATATACTGGGAAGAGGAACAAAGAAAGGGGTCCAATGATCTCCAGTTTGACTTTGGGCCACTGACATAAACTGTAGGCTTGAACAGAGGAAAGATTGTCACAGGGAACACATGATTTAGTGGTCTTGATCCAAGTGTGGCACTGTCCATCTTTGTCACAGTTCTAGTACTGGATGGTGGTAAATTGTTAATCTATCATTGACTTGAGGGGACCAATTTAGTTCCTACAAAATGATCTGTTACCTCCTCAACATAGGTAACTGTTTTCACTCTAGGGATGACCTGTCCTGCAGGCTTACCACTGCTAGGAGATACCTTGTCACAAAGATATTGATCAGCCAGTCCTGTTGTTCCTGGAATGCATGTGACTCAAAGGAGAGGCTCAGGACAACTTACCTCTGTGCCTTCAGCCTAGAAGGGGATGAAGTAGGCTCAGTAGGCACTCCTTGAATGAGTAACATGGCTGTGCAGACTCAAGCTTAGATCTGCTCAAATGTAATCTTTATTTATTTATTTATTTATTTATTTATTTATTTATTTATTTTTGGTATGTGTATGACTGTACTGTCTGCATGTAGGTTTGTGCACCGGTGTAGTGCAATGCCACGGAGGTCAGAAGAGGATGTCGGATTCCCCTGGAATAGGAGTTACAGACGGTTCTTAGCCACCATGTGGGTGCTGGGAATGGAACCCGGGTCCTCTGCAAGAGCAGTCGGTGCTCTTAACTGCTAGGCTATCTCTCCAGCCCCATGATCTGCTCAAATGTAAAGAAGACAGATAGGTGTAAAATAAAGGCAGAGTGCCTAGTTTCCTCCTGCTTTTAGTTAACCTGTGGGGTCAAGTGGGGAACGCATGCTCTCCAGCAAAAGCACTTCTAAGTGCCTGTTACGATTCACCCTTGTCTTGGAACATTTCTCAGTCTTGAAGAAATTAGTGTCCGGCTTCAATGCTAAATTAGTACATAAGAAGGGGACATGAGTGCTCAGGCCTGAAAGTTAGAGGCCCTACTATGAAACACAGTACAGGAGAGAGCCAATGTCAGAGGGCACCCATTAAATAAATTCAACAGGGAGACACATTTGTTTTGAAGTACTCATGATTGTGGACTCCTAAGAATGAGTTCTAGTGGATTTAGTGTCGGTTACCAAGCAAAAGAAACCTCTGCATAGCTCTCAACTTTAGGTACTTCTGGAAGGGCTAGGACAAGTGACTCCCATTTGTTGTCAGCGTTGAGATAGTCTTGCTAGTGGTTTTGGCTGACCTCAAACTCATGACCATTCTGTGCTAGCCTCCCAAGTGTTGAGATACTTGTGTACCATCATGGTTTGACTTTGATTTGATTCTGATAAGGCCCCTCTTGTCTCTGAACAAAGTGTTCATTTTCCCTTCTTGGATCCTAGTTGGTCTGATCTGTTTTCACATGGTTGAGTAGAGAACTGGAATAACAGATAATGGCCAGTTGAGGCTAATAAGACCCCTTTTTAGCTAAATTCAAGTAACTCAGAGGTGCAGAGGAGGAGCTTTTAGGCTCAGTTTACCAGAAGCTCCTTACTAAGTTGACTTTGTTCTATAGGTAATTATTTTTGAAACTGAAACAACTACTGCTCAGCTTATTTTGTTAGCAGTTGTACTTCTCCTGGACATGGTGGTCCAAGCCTGTAGTCCTGCCATCACGAGGCCAATGTAGTCTACATAATAACACCAAGACCAGCCAGAGCTATATAGTAAAACTCTCTCTCTCAGAAAATAAACTGGGCTGGGGGTTTAGTTCAATAGGTAGAGTGTCACCTAGCAAATATGGGTTTGACCCCCACAAAAACTGGGAGTGTGGGTACATGCCTATAATCTCAGCACTGGGGAGATGGAGGCAGGAAGATTATAAGTGCAAGATGATCCTCAGCTATTTTGAGACAGGGTCTCCCTGTAGCCCCAGCTGTCCTGGAAGTCACTATGTAGATCAGGCTGGCCTTGAACTCACAGAGATCAGCCTGCCTCTGCCTTCCAAGTGCAGGGATTAAAGGCATTCACCACCATGTTCAGCATCATCCTCAGCTCTTTACCAAGTTCAAGACTCTTCTGGGACACATGAAACCCTCTCTCAAAATAAATAAATAAATAAATAAATTAATTAATTAATTAATTTCTATTGAACGTCAGCAGACAAGTTGCATAGCTCTACAAGGAAAATACATGACACAACCAACAAGAGCAAATGTTTAAGGAAAAATTAGTTGAAAAAGAAGCTGGAGGACAGATGTCACTGGGGCACGGGGGTGGGGTGGGGGGGTGGGGGGGATGGGCTTAGTGAGTTCAACAAGCCTTGCAGGCTCTAGTTGCTCTCTCTTGACCTCCTGTGCTCATTGGAGGATGTGAACCTCAGCTTTCTGCTCTAGCCCCTGCCACCATGCCTCCCTGCCACAGTGGACTCTTAATTCCCTGGAACCATCAATCGTAAGCTCAATAAGTTCCCTTTGTCATGGTGGTTTATCACAGCAACAGAAAAGTGACTAAACACACCTCTACCTACTGAGCCATCTTGTCAGCTCTTAAATTTGTCTTTTAAGGATAAATGAAGGGTCTAGAGAGATGGCTTAGTGGATAAGGGCACTTTCTTCTCTTCCAGAGGATACAAGTTCAGTTCCTGGCACCCATATCAGGGGTTCACAACTGCCCATTACTCCAGCTACTGATGGATCTGACTGGCATCTGAGCACATGCGTGCTCACTTGCACATACCAACTCAGACAGACAGATAATTAAAAATAAAAACAAATATTTTTTTTGAAAAGATAATAAATTAAAACAAAGAATAATTGAAAAACTTTTCTAAATCAAGTAGAAAGTACTTGTTCACATTTTAATCCCTAGGTAACAAATACCCATTACTTTTTATGACTGCAGCAACAATCCTTGGAGTATAGTTTTGGGATATGTCTACCTTTGCTCAAAGATGGTATTCATGACACAATTAGGTGCACAGGGAGTGCCAGCCTGGAAAGATTAGCACCACTAATGAGTCTAGTTTGGAGGACACCAGTTTGGGAGAGTGTTCTCTTCCATTTTGCATTTTAGAAAGCTTCTGTACTTGAGGAACATAAGCACATTCAACACACAAAGGAGCCAGCAACACTTAGCCCTACACACACTCAGAAGCCCTTCATGCAATAATTCAGCTTCTACTTTTGAAGCAGTAAACCGGTTTAGAATCTTTGTCTCAGTAGGGTAATGAGTCCACGCACTGACAAAAATAAAAATTTCAGACCTCTTAACAAAATTAGGAGATGGTGCTAGTGGCCATAAGCAAAGTCACTGTAATGTAGAGTGCACATCACAATGTATACACGATAACAGAACACTCATTTAGTCAAAGCCAACAAACGTAGACTACATTTTTAATAGCAGGACTGCTCAGCGGCAGGTTTTCCATCTGAATGGTACTCATTACAAATAACAGAAATGTCAAGATTTCTATTGGCCATTTTGTATGTTAAAAAGCCAGATGAAATAGATATCATTTAAATATTTAACTAGATATTATTTAAATAGATATTACATGCCTCTGTCATTTTGCATGTATTCAGACTTCTGCATAACATTTATATAAAGTTCATGCACATAGCTCTACTCATTCCTAGTCATAAATGCACAGGATTTTTATCTGTTTGGTTTTGATTTTTGAGATGGTCTCACGTAGCCCAGGCTGGTCTCACTACATAGGCAGGGGATGTTCACGGACACCTGATCCTCCTGCCTCTGCCTCCCAAGGGTTAACATTACAATTCTGTTCCACCACACCTGGCTCATAGAATCATCTTAAGATAATAGTTATAGACATTTAAAAATAGTTATAGCTGGGGGCTGGAGAGATGGCCTAGCGGTTAAGAGCGCCGACCGCTCTTACAGAGGACCCGGGTTCGATCCCCAGCACCCACATGGCAGCCGAGAACCGTCTGAAACTCCAATTCCAGGAGAACTCCAGTTCCAGGGGAATCTGACACCCTCTTCTGACCTCTGCAGCATTGCACGACACGGGTGCACAGACCTGCATGCAGACAGTACATTCATACACATACAGAAATAAATTTAAAAAATTATAAAAAAATAGTTATAGCTGTTTAAAAGGCTTTAACATAGGTAAATGGTTAAATGACTCAGTCTCTAGAGTGGTCAGAAGCATGACAAAATCAGCAGAAAACAAAAACCCAAAACCTGAAGAGTGTTTATCAGTGTTATTTTGTGTCTAAGTTTTTCTCATTTTGTATTTGTTGCTTCTTGCAAATGTTACTATGAGAAAAGTGGTATTTTAAAGAAAGACTTGTTGCTTCACACAGAGAATTAGGTTCTAGTATTATATTGGTGCAGTAAATTTTGACTTTAGAAAGTCCTTTAGATGAGTTTATAGTCTGAAACACCTTTTACAGCATTTTGAACTTAGAGAATGATTTCTTAATAATATAAAATACTTCAGTTGTTATATGCTCCAATGTAAATTCAGGGGCAGAGAAGGCACAGTAAAAGAAAGAAAAAAGAAAAAAAATACTTTTATGCCTTTTTTCATATTTTTCTCAAACTTTTTTCATAATTTTTCTCAAATTAAAACACAATTAAAATCCCTTCCTTTTTCTGCATATATAGAATTTTAATTTTAATTCTAAATTATCTAACTTTTAAAAGATTCAGAAAGAAGGCAATCTTTAACTGTTTTATACATTCTTGTAAATTATGAAAACATATTTATTAATTAATCAAGGATATAATGTAAATAGAGCTGAAGCCAAGCTATATGTATGACAGATTGAAATAGATTAAGATCATTTGTCCACATGTCTAAATTTTGAGATGCTCTTTGCCAGCAAGTAATAGAAGCTTGGTTTTAAAATTATCAGTATTTTTCTTCAGTTGCAAATTGTAGAGGTAACTTTTAAAAAATGTGTGTGTGTGTGTGTGTGTGTCTGGCAGGAAGGTTGCCCTCAGAGCCCAGAAGAGGTTTGGATCCTTTGAAACTGGAGTTACAGGCAGTTGTGAGTCACCCCGTGGGTGCTGGGAACCAAATTCTGGTCCTCTGCAAGAGCAGCTAGCACTCTTAATGGCTGTGCCCCCTCTCCAGCCGAATAGATAACTCTTTGATGCCTGCATTATATCTAGACCTAGCCCAAATAAGGACTTTGAATGATCTGTTTTCAAAAGAGACAACAGAAAAGAAGGAGAAAAGACAGCCAGCAGCTCCTGTATATTAACACCATAAATGCAGTCCAAAATTGCCCCCAAACTGCATGGTGTATGCGGAGATGAGAAGACAGTTTGTGGAAACTGACTCTCTCTTTCTACCCTGTGGGCCCTGGGGTGTGGGAAGATCCAGTTTGAATTGGGGGCTAGTTCTCAGCTAGCTCCCCTCAGGGCACCATGTGGGAGTCATGGGATTTCTCTGATTCCACCCCAAGAAGGAGCACGCAATGTGGCCCAGGTACAGGATGGTAGGTGGAGCAGCTGTATTCAGTGGCGTGGAACTGGGGGTCTGTGATTAGCTCTGGGAGCTGACATCATTTTGCTTACAAAAGCAAGTTGTAGCAGGCAATAAAGCAAATTCTCCATTACCATCATTACACAGAATTCCCCGCCATTATTTTTTTGCACGAACACAGGCTGAAGCAGTCTTGAATTTTGAATGACCAGTGGGTTGGCTGGCAGTCCATCGGACCACCAACCTGGGTAGCTGGTGTGAGGCTGGAAGATCTATCAGATTGCAGGCTGTGAAGTGAATTGTGAGTGAATGTAGGCTGAAGATAGGCCATCAGCCATCAGCCTGCAATTCTTGTCCAGAGGCCAGCAGTCTTTGGGCAGGTGGAAAAGCATGGTTCTCCCAGGCTAAGGACCTGAGTTGGAAGTACCTCTCAGGTCCAATTACAGAAGTAACCAAATGACCTCTGAGCTGAGGGGTCGGTTCCCCCACAGTGCTCCCTTTCCCTTAGCAGGACCTCGCTGTACCTGCTCGTAGCAAGAGAAGCTCCCACACTGGGGATCAAATTTGTGTTATCAGGCTTGGTGGCCAGGCACCTTTACCCTCTGAACCATCTCACCAGCCCCAGGCATTAGATTAGATTTTTAAACCCCATTAACTCAATCACCATAGACATAGACAGAA
The DNA here is from genome assembly GCA_009823505.1 of Rhizomys pruinosus. Taxonomy (NCBI): domain Eukaryota; kingdom Metazoa; phylum Chordata; class Mammalia; order Rodentia; family Spalacidae; genus Rhizomys; species Rhizomys pruinosus. The sequence goes on from VZQC01005988.1 coordinate 553,246, forward strand.
ACCAATACACTCACAAAATGACGTGTAAAAACAAGTATGTCGATTCAGAAGGTATGCTTAGGTAAATCATCATGAAAGTTTATGAAAGACTGGGCTGGAGGGATGGATCCGCAGTTAAGAACACTGGCTGCTCTTGTAGGGGACCGGGGTTGATTACCAGGACCCATGTGGCAGCTAACAACCATCCATCACTCCAGTTCCAGGGGAATCCAACACCCCCTTCTGACCTTCACAGGCAATATACAACACAGGTGCACTTGCACACATGCAGCCAATACACTAATACACATAAAAATTCATTTTTAAGGTGGAAAAAAGTTTCTGAAAAACTAGTCAAGTAGAATTCCCTCCCAGTAGCACCAAGATAGCACTGCTGTGCTGCTTCCCGTGGGTACACGAATTACCGTAGAAATCTTGCAGATATCCACATTTCTCTCTATGCTTGTGTTGCCAGCACAAAAGCATAGAACTAAAGCTTCTTTGTCACACCAACAGACCCCCAATTAGCTCAAAAGAAGTCCAGATTGGCTCAAAAGAGCCCCCCGAAGAAGGCCTGTCAGACAAATGGCAGATCCCAAGCAGTTCAAAAGAACCCTAACGGCTCAGATACAATGAACATAGATTTCCGATCAGAAAAGTTGCAGAAATTGAAAGTAGTTTAAAAGGAACCCAAACAGCTTGAGACAAGGAAAAGGAAAAGCAAGTCCAGGCTACCCCGAAGGGGGCTGGGAGAGGACACACTAGCACGGACCCGCAGAGCTCAAGCGCTTGTTTCTCTGCGCTATCACAGCAAAGACCCCTGGAGTATAAGATTCCAGCAGCTGCCTGGGACCCGTCAGTCCTTCCCTTCCATTTGGGGTTAACTCACTGATGCCCAGAGGGTGACCCTTCCCCAGGACCAGCTTGCCAAAGCTCTAACTGGAGCTTTAAGGCATCAGCTTTGCCCTGGCCGCTCCAACAGGCCAGGCTCAGCTCCCATCCCCAAACAGCAGTTCAAATGCTGAGTAATGATAAAAGTCAAACAAAACAGAAAGAGGAGATTTAATCACTGTGACCGCTTTGGGAAGAAGAGATAAAGTGGTCCAGTGACTCCCAATTTGTCGTCATAACTGGTGTTTTATAAATATTTTTAAAGCCACAGCAAAAGCTCGGGTAAATGTGAATCTGTACAAAGTATTGGGGAATACATTTAGCCTTAACTTCTACTTTAGAAATTCGTAGTCAAGAAATAATGCTAAGCACAGAATTAAAAAGAGAAAACCTGTATCCATACATACTCACTACTGAAGAGCTTATAGTCAGGAAAAATGGAAACCTGCTGTTCTTTATGGGGAACTTTAGGTTAGGTATATTATGATACAAACTCCATGCTAGACATGATGTGTATATGTGTCTTCATGTGGGCAGGTGCATATTAGTGTGTGCATGCTTGTGGAGGTCAGAGGTCAACCTCGGGTGCCATTCCTCAGGAGACATACACACTGTTTGAGTTTGGGCTGCCCATCTCTTCATCCCCAGTGCTGGGGTTACCACACACATCACCGTGCCTGGCATTTTCACTTGTGTTCTGGGAACTGAATTCATGTTCTCAGGCCAGTTGTTTGTTTTAAATGTGTGTGCATGCATGATGTATGTATGTGGGGATGTGTACTACAACATGTATGTGGCAGTCGGAGGACAAGTTGTGGAGTCAGTTCTCTCCTTCTACCTTTCCATGGGCTCTGGGCTTAACACTCAGGCTGTCAGGCTCACATGGCAAGTGCTTACCCACTGAGCTATCTCAAAAGACTTAAATGTGTTTTCATAAAAGAATTTTTGGCATTATATTTCACCCACAATCCCTAGTTGTACTCCATATTTTCCACACACAACTGACTTTTGGTAAGCAGGGTATCTGACTGGCAGGAACTGGATCTGACTGTACTCAAGGAAGATGATGGTATGTGCTAAGAACAATGAGGGCATCAGACATGCCCGAAGAGAACATGGAGGTGCACCAGTTATCCAGTGGGTATGTATACAAGGCAACACTGTTGGTGTTTGGAGTAGTAATCTTCCCTCTGTTCAATTTCTTATTATTAATGGTGAACGCATATTCTTTTTTTTTTTAAAGCCAATTTTTTTATTGAAGCTTTGTGCATTTCATATAACATTTCCCAATCAAATCTAGACTCATTCCCCCTTCCTTGCCCCCAACCCCACCAGAGCTCATGCATTCTGCATACATGTTTTTCATCTTTTNTAGCTGTTTAAAAGGCTTTAACATAGGTAAATGGTTAAATGACTCAGTCTCTAGAGTGGTCAGAAGCATGACAAAATCAGCAGAAAACAAAAACCCAAAACCTGAAGAGTGTTTATCACTGTTATTTTGTGTCTAAGTTTTTCTCATTTTGTATTTGTTGCTTCTTGCAAATGTTACTATGAGAAAAGTGGTATTTTAAAGAAAGACTTGTTGCTTCACACAGAGAATTAGGTTCTAGTATTATATTGGTGCAGTAAATTTTGACTTTAGAAAGTCCTTTAGATGAGTTTATAGTCTGAAACACCTTTTACAGCATTTTGAACTTAGAGAATGATTTCTTAATAATATAAAATACTTCAGTTGTTATATGCTCCAATGTAAATTCAGGGGCAGAGAAGGCACAGTAAAAGAAAGAAAAAAGAAAAAAAATACTTTTATGCCTTTTTTCATATTTTTCTCAAACTTTTTTCATAATTTTTCTCAAATTAAAACACAATTAAAATCCCTTCCTTTTTCTGCATATATAGAATTTTAATTTTAATTCTAAATTATCTAACTATTAAAAGATTCAGAAAGAAGGCAATCTTTAACTGTTTTATACATTCTTGTAAATTATGAAAACATATTTATTAATTAATCAAGGATATAATGTAAATAGAGCTGAAGCCAAGCTATATGTATGACAGATTGAAATAGATTAAGATCATTTGTCCACATGTCTAAATTTTGAGATGCTCTTTGCCAGCAAGTAATAGAAGCTTGGTTTTAAAATTATCAGTATTTTTCTTCAGTTGCAAATTGTAGAGGTAACTTTTAAAAAATGTGTGTGTGTGTGTGTGTGTGTGTGTGTGTGTGTGTGTCTGGCAGGAAGGTTGCCCTCAGAGCCCAGAAGAGGTTTGGATCCTTTGAAACTGGAGTTACAGGCAGTTGTGAGTCACCCCGTGGGTGCTGGGAACCAAATTCTGGTCCTCTGCAAGAGCAGCTAGCACTCTTAATGGCTGTGCCCCCTCTCCAGCCGAATAGATAACTCTTTGATGCCTGCATTATATCTAGACCTAGCCCAAATAAGGACTTTGAATGATCTGTTTTCAAAAGAGACAACAGAAAAGAAGGAGAAAAGACAGCCAGCAGCTCCTGTATATTAACACCATAAATGCAGTCCAAAATTGCCCCCAAACTGCATGGTGTATGCGGAGATGAGAAGACAGTTTGTGGAAACTGACTCTCTCTTTCAACCCTGTGGGCCCTGGGGTGTGGGAAGATCCAGTTTGAATTGGGGGCTAGTTCTCAGCTAGCTCCCCTCAGGGCACCATGTGGGAGTCATGGGATTTCTCTGACTCCACCCCAAGAAGGAGCATGCAATGTGGCCCAGGTACAGGATGGTAGGTGGAGCAGCTGTATTCAGTGGCGTGGAACTGGGGGTCTGTCATTAGCTCTGGGAGCTGACATCATTTTGCTTACAAAAGCAAGTTGTAGCAGGCAATAAAGCAAATTCTCCATTACCATCATTACACAGAATTCCCCGCCATTATTTTTTTGCACGAACACAGGCTGAAGCAGTCTTGAATTTTGAGTGACCAGTGGGTTGGCTGGCAGTCCATCGGACCACCAACCTGGGTAGCTGGTGTGAGGCTGGAAGATCTATCAGATTGCTGGCTGTGAAGTGAATTGTGAGTGAATGTAGGCTGAAGATAGGCCATCAGCCATCAGCCTGCAATTCTTGTCCAGAGGCCAGCAGTCTTTGGGCAGGTGGAAAAGCATGGTTCTCCCAGGCTAAGGACCTGAGTTGGAAGTACCTCTCAGGTCCAATTACAGAAGTAACCAAATGACCTCTGAGCTGAGGGGTCGGTTCCCCCACAGTGCTCCCTTTCCCTTAGCAGGACCTCGCTGTACCTGCTCGTAGCAAGAGAAGCTCCCACACTGGGGATCAAATTTGTGTTATCAGGCTTGGTGGCCAGGCACCTTTACCCTCTGAACCATCTCACCAGCCCCAGGCATTAGATTAGATTTTTAAACCCCATTAACTCAATCACCATAGACATAGACAGAAACCAATACACTCACAAAATGACGTGTAAAAACAAGTATGTCGATTCAGAAGGTATGCTTAGGTAAATCATCATGAAAGTTTATGAAAGACTGGGCTGGAGGGATGGATCCGCAGTTAAGAACACTGGCTGCTCTTGTAGGGGACCGGGGTTGATCACCAGCACCCATGTGGCAGCTTAACAACCATCCCATTCACTACCCCAGTTCCAGGCGGAATCCACACCCCACTTACTGACTCGTTCAACCAGGGCAACATAAATACAACACAGGTGCCACTTGCACACATGCCACGCCATACACTAATACACATAAATTTTTTTTAAAAATTAATTTATGTGGAAAAAAAAGATATTCTGAAAAACTAGTCAAACGTAGAAAATTCCCTCCCAGTACACAAAAGATCAGCACTGCTGTGCTGCTTCCCGTGGGTACACGAATTACCGTAGAAATCTTGCAGATATCCACATTTCTCTCTATGCTTGTGTTGCCAGCACAAAAGCATAGAACTAAAGCTTCTTTGTCACACCAACAGACCCCCAATTAGCTCAAAAGAAGTCCAGATTGGCTCAAAAGAGCCCCCCGAAGAAGGCCTGTCAGACAAATGGCAGATCCCAAGCAGTTCAAAAGAACCCTAAACGGCTCAGGATACAATGCAACATAGAATTTCCAGATCACAGAAAACAGTGCAGACACATTGAAAGTAGTTTAAAAGGAACCCAAACAGCTTGAGACAAGGAAAAGGAAAAGCAAGTCCAGGCTACCCCGAAGGGGGCTGGGAGAGGACACACTAGCACGGACCCGCAGAGCTCAAGCGCTTGTTTCTCTGCGCTATCACAGCAAAGACCCCTGGAGTATAAGATTCCAGCAGCTGCCTGGGACCCGTCAGTCCTTCCCTTCCATTTGGGGTTAACTCACTGATGCCCAGAGGGTGACCCTTCCCCAGGACCAGCTTGCCAAAGCTCTAACTGGAGCTTTAAGGCATCAGCTTTGCCCTGGCCGCTCCAACAGGCCAGGCTCAGCTCCCATCCCCAAACAGCAGTTCAAATGCTGAGTAATGATAAAAGTCAAACAAAACAGAAAGAGCGAGATTTAAATCACTGTGACCCGCTTTGGAAGAAAGAGATAAAGTGGTCCCAGTGACTCCCAAATTCTGTCGCATAACACTGGTGGTCTTTTTTATAAATATTTTTAAAGCCACAGCAAAAGCTCGGGTAAATGTGAATCTGTACAAAGTATTGGGGAATACATTTAGCCTTAACTTCTACTTTAGAAATTCGTAGTCAAGAAATAATGCTAAGCACAGAATTAAAAAGAGAAAACCTGTATCCATACATACTCACTACTGAAGAGCTTATAGTCAGGAAAAATGGAAACCCTGCTTGTTCTACTTATTATGGGAACTTTAAGGCCTAGGTATATTATGCATACAACTCCATGCTTAGACATGACTGTGTAATAATGCTGTCTTTCATAGTGGGCAGAGTGCGCAAATATTAGTGTGTGCATGCTTGGGAGGTCAGAGGTCCAACCCTGGGTGCCATTCCTACACAGAGACATTACCACCTAGCTTTCGCAGTATTGGGGAACTGGCCCAATCTCTTCAATACCGCCAGTGCTGGGGCATCCACCACACACTCACCGTGCCATGGCCATCTTATCACCTTGTAGTATCTGGGAAACTGAATTCCATGTTCTCAAGGCCAGTTTGTGTTTAGTTTTAATGTGTGTAGCATCATGATGTATGTATGTGGGGATGTGTACTACAACATGTATGTGGCAGTCGGAGGACAAGTTGTAGGAGATCAGTTCTCTCCTTCTAACATTTCCACATGCTTGGGCTTCAACACCCAGGCTGTCAAGGCTCACATGGCACAGTGCTTACCCACTGAGCTATCTCAAAAGACTTAAATGTGTTTTCATAAAAGAATTTTTGGCATTATATTTCACCCACAATCCCTAGTTGTACTCCATATTTTCCACACACAACTGACTTTTGGTAAGCAGGGTATCTGACTGGCAGGAACTGGATCTGACTGTACTCAAGGAAGATGATGGTATGTGCTAAGAACAATGAGGGCATCAGACATGCCCGAAGAGAACATGGAGGTGCACCAGTTATCCAGTGGGTATGTATACAAGGCAACACTGTTGGTCGCTTTTAGGAGTAGTAATCTACCCATCCTGTTAATATTCTTATTATCCTAATGGTAGAACGCAATTCTTTCTTTTACATATGTAAAAGCCAATATTTTTTTAAATTTGAAAGCTTTGTGCATCAACTTACATATAAACAAATTCTACCCCCCAATCAAATCAATAGACTCATTCCCCACTATCCTTACGCCCCCCACACCCTTCCCTAGCTCATGCATTCTGCATACATGTTTTTCATCTTTTCTTCATCCCTCTTATTAAAAATTTCAAATGCAGGAAATTTATTGTACTTTGAAGCAGAAAGTATCACCATTATCAGTCAACACGTTCTTAGACCCAGCTCTTTCTGTATGTGTTAGTTGTATCGTCCTCCATTTGCATCACTCCAAAATCTGAATATATGCATGCCACACATATAATCAAGATTATGACACATAGACTATTTAAGCCAATCTTCAAGCTCTATGATATTACTATTATTTTTCTTTATAGGCCGAAAATCGTCATGTTTTCCTTAAGGATTGTTTGAAGTCTCCTCCTTGGCAAGCCCAAAACAACATACAGTCCTCCCCTTGTGCTCCACCCTGGGGTCTTCCATTCCCGTGGTACACACAAATGAGGTCCAGTAAGCCACCATCCTGTCTAGATCCTAACCTGTTACTGGTCCTCATGTGGTACAAGCCTGGCAGTCAACAATGGCATTCATGCATCTGAAAGGCGAAACCCCCAGTAGTAGCTCAGTCCCACAAGCTGGATGTCTCAGCAGTCCCCATCTAGCACTGAAGGTTTGGAGGATTCTTGGAGAAGAAATGAGTCTTCAGTCCATATTGGAAGGTTGAACAAGCTGTGTCTCATTGTCTTTTTTTGAAAGAGGAAGGGGCAAAAAGCAGGGCAGCCAGCGGATGAAGCTGACACTTGCCACAGTAAGACAGGCAAAACAACTGTGCTCTTTTTTTTTTATATAGCTTTATATCTGAAGTACAATTTCTCAGGCCTTACTATTTACTTATTTCTGGTTATACTTTCCTTTTGGATGTTTAAGGCCACACAGTTAGCCCAGATTAACCAAGGTTTTTGTTTTCTCAAGGTCACTTAAGGATTTGGTCCTCAAGGGTCACTCAGGTTTTGGGGGTGAGGGAAGGGAGCCCCTGGATCCTTTTGGTTTTTCAATAACCAGTTCCATCCACTCGAGGACAAAGTCAGGTCTTTCTAGACCAGGCTCCCATTTTTGAAGCATGAGCAGACTTTCCTCTTTATAGACTGGACACTGGCTGAAGTCCTATTAGTGGATCTCCAAGACCTCCCTGCACAGGAAGACTGGTGACTCACATTTGCAGGACATTTCAAGGCATGCCCCCATGCATAGTCCCCTGGGACTTAGTTGACCTCTGAGGGCAAGGAACAAAGTTATCCCTTAGGTCCCTTGGCCAAATTGGTATGGGCATTAAGTATGTTCGTTAAGCATCCAGAAAGGCTAAGTTACACCAGCCTGATACTTTATTTTCTGGTTATACTTTTCTTTTGGATGTTTAAGGCCACACAGTTAGCCCAGATTAACCAAGGTTTTTGTTTTCTCAAGGTCAGTTGAGGATCTGGTCCTCAGGGGTCACTCGGGTTGGCATGTATTCTTAAGTCTTATCCATCAAAGAAGGAAAACACCTACACATATTATATGTAATATATATACATATATATACATACATATATATATTCAGTGTGGTGCTATGTTGAATCCAGGGTTTTACTCATTCTTGGCAAGTATTCTTATACTTCAGTGTTTTGTTTTGATTTGTTTTTGAGGCAAGGGTCTCCCTGTAGCCCCAGCTGCCCGGGAACTTGATATCTAAACCAGGCTGGTCTTGATCTCACAAAGATCCACCTGTTTCTACTTCCATTTCTACAAATGCTGGGATTAAAGTTACAGGCTACTATGTCCGGTCCCACTTCAGTTTTTCTAAGTGTTCTTTTAGTAAATCCACTCACAGAGGACTAGAGTGCAAACAGAGACAGCAGCAGGTATTTTTACTGAATACCTCTCTGGTCCAAGCAATGGACTGCTGCATTCTGCAGCTCAGCTCTAAGCATCAGCAGTCATCTGGGGAGTCGCTGCAAAAATGATACACATACCAAGTGCAGCTATTACATGGCACCGTTTCCTACACACCACCGCAGTCAGAGGGGAACCCAGGCTTTATGCTAAGAAGGTTCACACGCTTAATATTCACATACAAGTTTCGTTTTGACTTTAAAGTCACACAGAAACCAAATGATTAAATCTGCATTTCCTTTGAACTCTGTGTAAATGTTGAGATAGGGATTCCCCTTGTAGCTGACATTCCTTAACAAAAAGGTTCTGGAGGATCTCAAGCTCTGAAGACGTGAGCGGCTTTAACATTAACCCAATCCAGGGGAATTGGGCACTTCCTGTGTTTTGCCAGATTTCACGGGTCTCTTTGCACGCTTGCTCTTCCGCAACCTATCACTATTGCTTTCAGATCAACTGTTAGTTCTCACAGTCCTCTTGGCCAGGAGAGAGGAAGTGAGAGAGCTTGCAAGCAAGCTGCGACAGCCTTGTTTTCACCGCTGAAGACGGAAAGGCCAAAGTTCTCAGTCTGGTCTGTTTTTCTCACAATGGGGCATACCAGGTCCTGCCTCTAACTCGGAGCTTTGACTGTGGGGCACTGCATGGAATGCATTTTCAAGCCAACTGTTTGTACAAAGTTCATCTCATCACATCAACAACTTCTAAGGGGTTTAGAAGTGTGTGTGCAGTTATGGCAGGGACTTACCTCTGTCGCTGTCCCCTCGTTCTTGGCTTTTCTTTGGGGGAGGTTTGTTAGTTAGCTACTTAGAAGTGAGCAGGCTTGAAGGTCATGGGGACGGATTCCTCCTTCATAATCTGCTTCCGGACCCAGCTCATGGCCCTGTTAACACTATTCTAAGGAAGGGAAAGTATCACATTGCTCCTCCTTAGGTAGGTAGAAGGAGAGAGAAAGCATCCTTCAAATGTAAGATTCCAGGACCAGGCAGCTACAAGAGTTAGACACAAGGAGGAAGGCAGATACACCAGAGCCCTCCTGAGGTCTGTGAGAGAAGACCTCCCTCCAGGTAAAACAAGGCTATTTTAATAAACATGAATTCTTTCTTTAATTCTTGTTAATCTGCTCTGCTTCATGGGTTTTGGTCAGAGCAATAGGATCAGAGTTATATCTTGGGCCATGGGGAGGATAGATGACTGTCAGAACTGCCCAAAAGATCATGAGATTACTCTGCAGAAGGAGACTTTCTTATAAAGAGTGAAAACTATTGTCTTCTCCCGAAAAAGTTCACCCAAATGGGCCTGTTGATCACCCAGGCAAGAAAGTGCCTCTCAGGAGAGCTGTTTGTTCCAGAGACTTTAGAAAGTACTAGAAAGTCAGATTAAACATGTAAGTTGGCACAATGGTCTCTCTGGCCCCCTGAGAGTGTTCTGTGTTCCCTGTAATAAACCCTATCTACACCAGAACTGGGGAGCCTGCCAGGAGGCCGGTGTCCGGAACTAGGTATTAGTCTGTTCAGAGTTTCTGCTTCTTTATGATTCAGCCCTGTTATCTTGTATGTTTCTAGTAACATACCAATTTCTTCTGGGTTATACCGATTGTGGCTGTATAAATTTTCACACCAGACTCTTGTTATGCCTTGTACTTCTGGGGTACCATTTGTAATGCCACTGTCTCTTTCATTTATGATTTTATTTTACTTCTTTGAATCTTCAGTCTTTATTAGTCTAAGTAAGAGTTGTTACTTTGATCCTTTTTGTCATTGTTGTGTTTCTTCTCTTGGGGAGCTAGTAACAAACATCTATTTACCCCAGATTGGGGAAGATCAAGGTAGTAATTCTACCCAAGTCTAGCTTGATGAGCCAACACCTACTTATAGGAGTATGGGTGAAGGGTTACTTACAGAAGTGCGGACGACTCCAAGACAGCTGTATCACCACAAAGTCCCCACCACCCCCATCATGGGTGAGGTCCTCATGAAAGCTATACCATGAAGTCCCACTGCTAAATACTCGAGCATCTCCCATGATCACTTGCAAGCAGGTGAGGCACTTGGGCTCAAAGGCTGGCATCCCAGGAGAGTCCTGGAAGCACTGCTTCTACCATGAGTCTCAGCAGCTTCACGGCCATTACCAAAGACCTAGCGATCATCGTGCTGGTCGCCATACTTTGTTGCTGTGGCTACTGGGCCAGCAGTGTCTCTACTCTGAGATGCCCATGAGATGAGCCTGTTCTATGGGGGACACGTTACACCATCACAGTGCCAGTCTCGGCTTTGTTTACTTGTGCTCCCATGTCTAGGATGTGCCTTATTCTACTAACTTTGTAATTAGTTTGTTCCTCTGTTTTTAATTCATTGGGATGTAAATTTAGATTGTTTATTTGAGATTTTTCTTTTTCCAAATATTGACATTTAGCACTATAAACTTCCCTCTTAGAAATTCTTTTACCTCATCCTGTAAATTTGGTATACTGTGTTTCTATTTTTATAATAAGTTTTTGAAATTCTCTTTTAGTTTTTCATGAGTATTTAAATTTTTGATCAAGTTCAATTTATCTATTTTTTTCTTTTTCTTTCTTTTTTTTTTTTTGTATTTTTGAGACAGGGTTTCTCTTTTTAGTCACAACTGGCCTGGAGCTCTCTCTATAGATCAGCTGGCCTTGATCTCACAGAAATCTGCCTGCCTCTGCCTCCTGAGTGCTGGGATTAAAGGGGTGTGCCACCACGCCTGGCTTATTTTTTTCTTTTGTTGTATATATACCTGAGAAATATTACCAAATCAAAGATTGCAAAGATCTTTTCTTTTCTTGTTTGTTTTGAGACAGTGTCTCACTATGTAGATCAGGTTGTCCTGGAACTCACAAAGATTTGCCTGCCTCTACCTCACAAGTGCTCCTTTTATTTTTATTTTTACAAGTGCTCCTTTTAAAGGCACGCGCCACCATGCCAGGTTCTGTGTAGTACATGTTTTCTCCTAAGAGTTTTTCTAGGGCCTATATTAAGGGCCTTGATACTTTTTAAGTTAATTTTTGTACATGGTATGAAGTAAGTGTCCAGACACACTCTTCTATCCATGGATATCCAGTTGGTGCTAAATAATTTTTCAAAGACTATTCTTTCTCTTTTTTGATTGGCACTATAGTCAAAAAATGATTGTCTAAGCCATGATGTTTTAGAGCAGGTATCCTATAGCAAGAGCAACTGATACACTTCTTTCCCTAGTGAACTCATATTAAAGATTTGAGTTCCCATGTTTCCTTGAAACTTTACAGGGTATATAAAAATAATGGAAATATAAAGAAGTTTCCTTCAACATCAGGGCCATCCAGTGGGCCATGAATGGATGGTGGGCCTCCATCACATTTAAGCTTAACATTCTAGACCTGAGCAGTGCTGTGGTTTCAATCTGACCTGTCCTCCATAGGCTCATGTTTTGAGAGATTGTTCCCCAGCTGTGGCACAGAGGCTTTGAAGATTGTACCCACCTCCGGCTCTGGCTGACTTTGTTTCCTGGTCCTCTGTCAGTGGGAGGAAGAGTTACCATTATCTATTCCTACCACCATGGACAGAGCATTCCTACAACCATGGTTTCATGGGTTGAAACCTCTCTGAAACCATGAGAAAAATAAAAACCTTAGCTTCTTAAAGTTGTTTAGGCCAGGTATTTTGTCACAGTGACATTAAAAGTAAGTAAGATGGTTAGGGATGCCTTGTGTTCTAAATTTCCAACCATATGGAGAACTGCAGGTTTTATGTTTATTAGTTTCCATGGCTAAATAAAAGTGCACACAAACCAAGCCAGGTGTGGTGGTGCATGCCTTTAATCCCAGCACTTGGGAGGCAGAGACAGGCAGATCTCTGTGAGTTCAAGGCCAGCCTGGTCTACATAGTGAGTTCCAGGCCAGCTGGGGCTACAGGGAGACCCTGTCTCAAAAAGACAAAAAAAAAGTCCTATTAACTACATAGCTCTACCTCCTTCATTGGGAAGATGTCTGTTTACCCTCATGTGAATTTCAGGTCAAGAAGGTCATCAAAGTTCACTTCAGAGTAGCTATTAAGTGCACCTTCTTCTCCCAGTGACCTACAGATTCTCATGTGCAAAGCTGCTCAGATGAAGTTCTTCAAATCTATTATGTGTCTACATTTCCTCTTTCATCACTATAAACATCCCTGTGAGAATTTCTTTTGCTGTATCCTGTATTTTGACATGCTGTGTTCCCATGGCATATTTTGATGTGCTATTTTAATTGGTTTCAAGTTTTTTTTTAAATACTATTTTTTTTCCTAATGGCCTATTATCTTAAGTTATTTATCTCCCTAACAAACTCAATATACAATGGGAGCACAGGCCCAGGAGGACTGCGCAGGGGACAAAGACAGGCACACAAGAGGCCATGGTCCCTACCAGTCCTGAAACTCTGCAGGACTAGTGTGAGTTGTTCCTTAATTATGAGTCCAAGACCTAGAAGAGTTCCTGAGTGTCCTAGTTCTACCTTTTGTGCTCACAGTTTGACCTCCAGGCATCCTTATTTTCTGTGAAGGTAGTCTGTGATTGCAACTCTGAAATTGTCTCAGAACCCTATAGTCCAAAGCCTTCTTTATTTTAAATTGTTTTATCTCTATGAGGCCATGCTGGAAATGGTTTTGCTAAGACTATTCTCTTTAAAAGTTGTGAATCCCCTACACATATTATTGATGTACACTGCATTTGTCCAAAGCCACACCCCCAGATCTTTTAAGATAAGCATTCCTATGTTTCTGGTTTGTGTGGTTGTGTTGGTATTGGTCAGGAATATCACAGTTCACCTTGTTAGAAGCCCTGTTGCTTGTCTCAATACCTCCTAAGCACTGCTTTGGATATTTCTAGGTCTCTTTATTTTATTTTATTTTATTTATTTATTATTTTTTATGTGTATGAGTGTACTGTCTGCATGTAGGTTGGTGTACCCGTGTCATGCAATGCTGCAGAGGTCAGAAGAGGGAGTCAGATTCCCCTGGAACTGGAGTCAAAGACCATTCTTAGCCTCCATGTGGGTGCTGGGAATCAAACCCAGGTCCTCTGCAAGAGCAGTAGGTGCTCTTAACCATTGAGCCATCTCTCCAGCCCCTATTTCTATGTCTTAAAAAGGATGTTACAACTATCCTTAGGCTTCGTCTTCTTGTCAGGCTCTGCTCTGTTGGCTCCAGACTGTCCTTTGCCTATGAGCCATTCCTAAATTGTAGGGTTATTTGACATCCAAAAGAAGCTAGAAATGTTCAAATTTCTTAAATTTCTAGGTCTTTTTTTTATTATTATTATTAATCACTCTTCTTTCAGCTTATTTGTCTCCTAGCAACTTTTACAGGAATTCTAAAGCAATAACCCTTAGTGCTCTGCCTAGGCATCACCTTAGCTAGAACTCCTGGGTTCAAAAGCACATTTCTTTGTTTTATGTTATCACAGAAAACAGCACTACTAAGCAACCTTTTATGACTACTTAGAAAGGATTCTCCCAGCTGGGTGTGGTGGTGCACCCCTTTAATCCTAGCACTTGGGAGGCAGAGGCAGGCAGATCTTTGTGAGTTCAAGGCCAGCCTGGTCTACAGAGCGAGTTCCAGGACAGGTGGGACTACAAGAGACCCTGTCTCAAAAAGACCAAAAAAGAAAAGAAAAGAAGGGATTCTCCTTTCTTTCATGTCTATGAATTCCTCAGATCCCATTAAGCCCTCTGTGACAGTCTCTTCAAAATCCTGCCGTTGTCCATGTTAGACTCTCCTCAAAGTTCTCCTGATTTCACCTCACTGTTCAGTTCCAACGCTCCACTCACACTGTGGATATCTGATACAGCATTTCAACTTACCAACTCCAGATCAAACACCAGAGTTAGCTGCTGCTGATGTATAACGAATTTCTGCAAAATCAGTACCGTAAATCAGCAAGTATTTTTAGCCTCCCGTGCTACCTTTAAGTCAAGAATGAGAATACTAGTTAAGTATTCCTGGCTTGGAATTATTCATAAAATTTTAATCAAGATATTCTTGGGCTGGCAAAATGATGCTGGTCGTTAGGTGGGGGGGTGGGGGTGTCTTAGCTCCTTGCCATGTGACCTGCTTTCTGGGTAGCCAGAAATTCTCATGGCCACTGCCTTCCCTTAGAAGAAAAAGTAGAAATTGTCCTTTTTTTTTTGCAATCTCAGAAGTCACAAGCCATGCATAAGCCATGGCTCACACAGGTTAGACCTGATCCAGCGTGGGAGGGGGAGCACACGGGGGCAGGACTAACAGATGGCAGGGGTCACCAAGGGCATCTGGCAGCTTGGTTGCCACCTTGTGTATACTCGTGCACTCAAGTATTTTTACTGTGACACAGCATTATTATTTTCTTTTTTATATTTTATTTTATTTGTTATTTTATGTGTATGAGTATATTTCCTGTATGTATGTAAGTGCACAGAACGGGGCATTGGATCCACTGGAACTGGATTTACTGATGGTTGTTAGCTGCCATGTTGGTGCTGAGAATCAAGCCTGGGTCCTCTACAAGAGCAGCCAGTACTCTTAACTGCTGAGCCATTTCTTTAGCCCCAACATTTCTTTCTTCAACAAAAAGTTCTTGACTACTTAGCACACATGCTGGTCTTAATGCTAAATAAATCCTCATTTCCAAAGCTTACAAAACATCTTTGAGAGAAGCTTGATGACCTTGAACAGAGTGGACGTGTAAGGAGTCTTAGTGATGAGGTATTGGGAAAGGGCCAAGCAACTGAAGGGACTTGGGCTTTTTAAAACAACTGGAGGCTTTTGAGGAAAACTTAGCATGATCAGACTTGAGTTTTAAGAGGGTCACTGTAGCCACTCTGCTGGAGGAGCCTAAGTGAGGGACAAGAAATAAGAGCCCAGTAATTAGACCGTAGAAATAATGTAAAGGAGATTATAGAGGCTTGGACCAGGAAATTGATAGAAACAGTAAAGTTGCAGCTTATAGTTCAAAGGAAGAACTGATGGAATTTTCTAAGGATTGGAAATAGAGTGTGTATTAGTCACTTTTCTGTTGCTGCAATAAAACCACCATGACCAAGGGAACTTATAAAAGGAAGAGCTTACGTGAGTTTATGATTGACAGTTCCAGGGAATTAGAGTCCATTGTGGCAGGGAGGCATGGTGGCAGGAACTGGAGCAGAAAGCTGAGGTTCACATCTTCCAAAGAGCACAGGAAGCAGAGAGAGAGAGAAAGAGAGAGAGAGAGAGAGAGACAGAGAGAGAGAGAGAGAGAGAGAGAGAGAGCCACTGGAGACTAGCAAGGCTTGTTAAACTCTCTAAGCCTCCCCTCAGTGACGTACGTCCTCCAGCATGGCCACAACTTCTAAGACCTCCCAAAACAGTACCACCAACTGGGGAACAAAGTTTCTGAATATTTGAAGCTTATGGGGGACACTCTCATTCAAACCACCACATTCTACTCCCTGGCCCCCATAGGCTCCTGACCATATAAAATGCAAAATGCATTTAGTCCAACCTTAAAAGTCCCCATAGTCTTTACCAGTCTCAATTCTATCAAAAGTCTACAGTCCAAAGTCTCTTCTGAGACTCAGGCCAATCTCCTAAACTGTAAGCTCCTGTAAAATCAAAAGGCAAATTACATACTCCCAACATACAGTGAAACCGAATACACATTCCCATTTCAGAAGGGGGGAATAGAGGCATAGTGAGGAAATACTGGACCAAAACAAGACCAAAAACCAGCAGGGCAAACACCAAGTCCATTAGCACCATGTGCAACTTCTGGGACTTGACTTCCAAAAGGCTTAGATGGCTCAGCTCTTCCAGCTTTGCTTGCAACATACATGTCTTTCTTAGGCTGGTACCACTCCCTGTATGCAGCTCTCCTTGGCAAATATCTCACAGCTCTGGCATCTCAAATGTCTTCTTGGGGTCTCCACTGCCAACCAGGCTTCACCTTCACAGCTTCATGCAAAGGCCTATGAAGGTCTTTTTTATTCAGGGATGCCCCTGCTGCACTCTTCCTGGGCTCAGTGGCTCTCTGAAACCACGGAGGAAGAACTGATGACCCCTTCACTCTTGCATCCTTCATACCTCTAAATCCAGCACCACGTGAATGAAACTGCCGAGTTTGGCTGCAAGTTTGGGATGGACCCTGGCCTATTTCAACCACATTTGCAACTTTTCTCTGCCCTGGACCTTTTGGAGTAGAAAACCTGTTCAGTATTTTTCTTTTAAAAGTTGGAGGCTTGGGGCTGGAGAGATGGCTCAGTGGTTAAGAGTGTCCACTGCTCTTTCGGAGGACTCAGGTTCAATTCCCAGCACCCACATGGCAGCTGAGAACTGTCTTTAAGCCAGGGGTGGTGGCGTATGCCTTTAATCCTTAATCTGATCACTTGGCAGGCAGAGACAGGTGGATCTCTGTGAGTTCAAGGCCAGCCTGGTCTACAAAGTGAGCTCCAGGCCAGCTGGGGCTATAGGGAGACCCTGTCTCAAAAAAAAAAGTTAGAGGCTTAGCTGGGTGTGGTCTTGACCTGAAGGTCCTCTTCCCATTGTTTACTTGTAAATCTAGAGGCCTCTCCTTAATCACTTTAATCTCATTCTTTCCATTGTTTTCTTGTGAATATCTAGGCCTCTCCCTAATCACTTTAATCTCCTTAGATCCTCTCCTTCACATGCATGTCTTGGCTTCAACATTAATCGCCCTAGTATACTTTTCCAATCCAAACTGTACATTCTGCATTTCTTTCTGCCCCATTTGCTCTTTTTCACTGTAGATCTGTATAATATTCACCATTAATAGCCATGCCACCATTTCTATGTTAGGCTATCTTGAAATATCCTCTGCCAAAGAAATTAGTCTGCTGCTTTTCAATTTAGCCTCAGGCAAGCATTTGGGCTGTGGGCAAACTGCTGCCAGACTCTGACAGAATATCCCACTTGCTGCCTAAGTCTTTATTTTCCTGGGGAACTACATTTTTTGCAGCACTGCTTTCTTCC
>VZQC01005988.1:575709-769575 GCA_009823505.1 Rhizomys pruinosus
CTCAGCAGTTAAGAGCACTAGCTGTTCTTGCAGAGAACCAGGTTCCTAGCACCCACATGCTGGCTAACAACCACCTGTGACTCCAGTTGGAGGGGATCCAAAGTTCTCTTCTGACTTCCATGGGCATTACATGAAACAGGTACACTTACACACATGCAGACAATACACTCATACACATAAAATAAAAACATTTTAAAAAAGGATGACCACGCATTAGATGTGTTTGAAGATGAGCAACAGAACTACCCAAAGAGATGAACATGTACAATATAAAGAGCAGAGCAGCGGGAGCTATTTCCCAGGCGTGTGACCAGAGCAGGGTTCAGGTCGTCTATGCCTGCCAGGGCAGCCATGTCCTGGGGTCATTATGCAAGCTTTATTGATCTGTATCACAGCATACTCTGCTTTAGAGAAGCCCTACCCTGATTCTACGCAAATAGCATCATTTATTAAAGTGATGGTCTACAGCTAGACAGCCTAGAGCAAGGACTATTTCTAAAAGGCATTAAAGACTGGAGCCACTTGTTTTGTAGATTTTGAACATTCAAAGACAAAGAGATTGCTTAGCAGGTAGAGACACTTACTGCCAAGACTGGTGATCTGAGTTCAACTCCCAGTTGATGATAGAAAAATAGTATTGACTTCTTCAAGGTGTCCTCTGACCTTCACAGACACACACACACACACACACACACAAATAAATATAAAAATTTTTTGAAGTTTTAAATGCCAATATAAAGTTACAGACACTAATATATTTTATTTTTTATTTATTTTGTATGTGTATGAATGTACTGTCTGCATGTAGGTCTGTGTGCCCGTGTCGTGCATGCTGTGGAGTTCAGAGGAGGGTCTCGGATTCCCCTAGAACTGGAGTTCTCCTGGAATTGGAGTTACAGACGGTTCTTAGCCGCCATGTGGGTGCTGGGGATTGAACCCTGGTCCTCTGCAAGAGCAGTCGGTGCTTTTAACCACTAGGCTATCTCTCCAGTCCCAGACACTAATATATTTTAAATGTATACATGTAACAAATTGATTTTCCACAGCCAAAAAAGCAAATGACATGTTAGAATTGTTCATGCAATATCAGAATTTAAAATATTCATTTTAATGGATCAAAAATAGTTTAATTTTTTATAGTGGTGGACTATGAATGATATGAAGGATGATTCGAATCCTGACCATGTGTGGCTCTGACCTAAATATTGTAAGAAAGAGTAGATATTAGTCTTTTCTTTCAAACTCTATAAGATTTTAAGCTTGGTTTCTGACAAGAAATTTTATTTATTTATTTATTTATTTATTTATTTATTTGTTGTCTTTTTTGAGAAAGGATCTCCCTGTATCCCCACCTGTCCTGGAACTTGCTGTGTAGACCAGGCTGGCTTGATCTCACAGAGATCCACCTACCTCTGTCTCCTAAGTGCTGGGATTAAAGGCGTGTGCCACCATCCCCTAGCAAGAATTCTCATTTTTAATCATATCACACTCTGTAAGACTTTTGCTTAAGGAAAGGCCACATACATTCCTGAGCCTGAGGGCCTGGAGTAGTAGAACCCAAATTCTTTTAAACTACCCACTGTGAGCAGGACCCCAACCAATGCGGAAGAGAGTTAGTTCTCTTGCATTAGCCCTCTAAGCTTCTGTATCCTTTGTGTACTTGCTGGATCTTACTGACATACAAGTCACCCTTTGGGGAAAGTAAAATCAGCCTTGTAGAGGGTTACTTTAGTTTTGTCCGTGTGTTCTTTGTACAGTATTGATGGGGTCCTTGGACCTTGAATTTTATTTATTTTTTTAAATTTTTATTTGTTTATTTATTAATTATTACCCATGTGTATGAATGTACTGTCTGCATGTAGGTTGGTGTACCCGTGTCTCGCGACACTGAGGAGGTCAGAAGAGGGTGTTGTACACCCCCCCCCCGCAAGAACTGGAGCTAAAGACAGCCCTCAGCTGCTATGTGGGTGCTGGGAATCAAACCCTAGTCCTCTGCAAGAGCGTTGGCACTCCCAACCACTGAGCCATCTCTCCAGCCCCATGGCCCTTGGATTTTATTTCTAACAATATGCCATTGCCTCATTGTGTGTAGAAGATTGAAGCCAAATGGCCCAATGCTTACCTTCATAGACCATGATGCTAGAGAGTTCTCTGGACTAAATTGATTCTTGGGACACCAACTAGAAGTGTGGTTTATCTGTGCTGTTACCTGTCTTCTGATCTGTAATACAATAGGTGATGCCAAGGTGGCTCCTGGCTCTCCACTTTTCTTATAATTTCACATTTCTCTGCCCTTCTTCAGTACCAGGAGGATAAGTGGCTGGGATTTCCTTGGTGCCAGTCAACTGTGTGAAGGCTTTCAGGTCTCCTTCTTACACTTCAGCTGGGTCTCTTTCTCGGGTTTCTTTTCTTTACTGCTAGGCCAGCTCTTTAAAAAAACATTTCACAAGCTGTCCCGATAATTAACAACTAATTAACAAGAAGGCCTTGCTGCTGGAGGTTGCTGCTTTCAAAAAGAAATGAGCAGGAAGGCCTATCCGTTTTCTCTATTCACGGGCTCCCACCATTGTCTCTGTAATCTGCTGGAGATGGCGGTTCCTGGGCTCCTGGACAGTGTGAACAGTCTCATTAAAGATCTCTGCTGGAACAATCAATTCACTGTCAGCAGACCATATCGATCCTCTAGAACTGTCACTGAGTTGCAGGGTGTCTGTGGGAAAAACAAAACAAAACCCAAAAACCCAAAAACAAAACCTGACAACCGGAAGTGTGCTTTGCTTTGAGCTATTTATTTCTCTGGGAAGAGCATTATAATTAGATGGATCTGAGTGACCTTCCTATGTTGCTCCTGCAGACATGCTGACAGGAGTTTTCTTGACACAGATTTGAACAGGACGCCCTCTCTAGGTACACCTGATCTGCCTGCCAACCATGGCCCAGCCCTCTGCCCTGTCTGAAATTCCTCTAACGTCTGTCCTGAGCCCACTTTTGAAGTTCTTTACATCTAAGCTTGACATTTATTTATTTATTTATTTATTTATTTATTTATTTATTTATTTATTGAGTCAGAGTCTCCCTGTAACCCCAGCTGGCCTGGCTCTCACTGTATAGACCAGGCTGGACTTGAATTCATGGAGACCGCCTTCCTCTGCCTCCTGAGTGCTGGGATTACACGCGTGCACCACCCTGCCCAGCCAGCCACGCTCTTTATATCATGTGGGCTTGCTCCCCTGGCACAACTCATTAGACCAGGGACAATCGCACGACACAGTGGGGACCATCTATTCAATGACCAAGTGAGGTATGGGTGAGATAATGTGACTTAGCTATATGATAGATGCACTGGAGCAGGTTGAATGCAGAATCACTACACTTTGTAGTAACAAACCTGCCACAAGACACCTTGGTCATCTGAGCTGCAAGCCAGGCCTTTATTGAGGCTTTCTGTGGTTCTTTTTGTCCAGTGAATGGGAAAAGTAGTTCACATCCCCTTCACCATGATGGTGACATGACCATCTCCAGGAGAACTTACTGCCAAGGAAAACGATGTTCTCCTGCCCTTTGGGGGATAAAGCACTGTACATTTCAACTTTATTCTGCCATGATGTGATGACTAATATTGATTATCAGCTTGACAAGATCCAGAATCGAGCCGGGTGTGGTGGCGCACGCCTTTAATCCTAGCACGGGAGGCAGAGACAGGCGGATCTCTGAGAGTTCAAGGCCAGCCTGGTCTACAGAGTGAGTTCCAGGACAGCTGGGACTACAGGAGACCCTGTAGTCAAAAAGACCAAAAAATTAAATAAAGATAAAAACAAATAAAAATAAAAGAATCCATAAACTACAGGATATATATCATACCCTGAGATGGAGAACATTTTCTTTTTAAACCTTTTTATTCTTTGTATCACATTTATTTGTTGAGGGGGTACCTGCCTGCCATGGCACACAGAGATCAAGGGACGACCTACAGGAGTCAGGGCTCTTTTTCTACAATGTGGGTTATGGAGATTGAACTCAGATAGTCAGGAGAGGCAGCAAGGACCTTACCTCCCGAGCCATGTGGCCAACCCAAGAAAATTTTCTTAAAGTAGAAACACAAAAATCCACTAAGAAAAAATTATTATAAATATGACATTGAAGATTATATACAACTACATACAATATTTAAAAAAAGGCAAGAGCCAGGCATGGTGGCACACACCTTTAATCCCAGCACTTGGGAGGCAGAGGCAGGTGGATCTCTGTAGTTCAAGGCCAGCCTGGTCTACATTTGCAACACATATATCCATCAAAGAATATAAGCATCCTAGCACAAGGGAGGCAGAGGCAGGCGGATCTTTGTGAGTTCAAGGCCAGCCTGGTCTACAGAGTAAGTTCCAGGTCAGCTGGGGCTAAAGGGAGACCCTGTCTTGAAAAGACAAAAAAAAAATTCTTTGCCTTTTTATTTTTTTTTTTGAGACAGGATTTTCCTGTAGCCCCAGGTAGCCTGGAACTCCTTATGTTGACCAGGCTGGCCTTGAACTCACAGAGATCTGCCTGCCTCTGTCTCCTGAGTGCTGGGATTAAAGGCTTGTGGCACCACACCTGGCCACAATTTTCAACTTGTATTTTCCTACAGACTGGTAGAGTAAGGCAAATCCATTGTACTGACTCATGTGTACATGCACAGGCCTATTTTTAGTATCATTGCATGTGCTGATTACTTTATACACTGCTTGGATACAACGCCTCACAAAAGCAACTCTAGGAAGGGTTTCTTTCCACTCCTAGTTGCAGAGTATAGCCCGCCAGGGTGAGGAAGCCCTGTCAGTAGATCCAGGCAGCAGGGCATGCCGTATCTGCTAGAAGAAGCAGAAAGTGATGAGTTCTTATGCTCAACTCGCTCTCTTCTTTTTAGTCAGTCTAGGATTCCAGCTCATGGAGTGGTGGCCCGAACAATGGGTGGCTCTTGTACCCCAATAATTTCATCGAGATAATCCTGCTCGGTGGCTCATCTCCATCTCCTAGGTGATTCTGGATCTTTTTTTCTTTTTCTTTCTTTTTTTTTTTTTTTTTTTTTTTTTTTTTTTTTTGTCTTTTTGACTACAGGGTCTTCCTGTAGTCCCAGCTGTCCTGGAACTCACTCTGTAGACCAGGCTGGCCTTGAACTCTCAGAGATCCGCCTGTCTCTGCCTCCCGTGCTAGGATTAAAGTGCGTGCGCCACCACACCCGGCTCGATTCTGGATCTTGTCAAGCTGATAATCAATATTAGTCATCACATCATGGCAGAATAAAGTTGAAATGTACAGTGCTTTATCCCCCAAAGGGCAGGAGAACATCGTTTTCCTTGGCAGTAAGTTCTCCTGGAGATGGTCATGTCACCATCATGGTGAAGGGGATGTGAACTACTTTTCCCATTCACTGGACAAAAAGAACCACAGAAAGCCTCAATAAAGGCCTGGCTTGCAGCTCAGATGACCAAGGTGTCTTGTGGCAGGTTTGTTACTACAAAGTGTAGTGATTCTGCATTCAACCTGCTCCAGTGCATCTATCATATAGCTAAGTCACATTATCTCACCCATACCTCACTTGGTCATTGAATAGATGGTCCCCACTGTGTCGTGCGATTGTCCCTGGTCTAATGAGTTGTGCCAGGGGAGCAAGCCCACATGATATAAAGAGCGTGGCTGGCCTGGGAGGGTGGTGACGCGTGTAACTCCAGCACTCAGGAGGCAGAGGAAGGCGTCTTCCCATGAATTCAAGTCCAGCCTGGTCTATACAGTGAGAGACCAGGCCAGCGGGGTTACAGGGAGACTCTGACTCAATAAATAATAAATTAAATAATAAATAAATATAATAAATAAATAAATGTCAAGCTTAGATGTAAAGAACTTCAAAAGTGGGCTCAGGACAGACGTTAGAGGAATTTCAGACAGGGCAGAGGGCTGGGCCATGGTTGGCAGGCAGATCAGGTGTACCTAGAGAGGGCGTCCTGTTCAAATCTGTGTCAAGAAAACTCCTGTCAGCATGTCTGCAGGAGCAACATAGGAAGGTCACTCAGATCCATCTAATTATAATGCTCTTCCCAGAGAAATAAATAGCTCAAAGCAAAGCACACTTCCGGTTGTCAGGTGTTTTGTTTTTGGGTTTTTGGGTTTTGTTTTGTTTTTCCCACAGACACCGCTCACTCAGTGACAGTTCTAGAGGATCGATATGGTCTGCTGACAGTGAATTGATTGTTCCAGCAGAGATCTTTAATGAGACTGTTACACTGTCCAGGAGCCCAGGAACCGCCATCTCCAGCAGATTACAGAGACAATGGTGGGAGCCCGTGAATAGAGAAAACGGATAGGCCTTCCTGCTCATTTCTTTTTGAAAGCAGCAACCTCCAGCAGCAAGGCCTTCTTGTTAATTAGTTTGTTAATTATCGGGACAGCTTGTGAAATGTTTTTTTAAACGAGCTGGCCTAGCAGTAAAGAAAAGAAACCCGAGAAAGAGACCCAGCTGAAGTGTAAGAAGGAGACCTGAAAGCCTTCACACAGTTGACTGGCACCAAGGAAATCCCAGCCACTTATCCTCCTGGTACTGAAGAAGGGCAGAGAAATGTGAAATTATAAGAAAATGGTGAGAGCCAGGAGCCACCTTGGCATCACCTATTGTATTACAGATCAGAAGACAGGTAACAGCACAGATAAACCACACTTCTAGTTGGTGTCCCAAGAATCAATTTAGTCCAGAGAACTCTCTAGCATCATGGTCTATGAAGGTAAGCATTGGGCCATTTGGCTTCAATCTTCTACACACAA
This sequence comes from Rhizomys pruinosus, assembly GCA_009823505.1. Taxonomy (NCBI): domain Eukaryota; kingdom Metazoa; phylum Chordata; class Mammalia; order Rodentia; family Spalacidae; genus Rhizomys; species Rhizomys pruinosus. The sequence goes on from VZQC01005988.1 coordinate 582,499, forward strand.
TGAGGCAATGGCATATTGTTAGAAATAAAAATCCAAGGGCCATGGGGGCTGGAAGAGATGGCTCAGTGGGTTGGGAGTGCCAACGCTCTTGCAGAGGACATAGGGTTTTGATTCCCATGCACCCACATAGCAGCTGAGGGCTGTCTTAGCTCCAGTTCTTGCGGGGGGGGGTGTACAACACCTCTTCTGACCTCCTCAGGTCGCGAGACACGGGTACACCAACCTACATGCAGACAGTACATTCAACACAGGGTAATAATTAATAAAATAAACAATATAAAATTTAAAAAAATAATTAAAATTCAAGGTCCAAGGACCCCATCAATACTGTAAAGAACACACTACAAAATAAAGTAACCCTCTACAAGGCTGATTTTATCTTTCCCCAAAGGGTGACTTGTATGTCAGTAAGATCCAGCAAGTACACAAAGGATACAGAAGCTTAGAGGGCTAATGCAAGAGAACTAACTCTCTTCCGCATTGGTTGGGGTCCTGCTCACAGTGGGTAGTTTAAAAGAATTTGGGTTCTACTACTCCAGGCCCTCAGGCTCAGGAATGTATGTTCTGTGCTTTTAACAATAATCTTAAAAAATAAAAAAAAAAAAAAAAAAAAAGAATTCGCTAGGGATGGTGGCACACGCCTTTAATCCCAGCACTTAGGAGACAGAGGTAGGTGGATCTCTGTGAGATCAAGCCAGCCTGGTCTACACAGCAAGTTCCAGGACAGGTGGGGATACAGGAACCTTTTCTCAAAAAAACAACAAATAAATAAATAAATAAAATAAATAATAAAATATCTTGTCAGAAACAAGCTTAAAATCTTATAGAGTTTGAAAGAAAAGACTAATATCTACTCTTTCTTACAATATTTAGGTCAGAGCCACACATGGTCAGGATTCGAATCATCCTTCATATCATTCATAGTCCACCACTATAAAAAATTAAACTATTTTGATCCATTAAAATGAATATTTTAAATTTCTGATATTGCATGAACAATTCTAACATGTCATTTGCTTTTTTGGCTGTGGAAAATCAATTTGTTACATGTATACATTTAAAATATATAGTGTCTGGGACTGGAGAATAGCCTAGTGGTTTAAAAGCACCGACTGCTCTTGCAGAGGACCAGGGTTCAATCCCCAAGCACCCACATGGCGCTAAGGAACCGTCTGTAACTCCAATTTCCAGAGAACTCCAGTTCTATGGGAATCCGAGACCCTCCTCTGAACTCCACAGCATGCACGACACGGGCACACAGACCTACATAGCAGAACAGTACATTCATACACATACAAAATAAATAAAAAATAAATATATATTTAAACTATATTGGCATTTAAAACTTCATAAAAATTTATATTTATTTGTGTGTGTGTGGTGTGTGTTCTGTGAAGGTCAGAGGAACAACCTTGAAGAAGTCAATACTATTTTTCTATCATCAACTGGGAGTTGAACTCAGATCACCAGTCTTGGCAGTAAGTGTCTCTACCTGCTAAGCATCTCTTTGTCTTTTGAATGTTCAAAATCTACAAAACAAGTGGCTCCAGTCTTTAATGCCTTTTAGAAATAGTCCTTGCTCTAGGCTGTCTAGCTGTAGACCATCACTTTAATAAATGATGCTATTTGCGTAGAATCAGGGTAGGGCTTCTCTAAAGCAGAGTATGCTGTGATACAGATCAATAAAGCTTGCATAATGACCCCAGGACATGGCTGCCCTGGCAGGCATAGACGACCTGAACCCTGCTCTGGTCACACGCCTGGGAAATAGCTCCCGCTGCTCTGCTCTTTATATTGTACATGTTCATCTCTTTGGGTAGTTCTGTTGCTCATCTTCAAACACATCTAATGCGTGGTCATCCCTTTTTAAAATGTTTTATTTTTTGTGTAGAGTGTATTGTCTGCATGTGTGTAAGTGTACCTGTTCTGTGAATCCTGGAGTCAGAAGAGCTTCTATTCCCCTGGAACACGGATTAAATTCAGCTCTAGTGTGGGTGCTAGAACAGAACCGTTCTCTGCAAGAACAGCAGTGCTCTTAATGCTGAGCCCTATCATCTCTCTGCATGGTCTTTTAACTTTATATTACATTGTAAAAAAAAAAAAATGAGGCAGAGGCAAGGCAGATCTTTGTGAATTCAAGGCCAGCCTGGTCTACAAGAGTGAGTTTCAGGACCAGCTTGGGGCTAACAGGGAACCCTGCTCTCGAAAAGACCAAAAAAAAAGAAGTAGCGGTAAAGATCTTAAATGTATCTTTCTTTTCCCCTGAAAATTTGTTATAGAAACTATGAAAATTACTGTAATATGAGTTTTGTTGTTTTTGTTTGTTTGTTTTTGGTCTTTTTGAGACAGGGTCTCCTTTAGTCCCAGCTGGCCTGGAGCTCACTGTGTAGACCAGGATGGCTTTCTATGGAGCAGTTTGAGCAATTGAAAGGGAACATTTATCCTATTCTTGAGGAAACTCCTCTGTCCCCTGTACTGGTCCTTTCAGTGGTGACAGGAGTGTGCATGTGGCCTCATTCCCCTTCCAAGGTGTGCTGCATAGATGGTTCTCGACTTCAACCTGCCTAAGAATCACAGGTAAACTTGCATAAAATGCCCAACCACACTTAGTCCTAGAGATTCTGGCTCACTAGGTTCACAGTGGGGCCGTTTTGACAAACTCTTGACTTTCGGTTCCAGGCATTCCTGGGTGCCTCGGATGGATATTCATCCTTCTCTCTCTGAATTATGGGTTTTAGCTTTCTGTTGGGTTATTTACTCATGAGATGTTTTGGTACACACCCCTTTTCATCCACCCTGTCTCCCAGGGTCTGCCTCCTTGGCCCTCACCTCTGGCAGAGAAGACAGAGGGAAGAGCCCCTATCAAAATCTGCCCATGAGAGGGACTTTTCTCCTAGGCTCAGCTTGCATTATCTGTCAACATTCTTTTGAGCTCATTTGGAGAAAGCACAGAGTATGTGGGAACAGTTCTGGCAAACTGAGCTTCTGATCAGATGGATGAATAACTATTCAAAATCCAAAGCAATATAGACTTATAATGCACAGCAACTGACATTCTGCCCTGGGGCACAAATACATCTATAGTGTCAAGTGGAGAGTTTCAAAATAGTCTCTACAATGGTGGTGGGTGTCACAATCAGGCTGTCTCAAGATGGACACACAGGCTGCTTGCAACCTGTTGAGGTCGATTGGTCAGGCAGCCATTTTAATGGGTTGAACATTTCACTTATGGGATAACATCTGCCAGATTAGTCAAGTATTTATATTCCTGGAAATCATATGTAATGTTTCTTCTGAAAGATAAACTCCTGTGAATGGCTAAATTTGTAGTCTTCTTGAAAAATCAAATATCATGAACTAATAGTTACTTTTTGTGACATAAGTGACATAAGTCATGTAGCCCACATTCTAAGTCAAAGACTGTATGAAGCCAGGTTAACGTTTGACATATAATATTCATTCTAGGCATTAACTCATGACAGACATGAACTCTTAGTATTATTGTGCCTACTCTTCTAGGCCTTACCTTCAAAGCATGCAGAGGCTTGCTAGGTTAATACCCCAAATACTTCAGCAAAAAGATGCCTTTGGCTGCCTCGGCCACATCGTCAGCTTGGTCCTACATATGGCACTTTGCTGATTCATTTCCTGGTGGTGAGCTTGACTTGATGATTTTATACTTTCAAAGAATGTTATAAATTGCAATTTGCTTGGGGTTGGGTGACAATTGGGTGTGTTGAGGTTTACAATTGAGAAAGACTACTTTAGCTTATAACAAGAAACATATGATTTAAATTCACTGAATGAGTTGAGGAAGTTTTTCTAAGTAATTACATGTCTGGGTATGTGTGTATGTATATTCATACATAGCTATCATACATGCAATTCAAGTTAAATATAAACATTTATAACCTTGGTAATACAAAATCTACTATACCACCTAAAATAATTGCATTTCTGATTCAAAGACTAGGATATTGCTCAGTGGTAGAGGTAACTTTCCTTACACAGCTTGCACAAAAGCATGTGCTTGGCCTCCAGGTCTGTCAGACAATTTCTGGTTTGGGTGTTAAGGAGAATGGTCAGCTCTTCTTAAGAAATATTTGACTATTTATTCATGTGTATGTGTGCGTGCGTGTGTGTGTGTGTGTTTGTGTGTTGTTGTGTGTGGTGGTGCATCCTAGCAGTGGGCCAGATGAGGATGTTGGACTCCTGGGCTGGAGTTACAAGGTGGTGGTGTGCTGGCTCAGTGTGGTGCGGGGAAATATTCTGGTCCCTCTGCAAGACTATTAGTGCTCTTAAACCACGGAGCATCTCTGCAGCCTGAATGGTCAGTACTTAATCTTCATCATACCTGACTTTTTGGGGAAGCACTTGGTACACTGATGACTCCTTCTTTCAGTTGCTTTTAAACCGAACACTAAGTGAGTTTTCCTTCCATCTCCCTGAGAGCACTGCCTGTTAGTGGCCTTTGCTTCTCCTTTCTCTTTTGCCTGACCTCTAAGCATCAGGGTAATTAGAATTCAGTCCTTGGGCCTTGTCTCTAGCCACACACACTCCCTCAAGGTCATTTGTATATTCCAGTCATCGAGCCAAATTTCTACGTAGATGTTCAGATATCTCACATGGAGTTATGATACATCCTAAAACTCTTGTGCTGGGCATGGTGCCCAGCACTTGGAGGCAGATCTCTGTGAGGTTCAAGGCACCAGTCTACATAGCTACTTCCCAGGACAGCTGTGGCTACAGGGAGTCTGCTGTCTCAAAAAGAACAAAAGACCAAAACCAAAAAAAAAAAAAAAAATACCCTCTTTGTTGTGTGGCCAGGGGGTTCATGCATGTGGTGTGGCATAAGAGTGGTGTGCTGCTCACTGTGTGCAACATGCAGAGGCGAATTTCAACATCAGGTGTCTGTCAGTTTTAACCCTCTCTTTATCTTTTTAGGCAAAGGCTGCTCACTGAACTGGAGCTCACGGACGGCTATGATGGGCTGGCCAGGGCCCACCCCCACCCCACTTGCCTCTTGTCTCTGCCTCCCAAGTGCTGAGACTGCAGATGTTCTTTCTCCACGGGTACTGGGAATCTGAACTCAGATGAGACCCTCCCAGCCACTTCAGAACTCCTAGTTTAAAGTCTGTCCTTCCGAGCTTGTCTTGTTGCTGTTCTTTCCATCTCTAGTGAATGGCAAACTTCATTATTGTCCTTTCTCAAACCAAAACCTCAATATCATTTGTGATTTGTGGATAATTAATTTGTACGCTAAAAGTTTTTATAACACTTTTTATATGGGTGGTGTGTGTGTATTGTGTTGGTGTGGCGTGGTGTGTGGTGTAGTGTGGTGTGGTGGCGTGTGTGTGTATGGGTGTGAGTGTGTGTAGTGTGTGTTGTTGTGTGTGTGTTGATCAGGGGCCCTCAGAGGCAGAAGCCAGACTCTAGAGGCCAGTCAGATTCTGACAGGGTTGAGACGGCACTTGCTTGAGGCACCAAGGGGGTCTAGCCCCTTCTCCTTCGATATTATCTTTGACAAGGCTGGGTAGGCCCACCTCCTTTGCAAAGTGGGAAAAAAAATCATGCCCTGAGGCCCAGCTTTGAAGTACTGGGCAGAGAATGCGTTGCACCTCCGAGGTATCAACACACCCTAAGTTTCCTTATCTTGGTGGACTGCTCGAACCTTCCAACTGACCCTCTTGCAGATCCCCAACCCCCATTTCCACCTTAGGAGCACAGTAGTGTTAGTTCCACAAATAACCAAGTGAGTTATTCCCTTAGACTCTCTCTCAGGTTAGTTCTTCCACTGACCCATCTTGGGTGTACCCCACACACACCCACCCCCCACCCACCCCTCCAGCCTGAAGCCTGCAGTGTAAGCCAGTTCTATGTAAGTATTTTTATTTTGATAGACAATTTTTCTAAGGAAAAGACTACCTGCCATTTACACTGTTCCTACGCTAAATAAATGTAAATTTCCCAAGATTACAAAAGTCCTTACTTTTAATGAGTCCTGATTCCCAATTAAGAGATGGAGGACGATGAGACGTCTGAATCCCGTCTCGGTTGGTGGTAAGTGTAGTGGGAAACAAAGCGGGGCAGAGGAGTGAGCAGAAGACAGAGGGGGGGAGTACTTTATGTTGCTTGATAAGGGAAAGCTTCGTGGAGGAGTTGATTTTTGGTCACTGATCTGAAGGTAAAGAGGAAGTGGGGTCTGGAGAAGAAGCTTCTAGAACAAGGAAGCCCAATGTGCAAAGACAGGTGGCAATGAAACATCTTGGAATGACATTAATGATTGGCCTAAGAAAACACAATAAACACTCTGTGGTGGTTTGAATGAAAAGTCCCCATAGCTTCAGTTTCAGACATTTGTCCCCAGTTGTTGGTGCGTCCTGGGAAGTCTAGAAGGTGCGGCCAGTGAGGAGAATAACATTGGGAGGCAGGCTTAGTGGAAGTTTGGATACAAGCGTGTAGTCCTCCAATGGCTCTCCTCTTTCAGCTTTTCTGTGCTCATGTGGAAGATGTGAACCTCACGCTTTCTACTCCAGCTTCTTGCCACCATGCCTCTCCACCCATATGGACTTTTAATTCCCTGGAACTATCAAATCATAAGGTCACATAAACTACTTGTCTTTTTAATTTTAAAAATTTTTGTATTTATTTTCTCTATGTGTATGAATGTAATGTTGCATGTCAAGTCTGGTGCACCTTGTCAATGCCAATGCCACAGAGGTCAGAAGAGGTGTAGTTCTCCTAGAATTGGAGTTTCAGACAGTTCTCAAGCCACATGTGGGTGCTAGGGGATCGAAACCCGAGTCCTCCTGCAAGAGCAAGTTGCGCTCTTATCCGCTGGCCAACTCTCTCAGCCCCATAACTCTTCCTTTATAAGTCCCTTGGATCATGTGTTTGATCACAGCGACAGAAAAGTGACTAATACAGTTTTTGTACCAGAGAGTGGGCTGTTGACTGTGAAGAACCTGACCATGTGGTTGTTTGGAGAAATGTGGAGAACTTGGAAACTTTGGGTAGAAAAGCTGTTGACTACTGTAAGCAGAGCTTAAACAGGCCATTCTAGTAGAAGCCTGGAAAAAGCAGGCTGCAAAAAATGTAGTTCCACAGGAAAATAAAGACTTAGGCACAAGTGGGGATATTTGATTCAGAGTCTGGCAGCAGTTTGCCCACAGCCCAAATGCTTGCCTCAGGCTAAATTGAAAAGAAAGGACTAATTCTTTGGCAGAGATATTTACAAGACAGACCTACATGAGAATGGTGGCATTTGGCTATTAATGGTGATATTATAAACAGATCTACAGTGAAAAGAGCAAATGGGGGCAGAAAGAAATGCAGAATGGTACAGTTTGGAATGAAAACGATCTAGGGAGATAAGGTGACCAAGGACTAATGCAATGGAAGAGACCCCTTGATCTAAGGAGAATTTAAAAAGTGATAGGAGAGGCCTAGATATCACAAGAAAACAATGGAAGAGATGAGATAAAGTGATTAAGGAGAGGCCTGGAGAGTATTTTACAAGTAAACATGGAAGAGTGACCTTCAGTTGTCAAGACCAGCATCCAGCTAAGCCTCTAACTTTTTTTTTTGAGACAAGGGTCTCCCTATAGCCCCCAGCTGGACCGGAGCTCACTTTTAGACCAGGCTGGCCCTTGAACTCACAGAGATCCACCTGTTCCTGCTGCTCGCCAAGAATGATCAGATTAAAGGATTAAAGGCATGTACGCCACCACCCCTGGCTTAAAGCAGTGCCTCAGCTGCCTGTGGGTGCTGGGAATGGAACCGAAAGGGTCCTCCAAAGAGCCAGTGGACACATCTAACACACTGAGCCATCTCTCCACCCCAGCCCTCCAACTTTTAAAAGAAAAATACGTGAACAGGTTTTCTACTCCAAAAGGTCATGGGCAGAGAAAAGCTCAAGAATGTGGTTGAAATAGGCCAGTGTCCATCCCAAACTTGCAGCCAAACTCGGCAGTTTCATTCAGTGGTGCTGGGACTTTAGAGTGGTAGAAAGATGCAAGAGTGAAGGAGTCATCAGTTTTCTCTGCGTGTTTCAGAGAGCCACTGAGCCCAGGAAGAGTGCAGCAGGGGCATCCCTAATTTAAAAAAAAGAACCTTCATAGGCCTGTTGCATGAAGCGTGAAGTGAAGCCGGTTGGCAGTGGAGACCCCAAGAAAGACTTTGAATCTAGAGCTTTGAGATATTTGCCAAGAGGGAGCTGCATACAGGGAGTGTTACAGCCTAAGAAAGATCTGTACGTTGCAAGCAAACGGAAGTAGCGTGAGCCTCTAAGCCTTTTTGGAAGTCAAGTCCAGAAGTGCACATGGGGCTAAAGGGACTGGTGTGGCGCCTGGCTGGTTTTGGTCTTGTTTGGTCCAGTATTGTCCTCACTATGCTCTATTCCCCCTTCTGAAATGGAATGCATTTTGGTTCTTTCCGGTAAATGTTGGGAGTATAGTTTTGCCTTTGATTTTACAGAGAGCTTACAGTTTATAGGATTGGCCTGAGCCCAGAAGAAAGACTTTGGACTGTACATNAATTCCAGGGAACTCCAGTTTTCCGGGGAATCCGACCCCTCTTCGACCTCCGCGCATTGCACAGCCAGGGTGCACCAGCACTTGCATTGCAGAACAGTACATCATACACATACAGAAATAAAATAAAAAACAATTAATACACAAAATTAAAAAAAAAAAAAAATGCAACCTAAGTAGCCCCCCGAATTTCCACATTATTTTTATGTCGTTGATATTAACATCTGAGCCTTAGTTTCCTGGTGTAAAAAAAATGAGGGTAATATTAATCCAAACTTGACATCGTATATATGGCAAGCCTTGAAGTACATACTTATTTAATACTCTGTATGTAAGGGTGGTATGGATTGGTTATGGAACCCTGCAAGCGACTCTGGGGCGGGGGGGGGGGGGGTCTGGGGGTGGTGGTTGGTGGGTTGGTTGGTCGGTCGGGGGGCGGGAGGGGTCTACGGGGGGGGGGGGGGGGGGGGTTGTGGGCTTCTGGGGGTTGGTGGGGGGGGGTGTTTTTGGTGGGGGGTTGGGTCGGGGGTGTTTTTTTTTTGGGGGGGGCGGGCGGGGGGGGGGGGGTTTGGGGGGTGGGGGTGGGGGTGGGTTTTTTTTTTGGGGGGGGGGGGGTGGGCGTCTGGGGGGGTCATTAGATCTGCAGCTTGGAGATAGGCCTGTTCTAGGCTTTTTAACTATTTTTATTTAGATACTCATTTTACAATAAACTTTTTTTTTTGTTTCAGTTTTGGAAGGAAGTTAGGAAAATATGGGTCTCTTGCTGTGAGTACTGGCTGGCCTGGTATTACCACGGCTACTACGTGGCTTCACACTCTATAGCGATCTTTGTCACAGTGTCTTGTGTGCGTGTGTCACATACTGGATTGTGGGGCCACCACAATACTTTGTAGGACATGGATCTCTTGGGCTCGTGAGAGCTGGACCTAGCGGGTTTCATTAAGTCCGAGAGCCGATTGCAGCTTCTTGCTAGCGGACCCGGGTTCGATCACCAGCACCACCCCAAGGGGCTCAACAACCGTCCATCTCCATTCCAGGAGAACTCCAGTTTCAAACCGAGACCTCTTCTGAAACCGAGACCCTCTTCTGACCTCACGGCATTGCACGACAGGGTTGCACAACCTTGATGCATGACCGTCGTCTACAGTCATACTAGATACAGAAATAAATAAAGATAATTAAAAATCAAATGATAGGGACTCTTTCTATACCCCTGACTGGCCTTGAACCGGGATTTCAACCTTCTAGTTTTGTCTTCTCAAGGCTGGGATAAAGTGTTTGTTGCGTGTCTCAATATGCTCCCCTTTTGATGTTGACGTTAGGAGTTTATATAGAATAATGGATAGATTTCACATGTTGAGTTTAGTGTTTTTTCTGTTTTTGAAATATTGTATTATCCTTGGGGCTGGACGCGAGGCTCTCCTGCCTTAGAGGTGTTGAAGAGCACCAACTGCTCTTGCCAGAGGACCAGGTCTGAGTCCCACACCCCCATGGCCCTTGGAAGAAATGCGAGAACGTCCTTTGACTCAGTTTCCAGGGGAACTCTGCTGCCTGCTTCGATCACTCCGCGCGATTGCACATCGCACGACATTGGGTTCACAGACTGCCGGCACGGACCGTACCTTCCATACACACTACAACGAACTAAAATATATACCTATTGCAAAAACGAATTTGTTAAAAAATAGACTAAAAACGATAAATATGCCCTACGTGTACCAGGCTGTATGCCAGTCAAAATGTGTACATTTGTATCACCAGAAGGGTTAGTTCATGCTGGCTGGTCTTTCCAGTTCATTTTGTTTGTTTCTCCTTACTTTTTTTTTTTTTTTTTTTGTCTTTTCAGGAGAGTCTCCCTGTAGTCCCGAGCGGCGGGGCAGCTCACCTTTGTCGACCACGGTGGGCTCTTGTTGAATCTACAGGACCCTCACCTGCCTCTGGCCTCCCAAATGCTAGGATAAAGTGATGCGCCACCACACCTGGCTGTTCTCTCTTAATAAGCATTAGGCTGTGGTTTCTAGTGTGCAGCCTCTGTGCTGCCCAGTTTCAGGATGCCATTTGCCCGGAGTCCCTGTGCTTTGCAGCTCCTGGAGTCAGAGTAGTCTTTGCAGTTCAGAATGCACTCTTGCCTGGGAAACACTGGAATGTTACAGCAGAATGAAAGCCCCTGGACTACCTACTGCTTTGCTACACAAACTGCAGTTTACTAGCTTGCACTCCTTTCTCACATCTTTTCTCTGCATTTTTTTGTATGTTCAGTGGGCAGCATGCAGCATCATGAGGGTCATGCAAATAGGCGTGCACTGTGATAGCTCCAACAAAGCCTGACAGTGGGGTTTGCTCCTTCTAAAGCTCCTCCATTTTTGAGACAGAGTCTCTTGCTGAACCGGAGGACCGCCTAGAGAGCCAGCTCACCACGTCTGAGATTCCCCATGCCTTATGTTCTGGATAGATGCGAAGTATAGCGCAGTTGTCACTCTTCGTGGGCCGCTTTTGTGGGGGTTTCTGTCGGACATATTGCAACACCCAGTCCTCACACCGGATATGAGTCCCCTCCTTTCATGTCCAGTGAATCACTCTTCTCCTCCTCTCCTCTGCATTTTATCACATTCTAATCACTCTCCTATGCCCATGTTCTTGTCGTTTTTTTTTGACAGATGACACTTAACAAACGATATTATTATTTATTTGCGTTGTTTTTGAGACCCCACGTTTACTGTACCCCACGTCTGGTAATCTTGCTCTGAGACTCAGGATCGGTTGGCGCTTGAAACTCCAGGAGACCTTCACGAGACCGCTCGACCTCATGCCTCCCAAGTGTTGGGATGGGATTAAAGCCGTGTGCACCTATGCTGGGGGTAACGTGTTACTATTGTACGGTGTATGTGATGTTGGCTGTGAGTTTCTGCTTTCATGCTGTACATGCTCGTTACTGAATAACAGTAAGAAGTGTCAGTAATTGGATCTCCCAGGAATGGAGTTACAGACATGTTGTGAACTGCATAGGGGTGTGCTGGAACCAATCACCTGGTCCGCAAGATGCACCCAGTGCATAAACTGGCAACCTCTCCACACCCAAAGACATACATTTTGAGATTGTTTCTCATGTTGGCATTGGTTGGTAGTTGTCTCTTATGTCTCACTTAGCGTCAATATTGTTCAGTTTAAGTGTTACTATGTGTTAATGCATTAGTGTTCTCTTCATTAATGTGTTGTGTTCCAGGCCTGAAAACGCGCATGCTTGTCAAACTGGATGAATTTATGGTACAATGTGACGGAGGGTTAACTATGTGCTCCTTGCAGATAGGTTCCATCTTTAACCTTATAGGATCAATTTAAATTATAGATTAAGTGCTACGTTGTATAGTTGTTAGGCTACTGAGGAAACAGTAGGTTTCTTTGGAGCTTATAGTCTTTTTCCCGTTTTTTTTTTTTTTTTTTTAGAAAACTGTGCCATTTCAGGACCTGGCTGAGTTATTAAAATGTACAAGGACCGGGGCTGGAGAGATGGCCTAGCGGTTAAGAGTGCCGACTGCTCTTGCAGAGGACCCGGGTTCGATCTCCAGCACCCACATGGTGGCTAAGAACCGTCTGTCACTCCAATTCCAGGAGAACTCCAGTTCCAGGGGAATCCGAGACCCTCTTCTGACCTCCGAGGCATTGCACGACACGGGTGCACAAACCTACATGCAGACAGTACATTCATACACATATTTAAAAAAAATAAAAATATAAAAATAAAATAAAATAAAATGTACAAGGACCAAAAGTAAAGCATAGGTTTTGCTTCTGAAATGGGGCCCCTGAGAGACTTGTGTTTACCTCGGGTCAAAGAACAACTGTCAAAAACATCATGGCTTCCTACACTGAGCCATCTCTAACTACCGTGTTTTCTGAGGCACTGTTGGCAATAGCAAAGAGTTGTTGGCAAATATAAATGCACATAATGAAAATCATTGAACGAATAATGTCTGTCCTTATTTCGGATCACTGCATGTCAGTTTTAAATGTCAGGGCCAGCTGTCTTGTCCATACTAATAGGAGTGAATTACAAAACATCGTTAAGTAAAAATAGACTCTGTACTTTCAAGGTGCTTTCAATAAAACTAAAGATTATACATTTATGCTTTCACCTCTATATGTCTATAAGCACACAGAAAATGGTTCGAAATAATACACACTGCACTAGGGGATGTGAGCCACCTCGCTGGCACCCAGAGTTTTGTTTCATTTGTTTGTTTTTAGCTAAATAGAGCACTGTTGAGTATTTAAACAAAAATTTATTTTGTGTTTGATTAACTCAATAGTTCTTTGTGATTTTAAATGAAATTTATTCACGTGCTGGTCTCTGGCAAAGTTATGCCACAGATCTCTGTTTCTAGAAGGCTTAGTGTTAGTGTAGCATGAATTCCAAACAAAGAAAGTTTTGACATTCAAAATAAAGGTCTAGAGGCTGGGGAGACAGCTTGGTTGGCAAAGCGCTTGTCCTGAAAGCCCGAGGCCCTGGGGTTAGAACCCTGGGACTGTAAAAAGCTGGGCATTGCTGCGTGTTCTTGTAATTGCAGGGCTGGGGAGCCAGGGACAAGAGGATTCTGGGGCTTGCCGAGTAGCCAATGTAGCCAAATCAGTGAGCTCCTACCAGTGAGACCCTATCTCAAACAAGTAAATAAACAATAAGGCAGAGAGAGGTTAAAGAAGATAGCTGACCTCACATGTGCGCACACCACAAGCACATACACATGAACACACACACACACACACACATGCGCGCGCACACACACACACAGGAGGAGAAAAGGAAGAGCGAAAGCCAGTGTGAGTTCCTTTATCTACCAATGCGTGAGAGTCCAGCTTAGAAGACACCCACCCAGCCACTCCTTCTCTGCCAGAGCAGGAACAATGTTCAGATTACAATGTAGAAATAATAGAATGTAATAACAGAAGACCCAAGGCCTTACTTTTTCTTCTTCACAACCAGGGGAGACCTTTATACTTCTGAAAGAGAAGCCACAGCTTCTGAAAAGACACATGGCCCAGCAAAGACCTAGCAGAAGAGGCCACAGCATGCCGGGGTGAACAACCCCCATGAGATATACTCCAGCACGTCAGTCGCACACCATGGCTTCTGAGAAGACAGAACAAGGCCTGCTCAGGAACCTCCCAGTTCTGGAAGATGGGCTGCCTACATGTGCCAGAGCCCAGAGAGAGATCATGGTAAAGACTCCAAGGTGCGGAGACTCCATCCAGGAGAAGGGAGATAAGGACCCACTTTGAAAGACAATGTGTACCCAAGTCACTTAATTATCGGAAGAGAGTTTTTTTTATGGCAATCCAAGTGTGGCACACAGTTGAAGAGACAGGATGTTTAAATGAGAGAGAGACTGTCTAAACCAGAAGAGATTAGAATTTCGTTTCTCGGCAAGTCTAAATTTTCCTGCCTCAGGGGAAGAAGCTTATGCAGAGCTCAGAGCTGTTTTGAAGAAAACAGAAGCTACATTTTCTTTGCTTCTCTCCATTGTGGTGAGAGAATTTCGTGACTCACTGTATTTATATTTCTAAAATACACTTTTAGACTCAAATCACAGCTACCCTTTGAAGGATATTCCAGAAGACAGTCCTATTTTCCACTTTATTTTTAGGGTGCCTATTGAGGCCTTTTAAAAAGAGACAATTTGCTTGTTTTTCAGTCCGTCTGTGCGGTTTGCCCTCCCCAATCCTCCCTCCCAACCCCACCCCAGCTTCCTATTTCTATCTAGACTAGGCTGGCTTCAAACTGGCCACCCTCCTGCCTCGGGCTTCCAGACTCTGGGATTTACATGTGTGCAGCACCACACTTGGCACGAATGTCTTTTTTTTTCCCTGGGCCCCTGGAGGAAAAAGACATTCATATATATAGGCTAGTGAGCTTTCCATCCTTATAACAAAGCATATGAGATAAACATGTTACAAAAAGAAAAAGGTTATTTTGGCACGCGGGTTTGGTGGCTGCACTCAGCTAGACCCATTTCTTTTCGGACTCTGTTGGGGACATTTGGGGACAATGTGAGGAGTGTGTAATGGAGCAAAGCCATCTAGTTCATTGTCAGGAAGCAAAGGAGAGAAACAGGAGCCAGGGTTTCACAGTCCCCCAAGGGCATGTACCCAAACTCCTACACATCCCCCAGTAAGCCCCATTTCTACCTCTTCCCCATATTACCTGCATGAAGACCTAGCCTTTAACACAAGGCCCTATGGGAGACATTCAAGATCCAAATTGTAGTGTGTGTGTGTGTGTGTGTGTGTGTGTGTGTGTATTCACATACCAGATGTCAAGGTAGAATTTGATCTATAATAAAATAAACATAATAGAGTTGAGGTTTAAAGTACTTTAAAAATAATTTTGTGAGTGTTTTACCTGCATGTATGTAAGTACACCATGTGTCTGTAGTGCCTGAAAAGACCAGAAGAGTGTGTCAGATTCCTTGTAACTAGAGTTACCCACAGACAGTTGCTAGCCACCATGTAGGTACTAGGAACTAAACACAGGACCCCTGTAAGAGCAGCCAATGCACTTAACCACTGAGCCTTCTCTCCAGCTCCCAAAGTGCCTTTTTTTAAAAATAATGAACTCTACTATTTATTTTTATTTTTATTATTTTCTATGTGTATGAGTGTACTGTCTGCATGTAGGTTGGTGCACCTGTGTTGTACAATGCCGCGGAGGTCAGAAGAGGGCATCGGATTCCCCTGAAACTGGAGTTAAAGACAGTTCTTAGCTGCCATGTGGGTGCTGAGAATCGAACCTGGGTCCTCTGCAAGAGCAGTCGGTGCTCTTAACTGCTGAGCCATCTCTCCAGCTCCCAAAGTCCTTTTTTAAATTTTTTAATTTATTTTTCTCTATGTGTATGATGTACTGTCTGCATGCAGCTCTGTGCACCCGTGTTGTGCAATGCCACAGAGGTCAGAAGAGGGTGTCGGATTCCCCTGGAATTGGAGTTTCAGACGGTTCTCAGCCGCCATGTGAGTGCTGGGGATCAAACCTGGGTCCTCTGCAAGAGCAGTTGGTGCTCTTAACCACTGAGCCGTCTTCCAGCTCCCAAAGTGCTTTTTAAGCTTTCTGTAAGGAAGTGAAAAGATCAGAGCAAAGTTAGTTAATTATTCAGAATTAAGTTAAAAACATTGTTTTTTACCTAGAAACACAAGTGACATAAAGACTCTGGATCTAGAGTCGTGAGACGTCTTCGCAAATCTTCTACTGGCTGATCACCGTGTGAATTTGGACTGGTTATTTGACCTCCTTCAGTTTCAGTTTCCTCACCAGAATATGGAGATAACATGTGATCCACCATGAGATAACATGTGATCCACCACAGAGTCACTGTGAGCGAGAATGCAATAGGACCTTGAGCATGTGGGTGTGTTGTCCAAGACTGATAGGGAACCTGTGTCATCATGATGAGACACCACTGACAAGATGCCTCAGGAGTGGAGGGCGGGGCCACCTCTAGAAACCTCTCCCAAGATCCCCCGGCTGCTCCCTTCAAGACCCCGTGACTGTTCTGTAACACTGAAATGTCTGCAACCTGTTTTGGCTCACAGGAAAGACCAGTAATATAGCCAGTAAATAAGGTACAGTAAGTAGAGCCTGGTTCCCAGCTTCTATTCTTACTTTTCACCAGCTTGGCTTCTTTTATAAGATGACCTAGGGAGGGCTAGAGCGATAGATTAGCAGTTAAGAGAACTGGCTGCTCTTGCAGAGGACCCAGGGTTAATTCCCAGCACCCAAATGGCAGCTAACAGCCATCTGTAACTCCAGTTTCAGGGGAATCCAATCCCTTCTTCTGATTCCGCACTGCATGACATGGTGCACTTACACACATGCAGGCAACACACTCATACACATAAAATAATAATTTTTTTAACGATGAACTAGAGAGAGTGAACGTAAATGTGTTAGCTTTGATTGATTGAGTACTTTTGGTATGCCAGCCATCTCACACATGACGCTTCAGGGACACTATTACATTTTGCAAATGACAAAACTGAGGCCTGCAGAAGTTGGTCAAGATCTCAGAGACAGCGAGCATAGCTGACCATGACGCCCACACTTCCCCTGACAGCACTGTCTTCCCGGTGCCAGCAGCTGACCTCGGGCACGTCTTAGGGCTGGGGCCATGGGGCTGCTTGGAATCTCAGTGCATTTCAGTCAGCCAGCACTTGCACAGTCTTCTTTCAACATTAATTAAACAACAAAAAATACATTTAACTGATCAGTTCTCCCTTTCTACTTTCTTGGGCTCAGAATCCCTTTTGAATCTTGGTGAGCAATCTCAAGAGACAACATGGATTAAAAAAGGAACTGGGAAGCAGCCAGGGGCTCCCCTCCAAATGGACAGCAGCTCCCACATCTCCCGTGGTGATCACGTAGGTGAAGTGGAAAGCCAATTCGGGCAGAGCTGTAAATACCTAAGGCCCTCTGTGGCTAACTAAGACTTGGACTACATTTTTCCAAGCTGGGGTCCCCAGACAACTGGCTTTTCTCAAAGGAATAAAACAAATGACAGGGACAACTAGCTTTTAATATTTTGGGAAGTATAGCACATAGGCTGGAGAGAAGGTGCAGCAGTAAAGAGCACTGGCTTCTCTTGCAGAGGACCCGGGGTTGATTCCCAGCACCCACATGGTGGCTAACAACCATTCATGCTTCCCGCTTGGGGGAAATTTAACACCCTCTTCTGACTTCCACAGGCATTGTATGACATGGGTGCACTTACCTCCATGTAGGCAATACACTCATAAACATAAAATAAATAATAATAAATATATTATTTTAAAAGTATAGCATAATTTGCATATCTTAAGTAAAAGTGACCAGCTAACACAAATGTCCAGATATCTGTGCTTTGGGCTGGAATTTAAGAAACACTTAAGTGAAATAAGTGTCCACTAATTTCAACTTTATAAACAAGAGCAACAAAAGCAACAGCAGCATGCCTGGGTTCAAATCCAGCTTCCTCACTACCTATGTGACCCTAGATGAGTACTTAACCGTCCGTGCCTGAGGTTCTTCACCTGCACAATTGGGCTAACAACAGTTCCAATGTGATAGGTGGTTGTAGTGGTGAAGAGCTGCTAACTGTAGTGTACTTCAAGCAGCTCTTGGCAAGCAGGGAGTACTGTGACTTTGAGTTCTTAATGTTGAATCAAGAAGTGTATGGGAACAATAAAGAAACCTATGGCTTATGAGCAAACGGAAAATGATAGAAACAGAATAGTTGTTGCCGCCAAGGAAATGGAAATGCTTATTGTTGGAAGGGCATTATTGGAAAGTTCTAGAGCTATTATTTTGTTTCTTGACCTGGAAGTCTATTGCACAGGCATTCATTTTACAAAAATTTACTGGGCTTTGTTTAGGTTTTGAGCACTTGCCTGTGTGTTTACCTAATAGCACATTAGAATAAAATAACAAATAGGAAGAGAAGAATAGGAGGAAGAAGGGGAGGGAGGAGGGGAGGGAGGAGGGGAGGGAGGAGGAAGAAAGCAGACAGGGAGAAGATGGGACAAGTGTGACTTCTCTGCAACAAAGCACTTCTGTGGCAAGTGACCATATTCTTGACATTGGAGCCAAAGTTTGTGGTTTCTATTTTTCAGGTAAGTTTCTATTTTTCAGGTAAGTAAACGCTAGGATGAAGAGTATCACATCCGAAACAAAGCCCAACTGAATTACACTGCACTTCTCCCTCATCTGCTTGTGGCTAGGACAGCAAGACTCCTCCAGGTCTCTAGAGGACCAGGTTTAGGAGATGGAGGTGTACAGCCCCATCCTACACCAGGCAGTTATCATCCCTGCAGAATCCAGAAAAGTGGGTGGGCTGAGGGGGTTTCCAGATAAACAGTACCTGATGGCATGAGACGGCCTGAACTGATCCAAGGGTCTAGCTTGTAGACCAGAGTGTCTAAGGTCTCACCAGGCCTGTCTCAGAGCCTGTGGGTCAGCTAAGCCAGCAGAGGTGTGGCTCCTTGGTGTGGAACCTCTCCCTTAAAACCATCCGGGGTGCATTTCAGGCAGGCAGGGGTGTCCCTTGATGCCTACTTAGCCCCGGGTCAGGCAGGGACGTGGAAACTTTTGTTGCTAGCTCATACACTGTCAGAGACCTTGGAGAGATTCTGTTCATCTGACTGAAAAGAGGAGGGAGAAACCTGTGAGGAGCCCCACAGACAAACAACTCCTTGACGCCGGATGGTTGAAGGCCTGGTTAACAGGTACACCTGCTCATGAGCAGTCTGTGACTGGCAGTGATTACTTTCAACAGGTTTGAGCTCCTAAGAAATGCTGGTAAAGACTACTTGAGACCTCAAATCTCAAAGTTCTCCTGCCTAAAAATAAAAGTGTTAAATATATGAGCATTGGAAGCCTATGATCGACCTCAGGAGTCCTTCTCCACTCCCACCTCAGTTACACAGAATATCGTTATGAGTTTGGCTCATATTGAGCTAGTAGCAAGGAGAAGAGAACCGGAGGGGTAGTAACCACATGAAAAGAAAACGTCTCCCAGAGAAGGTACAGAATGCTAAGAACACCTAGCTAGCCATTAGTTCAGAGGGTGGCCCAGGAATACAGGGCTACTTAGCATGCACAGGATCCTGGGTAGAGTGCCCACCGCTTTATGGGAATTTTAACCAGAGCCCAGGCATAACACGCTGGGTGGGCCACCCATCCTCAATAGCCAATTAAACAAGTAATAATGAAAGAGACTTGTTCAATATGGCCACGTTGGGAAGAGGTCCAACAACCCCTCCAAACCCATCTTCAGGAGTCTGATGTGATGTTTAGGTTTAAATGGAGGACAAGAGACCAGCATCTCTAAGCACCGGCAGTCAAGCTGTGGTTCCACCCGTAATGCCTGTTTCTGCTCCAGTCTGTCCTGAAAGGTGGGCTGACAAGTTGTCAGAACTGTGTGAGATTTCTTTCTGAGAGACAAGCTCCTCCTCTGGCTGCTGATAGGCTTCAGAGTTTTTCTGTGCAAGTTTCAGACCCAACACCATGATCCCAAGTCTGAAGAAACAGGCAACTAGGAACAGCTGGGTTCCCTCCCTTTCTTTGGGAGTCTGAACAGTGTAGCTCAGGGAACCACGGTGGAAACCGTGTTTCTTTTCTCTCAGACAAGGCACAGGCCAGTGTTTCTCCAGGTGATTTTGCTGAAGACAGTTGAATAGGTTTCTGTGTTGACCTGAGCTCTTGACTCCCCCAGCCTGGGAGAAATTAGGTCAGTTTGATCACACTGCTGTCAGAAAACCAGCTTTCTTAATGGGAGCCTTGACGAGGGTGGGGTCGGTAGGGCAGGGCGGGGCAAAGGCACGTGAGGTCACCCTGCAGTTTCCGCTGGTAACAAGGGTTCAGGAGGAAGGTGGGCCCACCACCAGTGGCTGCCCCAAGGCCTCTGAAGTTTTATTTGCTGCGTTTTATGACCACATATGCAGTAAACTGTACCTGCGGGCTGCTGTACTTTGCTCTCCGGGTAAGGGGTGGTGACGTTCACATTAATGGTGTCATCAGCAGGTGAGCGCTGGGGAGCACAGAGCGAAGGGTCAGCCCCGAGCTTGTGCTGGGATAGCTCTGAGCCCCTCTGTGTAGCTTCTCAGGGTTCCTTGCTGGGGTCGTCAATCCCTTAGGGTAGCTGGCGCAGGCTTCGACATGCCCGAGGTCCTACCAAGGCGAGGAAGGGTGAGGGGAGGTCAGAGGATGATTGTTTTGTGTCTCAGCAACGCCACGCCACCAGGTTCCCGCAGCTTTAGGAAGGAGGCGGCAGGGTTTTGCTAAGCAGCTATTTGCCTGCGTACTTTTCGGGCGAGCATTTCCAAACACCTGTGCACCGACCTCAGAATGGAAGCAGCAGACAGCTGCGCGGGGCTCCTGATTCCCACACACTTTCCGTGGAGCCCAGCCTTTGTGGAAAGGCCCCAGGGGAGGCTGATGAGCTGGTCGTGGCCAGGAGGTCTGCACACAGAAGGGACTTGAAAGAAGGAGCAGCCACGGCTTGTTCCACACCGACCTTGGCCACCCAAGAGGGTCACTTGGTGCAATTGCTAGAATTGAAGACTGTCAGGCCTTGAGAAGTAGAACCTGCATTTTAAGAAGCCCTGAAGAAGAAATGCACATTGCTCCTGGAAGAACCCTGATGTCTAGGCTACTCATTTAAACTGTGTCATCTGTCAGCTGCCTTATTGGCAAAGGGCATGGTGGCCTCAGTTGGTAATAAATCGCTCGAGCTTGTGGATTTGCAGCTGAGAGGTCTGGTTCTGCAAACAGAGCTATTCTCATTAGCTTTTGAATTTGGGACATTTGTATAAATAAAGCTCATTCACTAATCTCCTGGACAGCATTCTTGCATGGACTTCTTGCTGCTGCAAGTTATGACAAACAATGGATTCAAACAACTTATTTAGCATCTTACACTTGGGCTGGAGAAGATTCTGAACTGGGGAATCCATTTCCTTGCCTTTCTAAAACTTCCAGAAGTTACTGACGTTGCTTGGCTTGCAGCCCCTTCCTCTTTCTTCAAGGCCACCAGAGTACACTGTCACATTCTCAAGGCCGCCAGTGCAAGCAGTCACACTCTTTTACTGCTGTCCCTCAGCAAACCTTTCTCCTAAAAGGATGCCAAAATCCTGAGGGAGCATGTCTCCCCATCTCATGGTCCTGCTCCGTCCCACCCTGGTCTCCCCATCTCGTGGTCCTGCTCCGTCCCACCCTGGTCTCCCCATCTCGTGGTCCTGCTCCGTCCCACCCTGGTCTCCCCATCTCGTGGTCCTGCTCCGTCCCATCCTGGTCTCCCCATCACGTGGTCCTGCTCCGTCCCACCCTGGTCTCCCCATCACGTGGTCCTGCTCCGTTCCACCCTGGTCTCCCCATCACGTGGTCCTGCTCCGTCCCATCCTGGTCTCCCCATCTCATGGTCCTGCTCTGTCCCATCCTGCTTATCTTTTGAGACAGGGTCTCATGTAGCTAAGGCTAACCTAGAACTTGATATGTGGTACAGAATGACCTTGAACTTCTGATCCTCTCATGTCTACCTCCCTAGTGCTGGAATAACCGGGTATGCCCTGTGTTAGTAACATGTTAACACCATGCCCAGTGTTATGAGTGCGAGGTACCAAACACAGGGCTTCAGTGCATACTAGGCAAGCATCCTATCAGCTGAGCTACATTTCCAGCCCTTCAACCCCCACCCCTCTGATTCCCCTGTAATGTAATATACGGGGTTGGAGAGATTAGGGCTTAAATCCACAATCATGCACAAAAACTTAAAAGAAAGCAGCCAGCCTTGTGGCTGAATCAATACAAGTGTTCTAGTATTTTCAAATTCCTCTCTGAGACTGTAGCAGAGCTGACCCCTGGAGCGAGTGCAGGGCCTGTGAGTGCATTTTTAATAAGATACAAGGTGGTACCGATGTCTCTAGGTCTGGGATAACAATTTGGCCCAATGGGAAAAGAGTGGGCTTCAAAATCTGGTGGACTAAAGTTTGGAACCTGCTACACTATTTGAAAAACTAAAGACCCAGGACTCAATTTCTCATTTACAAAAGGCTCTTGTAATGTTTAAGGGATTCCAAATGGAGTGTTGTCGTTTGTGGAAAAGAAACTCAAACATGCATTTATGGAATTGGATGTTGGCCAACGATTTTCTTGTTAGGATCATTGGCATGTCATGTCATTGGGTGTATAGGTCTTGCAGGCACAGAAATAGCCCCTCTGTGGGTTTAATTGTCTCCCCACGCATTGACGTACTGATGTTCTAGTCCCTAGGATTTCAGAATGTGGCCTTATTTGAAGATATAGCCCTCGAAGATTCAATTAGTTAAGATAAGGTCCGGAGAGCAGTCCCTGATATGACTGTGTCCCTATAAAAATGGGGAAATTCAGACACAGGAGCCAGCAGAGCGAAAACGGAGCGAAGACACAGAGAGGCACCATCAATGAGCCTGGTTTGGCACAAATCCTCCCAAGCACCTTTGGAGGAAGCAGAGTCCTGACACACTTTTACTTCTGGGCTTTTGACGCCATGGCTGTGAGGAGTGTGTTTCTTTGCTTAGGTCACCCCGTTTGTGGGAGTTTATTGTGGTAGCCCTGGGAAATTAATGCAGCCACCATCAAAGTCATTTCCTGGTTCCTTCTTTAGTAACTGGAAACCCTGTATGACTGAACCCAGGAAGGGTCAACAGCATAGAGCATTGCCCTGATAAATAAGAGAAGGCCAGGGCTGTGGGGATAGCGCAGCCGTTAAAGGCTGAGGTTAAGAACCGCAAAAAATAAGAGAAGGCCAGTGTCCCCATCCCAGCAAACCCCCAGGGCCCCCTCCTCACCCTCCTGCAGTGGCTCAGGAGAACAGGTTTCTCAGCCTCTGAGACCTGAGCTCCGAAGGCAGAAGAATGCCATCGATTCTCTCTCCAGGTCCTTTCCTGTATTCAAGACGGATACTGGCTCTAGAAAGCTCTGACTGAGAGCCGGGAGGATGTCCCAAGAGCTGGAAGTGGAGGTGGTATTTGTTATTTCAGTAAAGATGTGGTGTGTCTCACACAGTGGTTGGCAAGCTTTCTGTGAAGGGCCTGATAGCAAATGGTTTTTATTTCACAACCTATGTAAATTGTCACAGCCTCTCCACTCTGCTGTCTTTACCAAAAGTAACATTTTTAAATGAGCAAAACTGTTACAATAAAACTTATTTTATAAACCAAGCAATAGGCTGGAGTTTTGCCAGTGAGCTATAGTCTGCTAACCTGCTAGTCACATCCTGTCCCTCAGTAGCAGGACATTCATTTTTGTTTTCTGGTACCTTCTGACATCCAGCAGAGCCACCATAAGTGACCTCAGTGTCAGTTCAGGCACAGTTCCTCATGGACTGATCACAGCAGACACTTGCCAGACTTAGGCTACTGGCTGGTAGCCAATGACCATAGCAGTGGTTTCTTACCCAGGAAGTATTTCTGTTGTCAAGGGTCTTCAGTCGACAGACAAAATTCCATGTCTTTGGCTCCCAAGCGGCAGCTGCCAGAGCACACAGCCTTCACACACAGCCAGGTACTCAGTGGAGTGAGTAATGGGTTAACAGCCAAGCCATCCTAGAATAACAACCTTGGTATGGATTAACATCCAGAAAATAACCCCTCGGGAAAGCGTTCTGTAATAAAGGATCCTATTTCCACTCCATCACCTCCCACTCCATTTTTATTTTTTTAAAGTCAAGTCTGAAACCAGCTCAGAAACCTGTGGAGCTGCAGATGATGAGTCAGACATTTAACCAAACAAGCTCTCCCTCCCTGCGCTACTCACTCGCCACCCATAGCAACTGCTCCTGTTAAAGGTGGAGTATGTGAACAGGCTCATGCATAGGGGCCTATGTTGTCCTTCATCTAAATTAAGGTGGTGGCCCAGCCACCCACAGTGTTGAGGCTGGCATGGGCACTATGTTCCTTAAAGCTTTGACTTAACCGTGTAGGTCAAACTTTGGCCCTCCTTAAAGTAACGCCTGGTACCTGTAAAATCTTCAATGCCAGAAGCTTAGAGGAAGGGAGGCCCTGAATTCTACTGCCTGACAGGCCTGAGGCATCTGAGGCCTAATGCTGAACAAACTTCCTCTGTTCCTGTCAGCTAGAAATAGCCTTGGCACATGAAAGTGGGAGTACAGGCAGACGCAGGCCGTCCTTTATCAGAGTCGAATACTATAATGTGTCATATTGTCCTGGCCGCCGCATCTCATCGCTCAGGGGAATTATTCCCTCCACTATACGAAGGGAAAACTAGAGACAAGGAGATAACTTGAAGCCAGCGGGTTGAAGACACAATGCTTATCTTCCAAGGGCATGGTCTCTCTGGCTGCACCAACTGAGGAGCATCAGAACTCTGATTCAGAAAGTTCTTAGAGAAGCTAGAGAGATCATGGACTTGGGAGCGTATCCTGCTCTAGAGTAACATGCTGGGACCCAAACCAAGCCCAAACACTGAACCACCCCAAAATGAATCTGGTCTGCTCAGTTGCTCCCAAACAGATGGAGCTCTCACACTGTTCTGGGTAGCCAGGTTGACCCAGGGACTTCACGTCTTCACATCAGGGCACCGTCAGGACAATGGGTTCCGAATACAGATTTCCCCAGAATTTTACTCACTGCTTCAGGAGCCTATGCCCAGATAGAAATGGGGATAGCCTGGTCACCCTATGTGAAATACAGTCATTTTGGAAAAATTAAAGAATGAACCTCTTCAGTATATACTAGGATCATAAAGGTTCATATTCTTTGACCCAAAGTTATAGATTACTTGCAAAACTGGACTCAGTTCTCTGCCCGAGTCCTTTGCCATGTGAATTTTATCTCTACTCATCAGAGATGGAAGTTTATTTCCTCACTTCTAGAATTTGAGCTGGTCTGTGATGTTATTTAGCCAACAGAATGTACCACAAACAATGACATGCCAATTGCCAGGCTTTCATACATTTGCTCACTCTCTGGGAACCATGTCTAGTCATGATGTGACGAGCCATAGCTAGTCTGCTGAATGACAGGACATCAAGGGAGTAGACCCACTTGTCCATAGTGGACACATTGGCTCCTTCCCACCTCGTGTCATCCAGAAGTTAACTGCAGATGCTTGCTTCAGTCCCATCAGGATACCGAGAACCACATAGCTATAGCCAGCTGATTATGGACCCCAGAATGGAGCAGAAAGTGGGCTACCCTGGGGCTAGGTTGTTGTGTACTACCTCTGTGTTGGGGCTAGGTTGTTGTATACTACCTCTATGATGGGCTAGATTGTTGTGTACTACCTCTATGATGGGCTAGGTTGTTGTGGACTACCTCTATGCTGGGGCTAGGTTGTTCTGTACTACCTCTATGATGGGCTAGGTTGTTGTGTACTACCTCTATGATGGGGCTAGGTTGTTGTGTACTACCTCTATGATGGGGCTAGGTTGTTCTGTACTACCTCTATGATGGGCTAGGTTGTTGTGTACTACCTCTATGATGGGGCTAGGTTGTGTGTACTACCTCTATGATGGGGCTAGGTTGTTGTGTACTACCCCTATGATGGGGGTAGGTTGCTGTGTACTACCTCTATTCTGGGGCTAGGTTGTGTGTACTACCTCTTTGATGGGGCTAGGTTGTTGTGTACTACTTCTATTCTGGGACTAGGTTATGTGTACTACCTCTATGATGGGGGTAGGTTGTGTGTACTACCTCTATGATGGGGATAGGTTGTTGTATACTACCTCTATGATGGGGCTAGGTTGTTGTGTACTACATCTGTGATGGGACTAGTTTGTTGTGTACTACCTCTATGCTGGGGCTAGGTTGTTGTGTACTACCTCTATGCTGGGGCTAGGTTGTGTGTACTACCTATATGATGGGGCTAGGTTGTTGTGTACTACCTATATGATGGGGCTAGGTTGTGTGTACTACCTCTATGCTGGGGCTAGGTTGTTGTATACTACCTCTATGATGGGGCTAGGTCGTGTGTACTACCTCTATGATGGGGCTAGGTCATGTGTACTACCTCTATGATGGGCTAGTTTGTTGTGTACTACCTCTTTGATGGGGCTAGGTTGTGTGTACTACCTCTATGCTGGGGCTAGGTTTTTGTATACTACCTCTGTGATGGGGCTAGGTCATGTGTACTACCTCTATGATGGGGCTAGGTTGTTGTGTACTACCTCTATGCTGGGGCTAGTTTGTTGTGTACTACCTCTATGCTGGGGCTAGTTTGTTGTGTACTACCTATATGATGGGGCTAGGTTGTTGGGTACTGCCTCTATGATGGGGCTAGGTCGTTGTGTACTACATCTCTGATGGGGCTAGGGTCATTGTGTACTACCTCTATGCTGGGGCTAGGTTGTTGTGTACTACCTCTATGCTGGGGCTAGGTTGTGTATACTACCTCTATGATGGGGCTAGGTTGTGTGTACTACCTATATGATGGGCTAGGTTGTTGTGTACTACCTCTATGATGGGGCTAGGTCATTGTGTACTACCTCTATGATGAGGCTAGGTTGTGTGTACTACCTCTATGAAGCACTGATTACTTTTTTTCTTAGAATCTATCCCAGTCACAGAGATACCAACAAAAAGTGTGTGTGTTTAGAAAAGTTCATCTTGCTAAGCATGGTGGCATATGCCGGTGGCATATGCCTGTAATCGTAGCATTCAGAAAACTGAGACAGGAGGATTGCTCTGAGTTCAAGGGCAGCCTGGACCACATTTTTTTTGGCTTTTTGAGAAAGGTCTCCCTGTAGCTGTAGCTGACATGGGATTCACTATGTAGACAAGACTGCCCTGGATCTCATAGATATCCACTGCCTTTGCCTCCAAGTGCTGGGATTAAAGGCATATGCCACCATGCCTAGCTCATCTCATTATTAATTACAATGATGAAACCAATTTTCACAAAAACCTAAGTAACCAATAACAGGATTGTCAAGGTAAATCTTGATCTATCTGTAAGCTGTAGTTTTACAGAGCAGCCATTTTTAAATCCACAAATTGCCTACACTACTAAACTAGTATCCCACGAGAACCACACCAAGGAGCACTCTGTAAGTAGAAAAGGAAAAAGGAATATTTTGATAACCTATATTGATACCTAGGATGATGGTTTAAAAGAAATTAAAAGAACTAACACCTGTGTCAGGGGGAAAGAGCAGAGTAACTAGGTGGAGCATGGATTTTTTTAAGGTGGTGAGACTACTCTGTATGGTAATTTAATGATGGATGAATGTCCAAACCCACAGAATGGGAAGTAGGAAGAGCACACATGTGGTGGTTTGAATGAGTGTCCCCCATAGGCTTTAAGTATTCCGACATTTTGTCTCCAATTGGTGGCACTGTTTTTGGAGGTCTTAGAGGGGGCAGGCTTAGTGAGTTTAACAAGCCTTGTGGTCTCCAGTGGCTCTCTCTCTCTGCTTCCTGTGCTCATTGCGAGATGTAACCCTCTGCTTGCTGCTCCAGCTCCAGCCGCCATGCCTCCTGCCGCAATGGACTCTAATTCCCTGGAACCGTCAATTGTAAGCTCAAATAAACTCTTCCTTTTATAAGTTCCTTGGTCATGGTGTTTTATCACAGCAACAGAAAAGTGACTAATACAGCACCCTAGTGTAAATGATGGGTGTGGGTGAGGCATATTCGCCACACGGGCTCATCAACAGTATGGATTGCACCAGGGTGATGGGAGATGCTCAAGGTAGAAGGATGTGCCTGTACAGGGGTAGAGCGTTAGACCCTTGTAGCAAGGTGTGTGGGGGTATGGGAGATAGGGCATGTCAGAGAACTCTTTGTACTTTTGGTTCAGTTTTGAATATGCAAAAATGCTTACAAAGCCTATCCAGAATAGGGCAGAATAGCAGATATATGTATTTGTTGTATTTTAAAGTACAGAGGAAGAATGAAACGTTTGCAAATGAGAAGGAAGAGGTCCCTAAAACAAGCTGGAAGGAGCTGGGCTGGACTCCTCTTTCTTTTTCTCTCTTTGTTTTGTTTGTTGTTTGAAGGGTTTGTGGTATTGTCTGTCTGTCTGAGTTTTTTAATATAGGATCTCATTCTTTAACCCAGGCTGGCCTCAAACTAATGGCAGTTCTCCTCCTTTGGCTTCCCAAGTGCTGGAATTTATAGGTACCTGGCACTGTGAGTGACCCTCTCTAAAGGGGCCATGGCTCAAATTCAGGAAGTGAGAAAATAGATTTCTATCCCTGATGAGTGGAGGCAAAGTCACACTGCAGAGGACTTGGACAAAGGGAAGGGCAGAGAGTTGGCCCCAGTTTTGCACATAATCTATAACTTCGGATCAAAGAATACAAGCTTTTATGAACCTAGTCTATACTGAAGAGCTTCATTCTTTGATGTTTCCAAAATGACTGTATTTCATTTAGTGTGACCAGGCTATCCCAATTTCTATCTGGGTCCCGGGCTCCTTGAAGCAGTGAGTAAAATTCATGCTTTTAGCTTTGATTTAGAGATTATGTGAATGTTTTGTGCAGTATACAATTGAAATGCTGTGTGTGTGATCTGTGTATGTCCCTGGGCAGGGGGAATGCAAATGTATTTGCATGCAGTAGGGAAAGCATTCATTTAAGAACCAAAATTTCAAGTCTCTAGACCCAGTTTTTCCAAGGGACCCTTGGCTAAGTCACCTCCCTTCCTTGCGACTTGCTTTCCCTACCAAAGCCCCACAGTCATGTCTGACTTTATAATGGTAACAGTCTATATATACATATCCAGTGCTCTGAGAGCATCAGTAGTCGGGAAACTGCAATTAGTGATTCTGTAATTAGTAATTCCTCAAGAGGTCAAGTGGTTGGTAGGTTGGTTGGTTGGTTGGCAGGTTAGCTGGTTAGTTGGCCGGTCCACTGGTTTGCCGGTTAGCTGGTTAGCTGATTGTCTTGGTTGGTTGTTTAGGTGGTCAGCTTTCCCACACCATCCCTCTCAGAGCTTTGTGATAAGAAATACCCAATGTCCAGTTCAACTGATGTGGGAGTCAGGTGCAGACAGGCCACCCACACGCACAAAATGACAGGCAGCATGGGTGGTCCCGAGAGGCAGCTGGCATTTCCCACAATTTTATAGGGAGGCTGGAACCAATGTGGGAGTGCTATCATGAGAGCGGGCCTGACCTTCCTTCCCTGAGGCCGTTTGCCCCTTCATGTCCAAGCCATACACAGACCATCACAACACAAGACAGTCTCTCCTGGTCACTTTTTATTGACTGATGAAAATTACACTTTTGTTTCTGACCTAGCAACATCCACTCCCAAGATTTCCTGATTTCTTCATTCCCACTCTTACAGTCTCTTCGTGTTTGTGGAGTAACTGCTCAGTTACTCCGTCCGGTTCTTGTAACCAGCCCTTTCTTTTGTCCTTTCAGTTCAAGGTGGCTTCCTAGTGCTGCTAGCTAGCCTCGCATTCCTGCACCCCTGCCCCGCTTCCCCTGCCTCTGCCCATGCCTTGCCGAGCCCTCCCTCTAAAAACACTTATGTGTTCCATTACACAGACACCCCATTCCCCCACCCCAGTTTCCTCTGAGGAGCCTGACTAATGTATTGCTGTAAACCTAAATGAGGACAGTGAAAAGTCTAACCAGAAAAACAAGGGAAACATTTTGAAGTCTGCTTAGTAGCTCGCTGCAGTTAAAATCCTGTAAGATGTGTAACACAGAGCAGAGTGCCAATGTGATATTTAGATCCTACCATGGCTCAGCCTGATGTCACTGGGTCACTAGTTCCTGCCCAGATTCATCATGCATTTATGATCTCATAGCTTCAAAAAGGGCTTTGAGGAGACCAGGTCCACGAATGACCAGACATTGCCTTAGCTATTGACAAAGAGTCCCTTTTAGGACATTCAGAATTGTGTGACAGTGACGGGGAAACTTACTTTTTTTTTTTTTTTTTTTGGTCTTTTTCAAGACAGGGTCTCCCTCTAGACCCAGCTGTCCTGGAACTCACTCACCACACCCAGTGGAAACTTACTTTTTAAAAAAGTACATTTGATGTCAAATGCCAGTCCAATGAAAGGCATCTACACAGTAAGTTCTCCTTTAAATGGGACACCTCTGGGTGCTCCATTTCCAGGATTTTAGAAGACTTAGAAAAAGCACATTCAAGCTGGGTGTGGTTGTGCACGCCTTTAATCCCAGCACTTGGGAGGCAGGGGCAAGCAGATCTCTGTGAGTTCAAGGCCAGCCTGATCTACATAGCGAGCTCCAGGACAGCTGGGGCTAGAGGGAGACCCTGTCTCAAGAAGACCAAATATATATACAAGTTCTGGGAAGATACAGATAGGTAGCTCCCTGAGGCTCACTGACCAACCAGCCTAGTGGGCTTAGTGAGCCCCAGGTACTAGGCAAAGATCTCTGTGAGTTCAAGGTTAATCGGTCTACAAAGCAAGTTCCAGGCCAACCAGAGCAACATAGTGCCTTTCTCTCCTAGGACCTGAGGATCGACAACTAAAGTTGACCTCTGGCCTCCATATATGTACATGTGACGACCCCCCACACATATATACACATGAACAGGCATGCACACAGGAAAACAAATAAGAATAAGTGCTCCCTTCCTGTTGGTAGCTCGTCAGATGTTAGCAGATTTGTAGGTCACTGTAGATGACTGCACCCCTTTCTCCCTCTGCCAATCAGCTTCCTGTTTTACCTCCCGTATCCCTAGTTACACACCAATTTTAAGGAAGCAGAAGTATCATAATTACCCTCCTTAGAATTTAAATGCCATGGAAAAGGAGGAAAGAAATATTCCAGCTGCCCTCAGAATCCAAATGCACATGGAGAGATGGGGGTAGCCCTGTTTCGCAGAGGCCATTAAGGGACAGCATCATTATTTTATACATTCTATAGGTTTTTTCTTTTTAAAAAATATTTCTTCTATTCCCTTTAATTACTCTGGCATATGGTTTTTTTTGTTTTGTTTTGTTTTGTTTTTTTTTGGTTGGTTGGTTGGTGTTTTTGCCTTTTTGGCTTGTTGTTGTTGTTGAACAATGGGGTCTGAGTACTGCTTCTGTCCTGGGTAGAAACACTACAGTCTACTCTGACCTGGGTACCTCTGCTCCCTGGAGGTGTTAAGTTTTGGTCACTGGATTCTGCTTTTGGAGAGAAAGGTTGAGAGTTGAGAAATAAACCAGCCTCCTCTTGTGGTTTAAAAAAAAAAAGAAAAGAAAAGAAAAGCCAGGCTTGGTGGCACACGCCTTTAATCCTAGCACTTGGGAAGCAGAGGCAGGCGGATCTTTCTGAGTTCAAGGCCAGCCTGGTCTACACAGTGAGTTCCAGGACAGCCGGGGGTACAGGGAGACCCCCGTCTCAAAAAGAACAACAACAAAAAAAGAAACAAAAAAAGAAACACTATAGTCTAAATTGCCCCAAAAGTTCTGAGATTACATACTGTTTATTGCCCTCTCCTTTAAGAGCTCGTCCAAATGGGCCTGTCAATCACTTGAACAGGAAACTGCCCTCAGGAAAGCTATGTTTTCCAGAAATTTTAAGAAGGATGTTACACCTAAAGCCACACTATTTAAAAGATAGGAAGACAGCCCGTCAGTGAGACGTGTGTTTGCTCTGCAGCTCCAGGAGCCGTGCTCCCTAGGCAACAGCTGCCCGCTGCCCGCTGCTAAGCTAGCTGGCCTTCTCAGTTCCAACTGTTTCTTTCCCCTCTTTTTTATCTCTTCTCTCTAGGTACCAACCAAAATCCTAAACCTGCTTGTCTGGACACTGGACATTTCACTCATTCTCTGTCTCTCAGAAGACACCCAGTCCACAACACACACACACACACACACACAACAAACACACACACACACACACACACACACACACACACACGCCCCTCCCTCCATACAGCTACGCACACACTTCCATTGCTGGGCCTGGCTGCTTGCTTTACCTATAAATGAAACTTTCTTTCTTCCTCTTATCTGTTCCTCCCGCTGGCAGCTTGCCAGTCCTGGTATTTTCTCTCTCAGACTTCAATAAAGTGGATGAAACATTTGCCACACAAGCACGAGGATGGGAGTAAGACGTGCAATAAGCCAGGTAGATATGGCTACCCACCTGTAATCCTAGTATGCAAAAGGCAGAGATGGGGATCTTCCAGGGCAAGCCGGCTGACTAGACTAACCAAATAGGCAAGATCAGTGTTCAGAGAGATCCTGCCTCAGTAGGTGAAAGTGGAGAGTGACCAAGGAAGATGATCAACGTCAGCCCCTGGCCCATGTATCACATGCATGTACACATATACACACGTGCATGTGTACTCACAAACATGTGCCTCCACAAATGCGAACATGTATATACACATGAACACATACACACGAATGAATAATAAATAAATGAAAAACCTCCAGATAAATTGTCCTTGAGTGTTCTGAGTCCATTCTTAAATTGTTTCATCTATAAGATTAGGAATCTACAAAAGGTTCTCTGTGCTGCACAGTAACATTTCCTTGAGGAATTGACAGGGTCTTCAAAAGAATATATGTGCTGTCAATATTTGAGTCATTCTAAAACATGAAGATAGTCCTTAGAAACAATTTAAAGAGCCAATCGAGAAGTAAATTAAAACCCATATGCTTTGTTCAAAGCTCAGGCTGATTTCTGTGTCTATGACTTATATTTATGATCATGCCAAGAAAATAAGCATAGAATAAGGAAAAGAGTGTAAGGTTTGAGTTAATCAGAGGCCACCTGAGTGAGGGCAGATTCCTCACCTGAGAAACAATGGGCGAAGCCCAGTTGTCAGGGAGCTTCAGGAGACATGATGCACAAAAGATCCTGGACTGAACTGGCTTTTCAGAAGAACTCACCACACGTCAGCTCTGGCTGCCATCAGACAAGAAGAGACTGAAGTCTGTTCTGAGTTTGTTTACAATGACTTCAGGAACAAGGTAAACTCTTTAAAGTCCTTCAGTTAATAAAAGCGAGGGTCCACAGCGTCATGGAACGCTCTAGTACTATTAGGGTCTACAAATCAGAATTTTTTTTTAAAAGTTGGTTTTTTTTTTTTTTAGACAGTCTCCCTATAGCCCCAGATAGCCTGCAACTCACTATGTAGACCAGCCTGGCCTCCATCTCATAGGGATATGTCTGCCTTTGACTCCTTTGTGCTGGAATTAGAGGCTTGCACCAACACAACTGGCAAAAAATTAATTTAAAAAAGTGTCTGTATAAAGGTTATGCATTCTATCTAGTCTGTGGCCTCTAGAGATTATTCAAACCAGCCTAGGAAGACTTTCTTTTTAAATGAATATAGAAAGTAGTTTCATAACCTACCCAGTGCTGTCTTTGAGAGCAGCTCAAATATCATCTCCAAACTCTTTAAGGCAAGGCCTCACTATGTTGCCCAGGCTGGCCTTCTCCTAGGTTCACACACATCGTCCAAAATCTACATCTGGCACGTCGTCTTAATTCACAGTTCATGTTCCTCACCTAAAGTTTCAGGTTTGCTGCCCTCTGTCCCCAGTCTTGTGTTCCCCGAGAGACATTTACCCAACCTTCACCCCACAGTGTTCCCCATTTCCAATTAAGATTTCATTTATGTCTCTCTGTTCAAACCCCAGAAAGCATTATGTAGGTACCAGAATAACATGAGGAGGAGGAGATTTGAAAATAAATTCAAATGAGATTGAATTGTTTTAATGCCAGAGAAACTGTAAAAGTCATTTGGAAAAGAACCAACTGACTACTTTGTTTATAAAGAACTGAAAAGCTCCCAAAGCCGCTTCACACCTGTTCCATAACTGTCTATGTAAGTGAGAGCATGTGTTCCAGACATCTCCAGACACTCAGCTTCTTCAAGGACTATACCCGTCTGTAGCAGCTCATGAACCTCACCCACCAGGAAGGAGCCTCTGAAGATGAGTATCTTGTTACACCCAGAGCCTGAAAACATAATTTAAAAAGAGGTGACAATTCATTCCCAATCCACAACACAGTTTGTTTAGCAGGAATGGACAGTGCCACTCTGTAAACTGGCAGAAGTTGGAGGAAAATGTAGTAGTGAGGGCTTCCTTGTTTGTTTCCTGGGGCTGTGCCCTGTGGACGGTGGTAATTAGGGGACAGGGTGGGGCCCTCTGGGCTGAAAATGATAGGACAGGTACTGCCCTAATTACAGGATTTTATTGGGATGATACTTGAGGTGTGGCTATTACCATCTGTTCGAGTTCACAAACTAGACTCATAAGTGGTAGCCTCAAAGGGAAGAAGGGATATTACAGCCTGCCCTAAGCCTCTAAGGTCCAAAATGGCCACATGAAATACAGAGATGGGTTTGGTGTTTATCTCAATGAAACTTCTAGAGAAGGTGGCACCTCTGAATGTGCCCTTCTGTGGTTCATCCAGTCAGCACTGAGGCTCAGGGTGCAATATGTACCTTCCTGGGTGGTTGCATATTAAGTTGTCTGCCCTGATGGGCTGAAAACTGGGAAAGCTGCTATGACTAGAAAGGTGTATCCGGACCTCGGAGGTCACATGGCAAAGACAACAATAGCTGCAGAGTTTTCATCTCAGCCAAGACCCATGGTGGCAGCAGTGTACAGAGCCAAGAGGACAGGATGCAACACCCCTCCATTGGGACTCACCAGATTAGTGCTTTTCAGACTGTACTGCACCACTGAATCACTGGGGATCTTGTTTAACTATAATTACAATTCAGTAATTTGGAGGCCCAGAGATTCTGCATTTCTGCAAAGCCCCCAGGTAATGCTGCTGGTCCTGATGACGTTCTGAAGAGCTCAGCTTCCTCTAGCCTCAGTTTCCAGTCTACATCATGGACTTCCAAAGACTGGAGAAGTATGGCTATAGAGAGTCATCTGTAGCATATTTTGAACTACTTCTACTTGCTGATTAATTGACACATCTTGAAAGAGAACCCCTAGGAGAGTAACCAAATTATTTTACCTATTTGTGTCTGGTTTCATTTCACCTAAGTAAGTTTTTTAAACAATCTCTTTTTATTTATTTATTTCTATATGTGTATGAATGTACTGTCTGCATGCAACTGTGTGCACCCGTGTCGTGCAATGCCGCGGAGGTCAGAAGAGGGTGTCGGATTCCCCTGGAACTGGAGTTCTCCTGGAATTGGAGCTTCAGATGGCTCTGGGCCGCCATGTGGGTGCTGGGGATCAAACTTGGGTCCTCTGTAAAAGCGATCGGCGCTCTTAACCGCTAGGCCATCTCTCCAGCCCCCTTAAACAATCTCTTTTCTATCTCAGATTTGTATAATTGTTAGCTGGATTGTACAGAGGAAATGGATTGTTAAAGTTATTCAGCCATAAATTCAAAAGTGGTTCCTATCTTCTCATTTTGTAGGCCGTGTCACTAACCCACGAGCTCGGCAGGTCCTGTCTCATGCTGCTGTCTATCGTGAAGCCTTCTTACAAAAATGATCTTTTAGGCTCCATGGCATGACATTCATCTCAGGATTATGAAATACATCCTTGCAATCAAACAGGTGTTCAATGCAGGTGCTTTTTTTTTGCTGATCATGCAATCCATCAATTGTATCTTGACATCTTGACTTTCTATAATATCTCATCAAAAGCCCAAAAGTAGAGTGGTTTTTTTTTCAGAAAGTATCCAAGACATGGGCAAACTTTTTACATAACTTATGTAAAAAGCATAAGCTACATTCAGGCAAGAAAATTTGTCTCCCCCCGATCCTACCCCACCTTTTGGTGGTGATGGGGGATTCAACTTAAACCTTCATGGATGCCTTGCAAGTTCTCTGCCAACTGAGATAAGTCCCTAGCCCCTTCTCAAATCTAGAAAAGCAGACATTTAAACACAAGATGTATATATAGCCCCAAATAGACATGACCAGAAAACCTCTTTGTGACATATTATATAGTCAAAATTTTAAAATACAAAGTAACTACGGAATTCTAAAAGATGTAAGTGAGGGCGCAGCCCCTGGTAGATTGACCATATCTCACTATAAAGCCCCACATTCATGACTGGACTTAAGAAGGTTATTTAAATGAAAGAAAGAAGAAGGTTGGAAGGATGGTTCAGCAGGTAAGAGCACTGCCTGCTCTTGGAGAGGATCCAGGTTCAGTTCCCAGCACCCACATGGTGACATACAATGGTATGTTGTAGGTATTCTTTTAGCAGAAGCACTTAAGAGCAGTTACCTAACAGCCAAAGCCTTGACCCCTGCTGTTATTTTCACAGACCTGTGAAGCCTGGGCTGTCTTTTTATTTCTCAGGAAAGAACTTTGATCTGGAATATAGCCTGAGGTTCCCTTGTCCCAATTACCTGCCCTAGCTTCCAATTGTGTGTACGTGTCCCAACACATGCATGGGTTAGTATAAAAGCCTTGAGTTCCAACATTAAACATGAGTCTATCTCCAAGACTTTCTCTGAGTCTGTTTCCTTTTTCATTCCATGGGTAACTCCTCATGGTCCCCTACCCTCTCTTTGTCAAAGTTAAGCTTAGGAACTGTTAGCCTACCAGCAAAACTTCCAAGAACTGGTTCTAGGAGGGAAGAATATCATGTGGATTGTGACCACATGTGACTAAAGGACCATCAGACGATTAGAAACTCTGACAACTGGTGCCTAGAACATGGGGCTTGGACTCTCCACCAACAGAAGGAAGAAAAAAAAATGGCATTCCCTCGGGCTGTCTCTCTCAACCCTTTTTCCTCCCACGAGAGAGGAAAATCTTAGAGGGTTTTACTGTGAAAGAAGGAGGTACCCCCCCCCCCATAATAGGATCAGGGTAGCGGCCAGGCTTGGGCCTATCTCCATTGAAAATTCTCTCTTCCACGTGAGATTAATCTTTCAATCTGTCTCTCAATCTGTGTTTCAGTATTTCTCCTCTATACAGCCAGGCTTTTTGGCCTATCTCCATGGAAAAATTCTACTTTCCATGAGAGATTAATCTTTGAACTGTCTTTTCCCCTAACCACTAGCATTTCCTACCTTTCTTTATCATGGGTAACAAGCAGACATGCCAGAGAGACCCACAGGCTAAGAAAATAAAGACGCTCCTCAAGAGTTGAGGAATTAAAATTTCCACGCAGGAAGCTGCCTCCTTTTGGAGTGAGACTCTTAATATCGGCCCGTGGATGTCCCCTGTGGACTTCTGGAATTACATGTGTGGCACAGAATGCCAGGCAGAGAGAAAGTGCTCTGGCATCTCTCAAGTTCTTGCCACTCTTAGCAGCAGGGAGGCAATGTCTATTCCCCTCCCACCAGGCCACGCAAGGAAGGAAAACGAACAAAATAACAGAACAAATCAATCAGAATAGCCAAATGGTTCTGGCAGCAGCTCCACTGCAGTCCAGGCGGCAGGGACAGGGGCTGGTGGCATGCCCCAGTCACAAGGAGGAGCTGGAACCCTGGGCTGGGGTCTGGGGGGCCTGCAGGGGGCCACATGAGGACCCAGATGAGCATAGACCAGAGCCTGATGCAGCCAGCGGCCCTCACTCAAGCGCAGCTCCGCCAGGGCTCTCACGCAGCTCAATCACCAGCTCGCACGCTGCACTCTCAGCCACTTTCCCTTAAAGAACCAAGAGCACCTTCACCTTTAGCTACTTCCATCTCTGCTACAGAAAGACAATATCAGATCAGTAATAACCAAGACCTTCTTTTGCAGGCCTTTCCTGTTAATGGAGCTCCAACTCGGAGCTGCAAAAAATTATAACAAATCATTTCACAGGAAAGGAAAATGTAGTGTCAGTTGCCTGCATCTACCGCACACCAGGTTTGAGCACAGGACTACATTTCCCAGAATTCCTTGGGACTGTTGTGGCCATGTTAACATGCTGTCATGGGCATTTTTCATTTACTTTCCTTCCAGGCCGAAAGACTACATTTTGCAGGGTGCTTCACATCTGTTGCCGAACATAAATTTAGTGTGGGTCTAGGTTTTATTTCTGGTTTTTCAAAAAATATACATAGAAAATGTACCTTTGAACTTTATTGTATTCTTTCTCATGATACTTGTCCAGAATTGAGGTAATTGTACTATTCCTTGCACATCAGTTTTTATCTCGAGATAGTATTTGATATGGCCATTTAAAATCTGTTAAGTTAAATTCCATCTCAAGCATGCTTCTCTAAATTTGATAAATGGGCATGCAAAAACATCTTTAAACTAGTTGTGCACAACTGATCAATTAATAAGTCCTAGGCATTTCAAAGTCAATTAAGGATCCTAAACTATTCTAAAATTAATTAATAAAAATAGGTCCTGAATAACTTTGGAGCCTTTTAGTTTTGTTTTCATTTTTAAAATTCACAGGTCTCTGGACCACGTGGTCTGTAACCTACCGCTGAGCAAAGTAACAAGTCATCTTAATTCATGTCTGTCTGAATTTAATATCAGCTTTGTATGAAGATTTTCAAGTCAGCTTGGTCTAACAAAAATTAAAACTAATTAATGTTCTTTAACAACTATTTGTCATTTTTAGGTTTTGGTTTAAAAATTAATTTGTGTGATTTTTACATATATTTAGTAAAATCTAACTCTACAACAAAAATTAATTTTTCCCTAACTCAGGTCTGTCAGTATATTTAAATGGCTAATAAATTAATTGATTTATGAAAGGTAAATATAAATTTGCACAGGTAGTAGTACAAAGTTTTATTAAGTATGTACTGTCATATACTGGAGGTGACCCACCAGCGCCCAGTAGGATCTGTAAAATCCATTCTATAAAATTTATATCTTAAAGTTATACATCTAAGAATTGCAATATATATATATATATGTTAAAATTATATATGTATAAACCTTATTTCTACAGGATCCAGTCTTAATCAGGTAACTTAAAAACCACAATGTAAGTTTAATCAAAATTCCTCTAACTTATTTTTACTTGTGTTCAAAATCTATTCACACATTGGATAGTAGTAAACTAAATTACTTATGTTGTTTAAAAAATTGGTCTAATACTGTCAATTGAATAATGGTAAACTTAATTACTTATGTTGTTTAAAAATTTGTCACACTTAAAATTATGTAAAGTTACTTTTAATTCTAATCCATACTAAATTTCCAGGTAACAGTCTTGTCATTAATGTATATTCAATGTCCTTTTATAATGTTATCTGTAACATCCCCTTTTATCTACAAGATAATTTAGTTTTAAAAGACAGTATTTCATCTCTTCATCAACAATGGACCTCAGGACATCGGTTCCCATATGGTTATGTATGTGGTACTACAGTTTTCAAAAAAAAAATATTCTCCCAAAATAAGGTAAAATTAATGTAATACCCTCCAAAGGACAGCTTAACATCTTTTTTACATTAAGAGACATACAATCTCTTGGAAGGATATTCCATTTCTCAAAAACATCTATAAAATATGTATCAAGGCCAGGTACTATACTGGCTGGGATTTCTCCCAACAGCCAATTACATCAGTAAAAAAAATTACAGCTGTCTTTTATCAAGCTAAAAATCAGGACCAATAAATCTACCAGGACTAAAAAACGGGCCATAAATAATTCTAGTACTAAACTAATATTTTATTTTTCAAACTTAAAATTAAAGGACAAATCTATGTTATTCTTTGAAAAAATTTTAACAAGCCTTCATCTGTTTACCTACTGGAATGATAAACGAGGTATTTCCTAGCTACAGTAAAAAAAAAAAAAAAAGGTATCTCTAACCACCTGTGCTATGCCAGCAGCACAACCTAGTATAGTAAATAATGTTTACTTGACTGCCTATGTTATTACCATTTATATTTCATCAGTAAACTACAGAAGGGCATCCCTGAGAGCCAAGACTCCAGCTAATAGGGAGGCCACCTGCAGCCTCACAACCCACACCTCCTAAGAGACTGGAGCCAGAGCTGAGTTGCCAGCCTCCTGCTGGGAAAAGCCTATCTTCAACAACTAAGATAGCTAGGTGCTATCTTCAACAACAAAATTGATTTGCTCCTCTGTCTCACCTGACCTCCCAAAAAGCCTGGAAACTGCTGGCTAAAGAAAAACCTACAGGAGACAATTGTGACTGAACTTTGTTCCATCAATGTAGTTGCATGTACAGATCTCTTCAGCCAGGCTTGGGACTTTGGGGGTGCAAGTAAAAAAACACCATCTATGCTAAAAGGGGTATCAAGTAATATCTGTATGTTTTCATGTATAAGATTAGGAATGTTACCCTTAGAAACAATGTCATTCACATACCTGTATGTCTTTAGGTGTAGGATAAGCAATGTTATTTAAGAGACTATGTCACTCACGTACCTGTATGTTTTTTAATGGGAGAAAAGGTATTACTTTTACTTTGTCATTTTTAGAGTTCCACCACTTAAGGGAAAAGTTGCATGCTCAATGGGTTTCTTTGCATCCTTTATGGTTAGTTTGCAATGCATTGGCACCAGTTTCTGTGTTTAAATCATAGGTGTGTGGGGCTGGAGAGATGGCCTAGCGGTTAAGAGCACCGACCGCTCTTACAGAGGACCCGGGTTCAATCCCCAGCACCCACATGGCAGCTGAGAACCGTCTGAAACTCCAATTCCAGGAGA
The DNA here is from genome assembly GCA_009823505.1 of Rhizomys pruinosus. Taxonomy (NCBI): domain Eukaryota; kingdom Metazoa; phylum Chordata; class Mammalia; order Rodentia; family Spalacidae; genus Rhizomys; species Rhizomys pruinosus. The sequence goes on from VZQC01005988.1 coordinate 623,031, forward strand.
ACTCCAGTTCCAGGGGAATCCGACACCCTCTTCTGACCTCCGTGGCATTGCACAACACGGGTGCACAAACCTACATGCAGACAGTACACTCATACACATACAAAAATAAATTTAAAAAATTTAAATCATAGGTGTGAATGCACTTAAGAGTTGTAGCAACTGGCCTTTGGCCTTTTGCTGTATCTATATTCAGAGGAAGGTCAAAGAATGCCTGCATGCCTTTATGTTTAAGAGAAAAATGTTATCTTTTCAACAAAAGCCCTGTTACCTGCAACCTAAGTTCCCCTAGGCCACCAGGAAAATCCCTGTTGTTAAAACCAATTTCCACTTCAGGAGGTCAGCTTTCTGGTTTGTCAAAAGCCAGTTTGGATTTACAGCTCAAGACATCCCTAACGATCCTCTGGTACACAGTGACAACTTTGCTCCATTTTAATTAATAATGATGGAAACTAGCTGTAGGTATGAGACTTTGTCTGGCTTGACATAAGGAACTGCAGATTCTGCCCCAGGGCTTCTCAATGAGGTCAGGGTAGGCAGTATTTCCTGCTTCACCTATCTCTGCAAAGTTCCAGACCCTGACAGCTCTTCCTTTGATGTATTAGCAAAATGTCACACCTCTAACTTACTGTTTACACAAACGGGAGCTCTACTGCCCCCAGTAAAAGCCAAGATGCCCACTATATACATACTGAGGTTCTGTTGTCCCCAGTGGGAGCCTCGTTGGGCCACACTATTCCTGAATATCCCCAATAGATGAAAAATTAACAGTTTGTGACAATTGAGCTTTCTTAAAGAAGTAAAAATGAGGAGATGTAAGTATTCTTTTAGCAGAAGCACGTAAGAGCAGTTACTTAACAAGCAAAACCTTGACCCATGCTGTTATTTTCACAGACCTGTGAAGCCTGAGCTGTCTTTTTATTTCTCAGGAAAGAACTTTGATTGGAATATAGCCTGAGGTTCCCTTGTCCCAATTACCTGCCCCAGCCCCCAATTGTGTGTACATGTCCTGGCCCATGCATGGGTTAGTATAAAAGCCTTGAGTCTATCTCCTAGACTTTTTCTGAGTCTATTTCCTTTTTCATTCCATGGGTGTATTAGTCACTTTTCTGTTGCTGTGATAAAACACCATGACCAAAGGAACGTATAAAAGGAAGAGTTTATTTGAACTTATGATTGACAGTTCCTGGGAATTAGAGCCCATTGTGGCGGGAGGCATGGCAGGTGGAGCAGCAAGCTGAGGGTCACATCTTGCAAAGAGCATGGGAAGCAGAGAGAGCGACTAGAGACAGCAAGGCTTGTTAACTCACTAAGCCTGCCCCCAATAACATACTTCCTCTAGCATGGCCACACCTTCTAAGACCTCCAAGAACAGTGCCACCAACTGGAGACAAATGTCTGAATACTTAAAGCCTATGGGGGACACTCATTCAAACCACCACAATGGGTAACTCCCCATGGTCCCCTCCCCTTTCCTTGCCAGAGTTAAGCTTAGGAACTCTCAGCCTACTGGCAGGAAACAGCTCCAAAAGCCTGCAGTCTTGTAGAACTTCCAAGCCTGGTTCTAGGAGGGAAGAATATCATGTGGATTGCAGCCACACGTGACTAAATAACCATCAGACTATTAGAAAATCTGACAGTATGTAACTCCAGTTTCAAAGGATCTGACATCCTCTTCTGGCCTCCACAGGCACTGCACACACATGGTACACATATATATATATCTAGGTACTTGCACATACCCATAAAATGAAAATGAAAAACAAGAGAAAAAAATAGGAAGGAGACAGAAAATTGGGAGGATGTGAGGAGCTGGAGGTTGGGAGGGGTTAGGAGTGAATATGATCAAAATACTTTGTATAAAATAATCAACAAATTAATAAATTAATAGAAGTAGATTTGGGGATAGTTGTTTTTTTTTTTGTCTTTTGGAGACAGGGTCTCCCTGTAGCCCCAGCTGACTTAGAACTCACTATGTAGACCAGGATGGCCTTGAACTCACAGAGGCCTGGGATCAAAAGTGCACACCCAACTAGAAATATACTTTTTAAAAGGAAAGGGAAAAAAGAATTTGTTCTGGTACAGGTAATAAAATGGGATTTTTGAAAAATTTGGAAAAAAAACGTAAGGGAAAAGAGCTAGGGGAGTGGCTGTCAGCAGAGCACTTGCTTTGTAAGCATGATGACCTGAGTTCAGTCCCTGGAATTTATATTTGTAAAAAGCCAGCTGTAGTGGTCCATGCTTATAACCCCAGCACTGGGAAGGCCGAGATTAAGTGAAACCTGGAGCTCAATGGCCAGCCACACTAGCCTACTTCACAACTTCTGGGTCAATGGGAGACCCTGTCTCAAATAAAAAGTTGGCTGGTTTCTAGGGAGTAACACCTGAGTGTGTCCTCTTGTCTCTACACCACAGATACACAGATACCTACCTATGCACACATAGGCACATATACAAAGGCAGAACATCAGAATAATACATCTCTCATAGTAGCCCTCAGAATCAGGTAAGCACGATATGAGATATTTTAAGCCCTGAAAGTAACTACAATCAAGGATACTGCATCCAGCAAAGCTAACTTTTAAAATCAATGGAAAAATAAGGACATTTCAAGACAAGTACAAAGTAAGGCAGTTCATGAACAGCAGATCAGCTTGGCAGTGGATATTTAAAAGAATACTATATACAGATGAGGAAGAAATACAGTTTCAGTCACAAGAATACAGGGAAGAATAGATTCCACGAGAAGTAGGGATAAACAAAGGAGACCTGCACAGAAATCTCCATCATGTCTAGAACAGCAAACCAACAACCCCCTGGTACAAATAGGATAGAAAGTGAAAAACAATAACCCAACCAACCAAAAAAAAAAATCAAATTTTCAGGAGTTGATAAACAGCTCTCGGTGACTTTATAACTCTTGTCAACTCACCAGTAACAGGACACAGATTGGCTGACTCAAGAAACTATATCACACTTCTTGTTATCACTAAGAAACACCTTACTGGTAAAGACCCCTATAGAGAGAGAGTGAAAGGATGGAAAACAATCTGTCAAGTGGCTGGAAACAGAAGTATGCTGGTATAATTATTCCGATATCTGATAACATAGACTTCAAAGCAAAATTAGAAGAGCAAAAGAAAGTCCCTACATATTCGTGAAGGAAAAAATTTCATTGAAAGGATATAACAATTAAAACTACAGTGTAGACAATCCCCCAGACCTGCTGGGGAATTTTGGAGTCTGACTGTGAACGAAAGGGAGTGAGAGATGTAGAGTCAAGACACAGACCCTGGGAATTGGGTGAACGCAGAGGGCGAGCTGCCATGGATTCGTCTATTGGGGACAAGTTTAGGGTTTATGTACTGTTTGAATTCTTCTTTCCTCTTAGTGCAGTCATCATGTCGCCTTGTGATTGGCCCAGGTCTGCAACTCAGCTGCTTGTATGGTCTTGCTTGCCTAGGGTAGGTGAGGTTGATGAGGGACAAGCTCTGCAGGTGCACTGTGTAATCCTCAGCATACTGGCTAGTACATTTCCACCCTTTGTATTTAATTTTTCATGAGGAGTGGTCCAGTGGGGGCTCGGGTGCTATGCCCGAAACTTGTTGACCCCACCTCTGGCATTCCGGCATTTGACTGCGTCTGTCTTAGGTTGCCCTGGTTTTGTAGGGTCTTACCCATCTTTGACTGGCCAGCCACTGAGGGAAGAGGCCAGGAGCGGTACTGCGGAGGGGAGAGACAAGCTCATTCCCATGAATTGTTGATGGATGAGAGCCAGATACAAATCACCTCATCAGGAGGGGTGCATGCAGAGTCCCTATTGATCATTGCTGAGAGGACCTGGGCCATTATTTTGTTGACAGGGCATTGGCTGTGGGCAAAATGAAACAGACACCTGAAGAGAAAAAGGCAGAGACAGGCCAGGAGGCAGAGGACGCCCCAGGTGACCAGTGTAGCAGGATCAAAAATGGACTTTAGCTTAGACCACACCTGAGAAACAGAGCTAGTATCAAAGGCTATGACCTTGGGGCAGGTAGAGTTAAGGGAGACAATTTGAGAACCAAGGGTCAGGTGTAGTTAATAAACTATTGTGACCAGGGGCCTTTAATAATGTCACCAAGTTCACAATATAGATGTGTAATATTGAGGACTTGGTAGGGGGTCAGGCAGAATGAGGAAAACCTGGGGTCGCAACTCATCTCTCCCTCTCATGTGGCCTTCAAATCCTTGAAGGAAGTTCACAAGAGTGAACCACAGTTGGTGTCTCCAAGATGGAATGATCTCTGCTGGGGGGTTGTATTGGATCCTTAGCACCATGATTTTAATGGAATTTACCTACTGGTCAATAAATCTGACAAATGAGTTAAGGGTGTATGAGCCATGAGTCAGAGCAACCAGAAGGATAAGTCCACTGGCAGATCCAGGAAGTCCTCAGCTCTCAGCTAAGAAAGAAACTGGCTCTTTGGGGGGTCTTGAACTTAAACTACCTAGCCAATTTTTAGCCCCTACTTTTGTCACATTACCCTCTGAGGAGGTTACCACAATTGCCAAGATGGAATCTGGGCGCCGACTGCTCTGACTTCTTTCATGCTGAAAAGGGGCGTAGGAGGTGGCAACTGGAATATCCCTGCTCAGTGGATCTATCTAAAAGACTCCAAAAGTTTAGTTACAGAGAGAACAAAATCCTTGACTACTGCCAGTTAAGGTGAGAGTAGCTAGGTACATTTTCTAGGCAGGGAACCAAGAGAGGAACAGGGTGAATTAAAAAAAAAAAACTTAAAAATCCATTAGAATTTCTCAACCAGGGGTTCTGAAGGATCTATTATTGGGATTCTTCTTTTGTTCATTTGTCCATGTGTCTGGACTCAGCATCTGCTTTCTAGGAAATTTCAATAGTCACTGTGGATGTGAGTTTTCCCTTAGGTAGTTGCTTAAATAGAGAGAAGAAACTTTGTTATTTGGTAACAACAAATCTCATATGACTTTAAATGACTTAAAATCTGGTGTTTGGAGGCACAATCTCTCACACTTTAAAGGAAATATAATGATTACTTATCTTTTGGTTATACTTTTCTTTTGGGTATTTAAGTCCATACAGTTAGCCCAGATTAACCAACTTTTGTTTTTGGCCAAATTGGTATGGGCATTATGTATGGTGGTTATCCATCCAGAAAGGCTAAGTTACACCAGCCTAACACCTTTAATTACTGTATAATATTCTAGATAAGGCTTGGACAAAAGTTCAAGCAGCCTTGTTTAATACTGACTGGAGGAGGGACTTAACACCATACGTTAAGCAGGCATAACCCGCAAGATTGAATTAAACAATTTCAGGCTTATTTTAAATGTAAAACTGTTCACTACAGTTACTACAAATGAGAACAATCTTTTCCTTTTTCAGACCCTTTATCCTGATTTATAGTTTTCCCAGAAAGACAGGAGTTGTAACACATACCAGAAGACAGGAAATAAACTGATAAGGATTACCAAGTCCATCCAAACTGTCTTCTTTTGGACTGCATGCAGTTGGTTCAGTAAGATAGAATCTAGCTTTTTGAGCTAAATTATCTGGTTAAGTTAAAGGAAATATCAAAAGCAACTCTTGCAAGAAACATAAAGTATATATTTCAGTAGCCATAGGTAACCCACCATTTGCCTGTGCCCATTTAATCCAAACCTGTAACAGGGAGTCAGGTTCAAGTCAGGAAAGGACTGAAAATTAACAACTCTGTATATTCACAATCCTATTCAGGCCACTAGTAAACTAGCTTGAGTGTTTATACCAATTTAACTTAATACACATATCTTATCATTTTACTAAACCTTGAAGTGCCATGTGATATGCGTATAAAGCTTGGACAAAAACTGAACACTCTTAAACAAACCTTGACTAGATACACATTTTGATTTTTAAACTAGTTGACCAACCTTACAAATTTAAGCTTATTCGTATAGTGTCCTTTTTACCTGTCACAACAAATCTACTCAGACTTTTATCACTTGCATAGACTTTTTCATCATCTTTACATAAATCCTTACTAAAAATATCTTTTTAACATTTTTCATTTTTTATATCCCTTTTTGATACCATGAGACATTGCATTCAGAAACAGATTAACCCTTAATTGTGCAGATTTACTAAGTAATTAACATTTATTTCCCTTGTAATGAGATGGGACAGTTATCTCAAATATAATAGTTTGAAAAATAACAGAAATACTCAATAAAAATTGAGATCTTTGTTTCGAACATCTCAGGACTAAACACCTTGTATATCCACCCAGGCAACCATGGCACTTGCTTTATGGAAGGGATGCAAATGGTCAATGACAAACAGCTTCACACAGCAACTTTTTAAAACTTTCCTTCTGGGCCAAAGACGATGTCTATGAGGGTTCAAGTAGTCCTGTCAGGCCTCCAACAGCAGATTGTGAAGGGCCTAAAGTCTGCCCTTCCTTCCCAGACACAATGTCAGACACATAAAATCTGTCATGTTACATTTTACATTTTGGAATATGGAAGAATATTTTAAGTACTTTTAAGCCATTTATTTATTAAAACATTCTCTTCCAAGATTTCACATTAGCTTAAAATTCAATTCAGTCTACATGTCTCTGAGGTTGCCACCTCAATGCCACAAAAAATACCTTCTCTGTCAGTCAGTGTGACCAGCATCCACATGGAGAGCCCCATGGTCAGCCTCTGTTCTCCTGGTGAACCAGCTCGATGTTAATACTGATCTGCTACAAGGTAACAGCTCCTAACTCAAACTCAATGGAAAGGGAGTGAAATGTCTGCAAACATCTGCAAAGGGAAATTTTAAGAAGAGGTACTTTTTGCTTATGAAAAGAAACCAGTGAATCTTCTAAGAATAATAAAAGGGAATGTTTAACAGTTTTAGCTCACATGACAGTTTACTTGTGAATCAATTTGGTATCAAGTAAATCATTCGCATTAGTTGCAAGCCTATTCATTTAAACAGCTCCATAAAACAAATATGTTTAACTAGTTTCAAACCCAAAACTTCAGCACCTTGATGAAAACTCTAAGTTAGAGATGAAAACTTAAATCAGAGTAAAATATGACTCTTAAGTTCATAACAGTCAACATAACAACACTTTAATTGTCACAATCTATACAGTACTGAGGTCATCTAGCTGTGAGGTAAATTTTCCTATTTTTAATTTAGGATTAAATTGGGTCAGCTATTTGTTTCTGACTCAGAAATTCTACAGTAATGATCTTTACACTTAGAAACCTTGGCTGTGCTAGGATTAAAGGTGTGGCTCACTACACCTGGCTGGGGAACTTCCAGGAGTGGCCAGACCAGTAGGACACCAGTTCAAACCCAGGGAGGTATGTTCACTTCCTATGAGGAGGAAGGGGGAGGGGGACAGATAGGAAACACGATAAAGCCCATTAGCTATCCCAGGCTGCCCTATCCCACCCCTGGACGCCATGCAGCACCCCAACTGATCCAGGTGCCAGAACCCAAGATTGGTCTCTAGCAGAGACCAAAAGGTTGCCATGTGGGCACTCCAGAGAGCTCAGGAATTCCCCAAGCTATAAAGACCTCCCAAGCCAGAACAGGATTCCTGACTAACTGCTGATGCAAATTTTACTAGCTAATAAGAGGCAGATTATCTTTGGTCTTTTGAGATAAGCGTAGCATCTGGGTGGAAACTCTCCAAAGCAAACCAGATGGGCTGACCTTGAGCTCACAAAGAACTGCCTGCCTCAGCCTCCCAAGGACTGGGATTGAAGCACACCACACCTGGTCCAAGAATTCATTCCCAGTCCCAAAGGCTAGTTATGTTAAATCAGTGATACATCCACCCAGAGAATCTGGCCTGCAGATGTCTCAAAAAAAGTAGATAATTCCAAAGCAAGCAACTTACCTCACACAATCCCTTTTGAAAGCAGACACAAACCAAATTTTAGGCCTTTAAATGCATTTTTAAATATCAGTTTTTAAAGTTTGCACATGCATATCTAGTCTGGCATGCCAAAATGAATGATTCTGTGCACATAAAGGATTGAAACTTGAAGCAGCCACTTTGTTTGACAGAACCAACATGAGACAATTATAATGACCAAATTACAAATACACACAAAAATTTAGACACACGCTTAAACACACAGAAGAACAGTTACCATAAATACAAGACACAGTCAGATGAAGAGAGGTGCACGAAGCCAACGCCCTGTTGGTCCCGGAACCAAAAATCCAGACTCCTTGCCTGGATTCCAAATCACTGAGGTGACCCCCATGTTCGCATTTTACCAGTGGAGTTAGGGCATCACCCATCTCCACACTCAAGGAGCAATACTGCATCCAGTTTCTCCTAACCGAGTGCCCCAGACCAGAAACTTGAGTTTAACCAAAACCAAAATGAAAGGAAAAAGAAAAAAAAAAAAAAAGAATTGAGCTCTTCCTTACCCAAAAGACACAGACAGCTGAACAAGATGTCTCTAGTCTCTCCAGTGGGAGAGAGCTTCCTGGGCCCCCCTCCAAGGGTATATTGGTGGGCAGTGAATGATTATCCCTAGCAGGGGCAGCTGAAGGGAGTTTTCTGGGGTTGGGATGGGGGGAACCTTCCTCATCATGGTGAAAGTTAGGCACTCAGGGCAGGGTCAACTTCTCTGTGTTCTTGTGGCAGGCTGAGTTATGCTCATGAAGAACATCCTCCGCCGAGGAGCCCCTAAGGCTTGCAATTATGGCAAGGAGGGGCAATGCAAACAGCCTCCTCCCAAATGAATCCAAGTCCCAGGATTTTACTTTAAGGCCCAGGTTTGGAGGAGAGCCTTTAGGGCAGCCGTCCATGGCTCCCGAATGTGGGGAGGAATATTATACATGAGGGCAGAAAATGGTAAGGGAGGAGAGGGGTCTGTGGGGGAGGTGGGGTCCAGACACTAACCCTAACACAGGCCAAAAAACAAAGAACACAAAAGGGGGCCTACTCACCAATCAAGGAAGGGGGTGCCTCGCCATCACCGCGGATCGAAAAACCATGGGGGGGGCGCCAGATGTAGAGAATCCCCCAGATCTGCTGGGGAATTTCAGGGTCTGACCATGAATGAAAGGGGGTGAGAGGCGCAGAGTCAAAACACAGAACCTGGGAATCAGGTAAATGCAGAGAGAGGGCGATCTGTTACGGATTCGTTTATTGGGGGCAAGGTTCAAGGTTAGGGTTCATGTACTGTTTGCATTCTGCTCTCCTCTTAGTGCAGTCGTCGTGTTGCCTTGTGATTGGCCCAGATCTGCAACTCAGCTGCTTGTATGGTCTCTCCTGCCTAGGGCAGGTTAGGTTCATGAGGGACAAGCTCTGTGCAGATGCACTGTGTAACTTTCACTGTATTAGTCAGGGTTCTCTAAAGAAACAGAAGTAACAGGATGAATATATAGCTATATACAATTTATTGATTTGCTCATGTGACAGAGTTCAAGGAATCCAACAGTAGACGTGCCACACTGGAGAGGCTGAGAATCCAGGGAACTGCTCAGTCCACAAGGCTGGATGTCTCAGTAGTCCCAATCTGGTGCTGAAGGCCCGATGGATTTTGNCGGTTTTTTATTTTTATTTATTTTTTTATGTGTAATGAGTGTAACTGTCTGCATATAGGTTTTGCACCCGGTCCCCATGCAGTGCTGCGGAGGTCAGAGGAGGGTTTTGGATTCCCCTGGAAATGGAGTTATCTTGGAATTGGAGTTTAAGACGTTCTCAGCCACCATGTGGGGCTGGGGATCGAACCCAGGTCCTCTGCAAGAGTCAGTCAGTGCTCTTAACTTGCTAGGCCCACCTCTCCAGCCCTAGTTTGGTTTTTTTTGAGACAGGGTTTTCCTATAACCCCAGCTGGCCGGGAAATCACCTTTGTAGACAAGTTTGGCCTTGAACTCACAAGATCCCTGGTTCTGTTTTTTATTTATTTTTTGGAGACAGGTTTCCCTGTAGCCTCAGCTAGCCTGGAACTCACTTGGTAGAACGAGGCTGGCCACATGTGTGCCTATGCCAGGGAGCAGAAGAGGCCGTTAAATCCCTTGATGTTTGTGAGACAAAATACCAGATGGTTTTTGTGAGCCATCTCTAGCCCTCCTCCCTTTCTTTTTCTTTTTGAGCCAGGGTCCAAGGTTAGTCCAGCGGCCTGAAGTGTTGCTATGTAAAGACCAGGTGGCCTTGAACTCACGAGATACACCTGCCTGCGCACTCCCAGTGCTGGGGTGAAAAAGCAATGCACCACCATTCCCAGCATAGCATACCCTCTTGTTTTTTGTTTTTTTTTTTAAAGACATGCTTTTTTTTTTTTTTTTAATTTTATTTCTGTAGGTGGAGGAATGTAATGTCCTGCATGTAGTTTTGTGAACCCGTGTCGTGCATGCCGCAGAGGTCCATAAGAGGGGGTCGGAATTCCCCCCTGGAACTGGAGTTCTGGAATTGGAGTTACAGCGGTTTCTCAGCTGCCATGTGGGGTGCTGGGGAATTGAACCCGGGTCCTCTGCAAGAGCAGTCGGTGCTCTTAACCGCTAAGCTATCTCTCCAGCCCGAGCATACCCACTTGTTTTGATACAGGATCTTCTCTTGTATCCCAGGCTTGCCTGGGGCTCTTGGTATTCTTGCCTCAGTGGTAGGATTATGGGCGTGTACTACCAGGTTTGGCTTTTATGCAGTACTTTCTTTTTTTTTTTTTATACAGAACTTTTTTTTTTTTAAATTTTTGTTAAAAAAAAAATTTTCTGTATGTGTATGAATGCAAGTCTGCATGCAACCCACCTGTGTCGTGGCAATGCCGCGGAGGTCAGAAGAGGGTCGTCGGATTCCCTGGAGCTGGATGTCTCCCTGGAATGGGAGTTTAATCAAGTCAAGGGACGGTGTCTTGGCCGCCATGTGGGTGCTGGGGATCGAACCAGGGTCTCTGTAAAGCAGTCGGTGCTCTTAACCGCTAGGGGCCATCTCCAGCCCCAATATGCAGTACTTTCAAACTTGGACATGAGAAATGGCTCCTAGAACCCACATTTCAAAAGCTCAGGGTTGGCAATGGGGTGTGCATGCTGTGACTGATAAAACCTGGAGGGATGGATCAGCACTTGAGAGCAGTGACTGCTTTTGCAGAGGACCTAAGTTTGGTTTCTAGCACCCACATGGTGGCCAATAACTGGTTCTAATTCCAGTTTCAGGGGATCTGGGGGCATTGCATAAGATGGGTTCCGTCAATACATGCAGCCAATACACTGTTACATATAAAATAATTTTTTTTTGGTCTTGTGTTTGAGCGAGTTGCCAAAACCCAGGATTAAGAAGGAAACATTGTAACTATGCGGCATGGGGCCGGTCGGAGTCAGGGCTTCACCGTATCTGACGCCTACCCGGATAAAGCCTGGTAAAAACCTAGGACGTGGTCAGGTTAATTGGGAGGCAAGTGTATCAACATTAACCGCGCGAAACTGTAAGATGCGGGCATTAGAAAGAGAGCAAAAACAAAACTCGTCAAAAGTTTCGGGCTCGCGCGCAGGACTGCGCCAGCGGAAGAGGAGGCATGGGAACGGGCAAAACGGCGCCGCCGGGGGTCCCCAATATTGATGGAGAAGGTGGGTTTACCACGCTCGAAGCCACCGCGAGCAGCCGCCCACACTGCGTGTCCCGCGTACACCGACCTACAGCCCGTACAGCAATACGAAGCAAGGAAGATCAGTCGCATCGCAACGGCATCACGGGGAAGACAGGGGCCAGGGCGGTGAGCCTATATATGTTAACACTGCACCACAGGACAAATAAACCAGTGATGAGCCGGCGTGCTTACCTGCGCGACGCTGCCACGGTACAACCTAGAAGCTCGACGCAGCCCATGGGGTTCTAGATCGAATGAAACTGTAACGTAAGGATAGGCCGTGGGCGGATAGGCCGCCTCCCACCATGATCCCACACCATGAAACGCCCCCGGGGCCTACAGCTCCAAATAGTCCGTATTATGGCTCTGCTTATGAAGGTAAGCATTTTAAGTCATACTCTTTATATTATTGCCTTTTAGTGGGTGTATATTTTATTTTATTGATCTTTTTTGCTCCCTCCTCTTCGTGATCTTCACACGTCTGTGATGCTATTCACTCTTTTTAGTGAGTGGGTCGTTGGCTATTAGTACGGCTATCTTTTATTGGTTTATTTATTAGGTGTGCGTTTACTTGTTACGGCATTTCAATGCGTTTTTTTGTGGTACCATTAGGTGACAATGTATGTTTCATTTGCTACCACTGTTGGGAGGTAGGAGGAGTATACTTTCTTCATATGCAAGGGTGGGGTAGTGAGGGATCTAGCAGGGTCGTAGACTTTTCATCTGTCTTGAGGTATGTGGGAGATTGTCAATTTTCTCGTAACGCAGAGATAAGTGAAAAACCTTCTAGTAAAGTCGAGGGTCTAAATCCCGCAATCAGCATGGTGTGTTCCGCTCCTACACAATTCTGCCAGCCCAAGTTGGGCATATTGGGCAGCGGCCATCTGTGCCCCACCGGGTCTACTTCTTACTGTGGTGACGGCGGATCTATTCGGGGTGGCTTAGGACAGAAAGGTTGGTGTGCAGTGGATAATCAGCCAAATCCAAACTATATAAGGGCTCCAGCTGTGATGCGCGCACTTTGAAGCTGCTGGCTGTGGAGGGAGAGAAGATGCTTCTCGCCAGAGATCACTTGGAAACCTTGGTAAACTGGTGAGTTTGCGAATCCAGGAGCTGGTCAATTTAGTTATCACTGAGTATCCTTATTTGTCCCCGTCACTTGTGATCCAGAGATGCTAGGCACATGCAACTAAGTCAACATATATATTTCTTCTATATTGTTCTGCATTTTCTTTAATGTTTCTCTTAGTATAGAACGGTTGCTAAATTCCTTGCTTCTCCACAAGAGGCAGTTAGGCTTTGAGTCAAAGTGATCTGATCTGACATATAACATCAAATGTCTAGGCGAGCAGGTATTATCATTCATTTTCATGCACCAGGAGAGCCTGTCAGTAACTCTAGAGCTTCATTGAAAGTTGGAGAGCTGGCTCCATAAACTACCAAGCTGCTAAATGAAATAGTCATCCTTTTCAATTCTGTTTCCTTTTCTCAGAACCACTTCTGGTACCAAAATCTGTAATTAGTCAGGTTCTCTAAAGAAACAGAAGTAACAGATGAATATATATATAGCTATAATACAATATTATTGATTTGCTCACGTACCCAGAGTTCAAGGAGCCCAACAGTAGACGCGCCACACTGGAGAGGCTGAGAATCCAGGGAACTGCTCAGTCCACAAGGCTGGATGTCTCAGTAGTCCCAATCTGGTGCTGAAGGCCCGATGGATTTTGAGATCTTCCGGTCTCAGTACACGCTGGGATCGGTAGGGTTGATCAGAGCAGCAAGACAAACTCACCAGTGAGAGAGAGGCAAGCCGCAGGAAAAAAGTGACCAGCTCCCTTTGCCATGGCCTTTAATATTGCCTGCTGGCAGAAGGTAATGCCCACATTTGGGGATGGGCCATCCGGGTTGAGGTGGTCCAATTCAAAGATCCTTTTTCTCTTATTTGTTCCTTAGTCCAGTCAAGTTGACACCCAGGATTAACCATCACACTCACCATACTGGCTACTACATTACAGGACAGGCAAGATGGCTCAGTGGGTTAAGGCACCTGCCACAGAGCTTGGGTTGATCCCCACTTGGAAGGAGCCAACTCTGGAAGCTGTCCTCTGACCTCCACTCAAGTGTCATGGTATGCATGTGCCCCCACACAGGGACATACAAATGATAGATTAAAATAATAAAGATATATATGCACCAAACATTGAGGCTCTCAAATTTCCAGTTTATAATGGATATAACAGGTCAGATGTCTCCTGAAACAATAATGATAGAAGATTTCTTTTTAAGACTTTATTTATATGTGCCATAGAATATGTACGGAGGTCAGTGGACAACTTGTAGGAGTCATTGTTCTCCTTCCTCTATGTAGGCCAGGGATCAAACTCAGGTCTGCAGGTTTGGTACCAGGTGGTTTTACCTGCTGAGTCATCTCCCCAGCCCATAGTGAAGGGTTTTACTAATACAGTCTCATCTTTACTAAAAGCCAACAACCACAACAACCAAAAAAACCTCAGAACTAAACTATATCCTAAAATGAACTTCACAGACACCTATCAGATATTTCATCCAACAGAGAAACAGAACAATTTTCTCCAAAGCCCATAGAAGCTCCTCTAAAATAGAGCATATTTTAGGTCATAAAGATTACATCTTGCTGGACGTGGTGGCGCATGCCTTTAATCCTAGCACTTGGGAGGCAGAGGCAGGCAGATCTTTGTGAGTTCAAGGCCAGCCTGGTCTACAGAGTGAGTTCCAGGCCAGCTGGGGCTACAGGGAGACCCTGTCCTCAAAAAAGACAAAAAAAAAAAAAAAAAAAAAAGATTACATCTTAAATACAAAATAATGGAAAGAGTCTGTTGTATCTTATCAGATCATGGTGCAACAAAGTCGAGATAAATAGCAAGAAAAACTACAGAAACCACAGAAATACAAAGAGGCTGAATGACGAATGAGTCATTGAAGGAATTTAGGAGAAAAGTCAAAGGTCATTAGAATCAAATTAAAAGGAAAACACAACTTGACAGAACCTTCCAGATACGGATAAGGAAGCTCTAAGAGGAAAGTCTAAATCTATAAGTGCTTGCATTAAACAATAAAAATCAAATAAATAACCCAAGCATGTATCTCATGGTCCTAGAAAAAACCCAAACCAAAAAGCAGTCTATGGAAATAAATAATAAAGATCAAAACAGAAATAAAGAAAATGGAAACTGAAAGACTAATACGTCAAATCTATCAAAGAGTTGATTTTTTGAAAAAATAGATTGCCAAACCTTTACTCAAACTCACCAAAAGAAGGAAAGATCCAAATTAGTAAAATTGGAGATGAAAAAGAGGAGGTTACTATGTATTTCAATGCAATATGGAGAAGCATTAAAAGTAGTTTGAAAAGTTATAGTCCAAAAACCAGAAAAATCTAGAAGAAATAGATAACTTTCTAGACACGAATGACCTAACAAAATTAAATAAAAATGTATAAAGAACTTAAACAGATCAATAACATTCAGATTAAAGCTATAATAGATTCCCCATAAAGAAAAGCCACAAATCTTCACTACCACAACAGAAGAGCTAAACACCTATGCTTTTCAAACTGATCTATAAAATATAAGGACTACTATCAAGTAGTTTATGAAGCCAATATCAATCTCCAAACTGGATAAAGACACAGAAAGGGAATTATAAATAGTTTCCCTGATGGACATAGATGCAAAATTTTTCAATAAAATTTTCACAACTCTAATTCAAAACACATTAAGATCATCTATCATGTCCAGTTTTATTTCATTCCAGAAATGCAACATTGGTTCAACATGCTCCAATCAATGTAATTCAGTACATAGATAGATTTAAGGACAGAAATCACATGATCAGACCAATTGGCAGAGAAAGGGCCTTTAAAAAGTTCATGATAAAATTCATGAAGAAACTACAAACAGAAGAAGTATACTTTAACATAATAAAGGCTATCTACAACAATCTATTGGTAGCATTGTCCAAATGGAGAAAAACAGCATTTCCTTAAAAATCTGGAATGAGAAAAGGGTGCTTACTCTTCTCACTCTTATTCAATAAGGTGCTTGAGTCTTTGCTAGAACAATAAGACAAGAAAAAGAAAGTAAAAGGACACAAAAAGGGAAAGAAGTCAAATTATCCTTATTTGCAGATGACATGGTCCTCTTCTTAAAGGATCCTAATGACTCTATCATGAAACTCTTAGACCTGATACTCTCAGCAAAGTAGCAAGGTACAAATTCAACAAATTTATACATCAATAACAAGTTCACCAAGAAAGAAATCAGGGAGAAAATTTTATTCAAAATAACTTCAAGAAAAATAAAATATCTAAAAATAAATCTAACCAAGGAAATGCAAGACATCTACAGTGAAAAACCTTAAGACACAGAAGAAGAAGACAGTAGAATATAGAAAGGTCTCCAATGCTCGTGGCAGAAAGAATTAACATTATGAAATGGGTATGTTGTTGAAAGCAATCTACAGACTAAATGAAATCTCAATGTCAATTTTTCACAGAATTAGAAATAGAATCCTAACATTCATATTGACATATAAAAGATCCTGAGTAATCCCGGGTGTGGTGGCGCATGCCTTTAATCCTAGCACTCGGGAGGCAGAGGCAGGCGAATCTTTGTGAGCTCAAGGCCAGCCTGCTCTACAGAGTGAGTTCCAGGACAGCTGGGGCTACAGGGAGACCCTGTCTTGAAAAGACCGAAAAATAATAAATAAATAAATAAATAAATAAATAAATAAATAAATAAATAAATATCCTGAGTAACTAAAGCAATCCTTAGCACAAAGAGCAATGCTAATGTAACATTTTCACACTATCTGACCTCAAATTATTACAGAGACATAGTAACAAGAGCAACATAGACCCATAGAACCAGCATAAAACACGCATGTAGACCAGTGGAATAGAATAGAGAACCAGAAGCAAACTCACCCAGGTAGTCACCTAATTCTTCCCAAACTGTTAAAAATACACATTGGAGAAAACATACCTTGCTGTAGTTTGGGTAAACCTGACCCATGATAAACCTGACCATGGGGTTGTTAGGCCTTTGAAACTAGTTTATTGGGGGAATGTGGAAGCATTTGGAAAGTTGAGCTAGAAGAGTCTTTGGTTGCTGTAAGCAGAGCTTAATGGGCCATTTCAGTGGGAGTTTGGACAAATATGTTCAACAACCTTAGCCATTGGAGACATAACAAATTCAAAACTACACTGAGATTCCATCTCCCCCAAGTTGAACGATTATCATCAAGAAAACAAATGACAACAAATGCAAGTGAGGATGAGGGGAGAGAAGAATCCTTATTCACTTCTGGTAGGACTGGAACTCTGTGGAGCCACCATGAAAATCATAAGGAAACTCTTCAAAAACCTGAGCATAGCACTACCCTATGACCCACCTATGCCTTCCTGAGTCTATGCCCAAAATGTCCTAATCAACTGCTCACACAGATACTTACACACTTGTGTTTACTGTTACATTATTCACAATAGCTAATGTTAGGTCTGGGCTTCCCAGAATCCCAAGGGGCACACAAACACCCACTTCCTCCAGAGGCTGTCAATCTTCTGACTGCTTCCTCTGTACCTGAGGCCCTGCCCCATGGCTATAAATGGATGGGCCCCAGGAGCCATCTTGACCCTGTCATGCTGCTCTGGTTCCACCACGTGTCTGCAGGCGGCCTGCTCTGGCAGCCCACATGGAAGTAAATCATGTTCCTGGAGTGACTTAAACCTCATGTGCCTTTTTATCTGGGGGCTGGGGGTTCATGGCCTTTTTATAACCTAATAGCTATAACCTAATGGGGCCAGTTTTGATATCCATCAACAGATGAATGGATAAAGAAAACATGCATCTGAACAGTAGGATTTAGGAAGCTGCAAAGAAAAAAGAAATCATGACATTTGCGGGAAAATGGATACAACTGGAAATCATAAGGGTAAACAAAGTAAGTCGGACTCTGAAAGAAAAATTCTGCAAGCTTTCTCTACTATGGGGAGCTTAGATTTAAAATTTGACATATATGCATATGTATTTATATGTGTGTATCTGTAAGTCATGAAACTAGGAAACAGATCACAAGAGAGAAAGAAATCTTAACACATAGGATGAGGAAATAGAGAGGATAGTGGGCTACATGGAACAGGAAACGTGAGAGGCAGACTAACTTCAGGAAGAAAGGAAACCAGCTGGGGTGGGGGGGACTTGGGGACACAGGGAAGGTCAGAGCGGGAACCAAACAAAAGAGAAGAAATTAGAATGGCACATATGTGTGAAGATGCTGTGATGGCATCTATTGCTTTGTGTGCTAACCCAAACATTAATTTTTAAAAATCACTAGGGTCACTTAAACCTACCTACGAATATAATACATGAAAGAGAAATGAGCAGTGGTCTAACCTAGAACTTGAGCAAGCAGAAATTAATCTGAGATTGTAACTTTAACATATCTAATTGTAATTCTATATACATGGAAATTGCATCACACTTACCACCATAGTGAAACTCTCTGACTAGTTATATGCCATTAAAAAAATGAACAAAATCAGAAAAAGAATCCTGACCACCAAATTAATTAATTAGTTTAATTAATTAATTAATTAATTTGAGATGGAGGTCTCCTTATATTACCAAGGCTGGCCAAGAACCCCTGGGCTCAAAAATGTAGTGAATTTTGAAGATGGGATATATATATATATATATATATTCCTTTGATTGGCTCACTATCCACTACTCTCTGAGAATACCTTCCTGATATCTTTTTTCTTAACTTAAAGACACTTCAGTTGTTTTTGAAAGTTCCCAGTCTCTAACTTCTGCCTGATTGTTCCTTCCATCAAATTCAGCCCCAGAATCATTTCTTAGTAATTTTATTATGTGAGACAGAGCACAAATGCTGTCCCATGTATTTATCGGGCTTCTGCTGTGTGCTAAGAGGCCCAATGGGTCCTGAGTAAAAGGAAAAGGCATGCACGCTCTGCTTTCTAGAATTTTCCTGTTTAAACTGGAAGGCATAAGACACACACACACACACACACACACACACACACACACACACACACACACACACAAAGGCTCAGGCTGGCCCAGAAGGTGGGATTTAAAGCTGAGTCTAGAGAATGATAAGGAACAAAATTGTGACAACCTCTGTGGCTAAGGAAACGACAAGTTCACTGCTTTTGCAAGTTCAGGAAACTAAAACGGGCTAACACACGCTCCTTAATATCCCGAACCAGCTCCTGACGAGCTTAATATTCCTCTGTAGAAAAACTCAAAACACAGAATATACCCCAAGGTATATTTCAGTAGCAGGGCACCCCTAGCACATACAAGACCCCAGGTTCCACACTTGATGAAAGAGAAGGGGATTGGGCAAGATGATGTGGAGCTAGAGTTAAATGGCATAAGCTCGAGACATCCTGATTCCTGCCTCTGTACCTCAGGCAGAGCCTTATGCCTCTCGATAGCTGTTTCATCGTCTGTAAAATACAGACCAGCATCATTCCCACCCCCACGGTTATTGTGAGAATAAAACGACGCACAATCTAGCGCTTGTCTGGCACGCTGTAAGTGCTTTGCAAGTGCTTGCTGTTATTGCAGACAAGCTGTCAAGCTATGAAAGGTGTGGGAAGTGCTGAACAGTAACAAAAAGCCAGACTACAAAAGCAGAGGCAGGAAAAGCAGAATTTCCGCTGGAGGATCTCGGACAACAAAATGTGACTATGGCTGTAGAGCTTCTGAACTGGACTGTGAAGGATGGTGGGAGCTTGCGCCTATGGAGGTGGAGGGGGCGGAAGCAGACATCTGGCTCTTCTCACGTGCATCTTCCAGCTGTCAAGTCCTTTCCATGATCAAGGTTTCATATCCTGTTTCTGGACCTATGTCTATGTGCTCGGCCTCCCAAGACACTGCCTGTTGTTGGCTGTTGGTCTCCTCTATGTCCACCAGAGTCCAGTTCAGGAATCGGAAGCCACTCTGTGTTTCTGAGGAGGGAATTTACCACAGGGAATTGGTTGCAGGTGTAGAGGAGCGGAGGTCAACAGGAAGCCTTCGACAACCCACAGATCTAATAGGATCTGCAGGACCTGATACCACTTCCAGAGCTGCGGGGAGGCAGGTTGGCAGGGCCCAGGGGCTGCAGTGGATGGACCAGGACTAGAGATGTGGAGGGAAAGGTTATGGGAAGAGGAAATGGGGGACTGGAATGGGCAGGAGGTGCTGCTGGAAGTGCTGACAGAGATGCGGAGGATACATAGTTTCTCTGAAAGTGCCTCCCAGTCAGCTCTGACCCGTGCATTCCTATTGCCCAGGACCTGGAAGCCAGAAAACCTGGGAAACATGATTCTCTGTGGTGTAATACAGAGGCCAGGAAGAGCCAGGGGCTGGGGGTAAAGAGGTGTCCAGCACTCCTCTGACTCTGCTGTGCTCCTAGCAGAGTATTCTTTCTAAAGTGTTCATCTTTCTCTCTTGATCCCCTAGTTCCCTTACATGGAATCAAAACTGTTAACTGTCATCAGAGAATAAAGTCTAAACTTGGCAGGAATTTTTTTTTAAGACAGCAATTGGAATACATTTTCAGGGCTTGTACCAGAGGCACCTTCTATGGAACAACACTCACAGTGTCCTTTCCCTGCATGGCATTAACAGTGAGGATGCTTATGCACCTGCGGGGTCCTGATGGGCATGGTCCTGGTGTGCTTGAACGAAGCTCGATGCTTCTGAGATATGGTCAGAGACAACCTCACAGCAGGCAAGAGACATCAGAGGCCTGTGCCTTGCCTAACTAGTGAACAGAGAAGGAGCTGAAATGACAGAGAAGTGGCTCAAAGTCAGCCAGCAAATGTTCCATCCCTAGACTCTTGGTGGATCATATTCCCAGATACAGGCAATTTCCACCAGGTCCGTAGACCTAAAACCTGGGGTCTTAAACCCCTAAAAATCCATGAAAGCAGTATGGATCCCTATAAAGGCTTTTCAAAGCTCAAAATATTTATCAGAAATCACACGATATAATAAATATTAAGTTCATATATGGTTGATTTTTTTTTCCCCTGTTGAACTTCATTTGGTTCAGCTTAAGTAAAATTGTGAGAAAAAAAATTATTTCCAGGGGAAGGTGGGTGGAGAATAAGCATCAACACCTGAGAAATGGTGGGCAGGGGCAGGGAGGAGGCTTAGAGCCATTGCATGACTCTTGGTCCCTCCTTTTCCTGCAGGAAGTCCTCTTGAGCTTTGTTTCTTGTAGATTTTTTTATTATTATTAAGGAAGGGCAATGTCTGGGCTAGAGAGATAGCTCAGCCATTAAGAGCACTGGCCTCTCTTGCAGAGGATCCAGGATTGGTTCCCAGCATCCACAAGGCACTAAAAACCACCTGTAACTCCAGTTCCAGGGGATCTGATGCCCTCTTCTGGCCGCTACAGACATTGCATGCATATGGTGCCCTTACATATAGGCAGGCAAACATTCATACACACAGAAAATAAAATAATAAATAACATTTTTAAAAAATAAAGGGCAATGTAGAGTTAAAGGAAGATATGAATAGGGGTAAAATTGAATAAAGCAAGCTTGAAAATAAATGTCAAATGCTTTAAATTCTCGAAGAGCAGTTTGACTATCTGCATTCATATATTAATGTCACTAAAAGTGTCCCTCCCCTGTTAGCTAGTAATGTCATTCCTAGGAACACCAAAGAAATAAACCATGGTTACCTACAAATACATATATAAGAAGGTTTATCTGGTTTAGAGAGATGGCTATAAAAGCCTGATGATTTGAGTTAGAGCCCAGAATCCACATTAAAGTCAGATTTTGTTGCATTCATCTACAATCCCAGAACTTCTGTAGTGAGACGGAAGCAGGAGAATCACCCACAAGCATGCAGGCTAGCCTGCCTAGAGTATACAGCTCAGCATCAAGAACAAGAAAGGCCAGGCATGGTGGTGCACACCTTTAATCCCAGCACTTGGGAGGCAGAGGCAGGCAGATCTCTATGAGTTCAAGGCCAGCCTGGTCTACAGAGCGAGCTCCAGGCCAGCTGGGGCTGTAGGGAGACACTGTCTCAAAAAGACTCCCCCCCGAAAAAAAGAACAAGAAGGAAGGGGCTGGAGATGGCTCCTCAGTTAGGAGCACTGGCTGCTTTTGCAGAGGACCCAGGTTTGGTTCCCAGCATCCACATGGCAGCTAACAGCTGTCTGCAACTCGAGTTCCAGGGATATAATATCATCTTCTGGCCTCCCTGGGCATTGCACATATGTGGTGCACTTACACACACACACACAGGCAAAACACTCAAATACATTATAAATAAGAAAATGTTTTTCAAAAAGGACAAGGGAGCCTCTGCCTCACCAAGGTAGAAGGTAAGAACTGACTTCTGAAAAACTGTCCTGTGACCTCTGCCTATGCACACACACATACACACACACACACACACACACACACACACATGCACACACCCCAAGGTAGAAGGTAAGAACTGACTTCTGAAAAACTCTCCTGTGACCTCTGCCTATACACACACATACACACACACACACACACACACACACACACACGCACATGGCCAAAGGTAGAAGGTAAGAACTGACTTCTGAAAAACTGTCCTGTGACCTCTGCCTGCGCACACACACACATACACACACACACACGCACACCCCAAGGTAGAAGGTAAGAACTGACTTCTGAAAAACTGTCCTGTGACCTCTACCTGTGTACACACATACACACACACACACACCCCAAGGTAGAAGGTAAGAACTGACTTCTGAAAAACTGTCCTGTGACCTCTGCCTGTGTACACACACACACACACACACACACACACACCAAGGTAGAAGGTAAGAACTGACTTCTGAAAAACTGTCCTGTGACCTCTGCCTGTGTACACACACCCCAAGGTAGAAGGTAAGAACTGACTTCTGAAAAATTGTCCTGTGACCTCTGCCTGTGTATACACACACACACACACACACACACACACATAAATAAATAAATAAATAAATAGAAGAAAAAGTCATTGTAGTACTAATCATAAGTGACAAACAATATGTGACTTAAATATCTAATAGTAGAGGATTGTCTAAGTACCCCAGTATGTTTATCTAATGAGATTCTATGAGAACATGAAAATGCTAGCCAGGCATGGTGGTGCACACCTTTAATCCCAGCACTCGGCAGGCAGGAGCAGGTGGATCTCTGTGAGTTCAAAGCCAGCCTGGTCTACAGAGCAAGCTCCAGGCCAGCTAGGACTAAAGGGAGACCTTATCTCAAAAAGATCCAAAAAAGGCAATTAATAAATCAACAACTTAGTAAAATAAAGACAAGTCTCAATTAATAATGAGAGAACTAAAACAGCCAACTGAAGGGATGGAGCACTGGCAGAGTGGACACTCAAGTTCTACATAGTATATAAGATAATCAGTAAAGATTGACTTAATGCATTTACAATAGAGAATAAATATCTATTGAATGAAAAAACTGATTCTTGTTACCGAGTAAGAAAATTCCATTAGACAGAGAAAAATGGTTGAACTTTTAAATCAGGAATTCAAGAGAAAGACTGGTGCTAAACAGGCCAGATCCCCATGTGGAAGAAGCACAGAAGAAGAAATCAAAGAAAACCTGAAGAATAGATCTGGATTTCCCAGCATGAGGAAGTTGTGAAAAGGCAATCTTCTTCACCAAAGAAATGAGAGAGAACTAACCTAGGAGTTCATATCATGCCCCCAAAAAAGTGTTTCAAGAGTGCTCAGTATTATAAAAATGCCTGAGAAAGTAAATTCTCTAAGATGAGAAGAAATTAGGTTTGCAGTGTGGAATGAATTTCTATACTTGACAGAACAGGTTCAGTCAACTGGTAAGAATAAAAGCATACTTACAGGAATTTTAAAATAAAGGAGAGAATAACTGCAATTTTATAGTAAACATTATTAAGATATAAAGGAATGCATGTAAATCAAGTGATTTTAGTGATATCAAAATATTTTAAGCTCTCCTACAGACAAGAGTTAGGAAATGGAAAGTGGATGAATCACAATAAATAAGACAGCACTCCGAGAACTATTGCAATTAGGCAACAGAGAAAAGTTCTTGTACACATTNTTTTTTTTTTTTTTTTCAAAGCCCATTTTTTACTGAAGCTTTGTGCATTTCATACAACATTTGGATAGTTCTTTCTTAAGGTGTATTCTGAATATATAGGGAAAAAATTGTTGTGTGCTGAGCAGTCCTCTTAAGATTGACAAAAACACAGAGCACTATCAATCAAGGCCTAGAAAAGGTCCCATTGAATTCCTGCACGCGTAGCCCCTCTCCTCTCTCCATTCAGCCTCTGGCAATCACTGATCTATATTTATTCTTCTTGTCATTATGCCTTGCTCAGAATGTCAAATAGATGAAACCATATAGTGTGTAACCACTTGAATCTGGCTTCTTTAACAGCATAAAACTTTTAAAACTAATTCCCACTCTTGCATGAATCCATATTTTATGGTAGAGATGAATTACAAATTAAATATCTACTGAGAAATATGATGAACTTTTGGGTAGTCTTTAGATTTTTTTCTTTTGTGTATAAAGCTGCTATAAATATTCTCTGATAGTGTCCAATGTGGATATATGTTCACACCTTACACATATTTCCTATACTCTTAGAAGTGGGGTTGCTGGGTTATGTTGTAAGTATGTATCAAACTGTTTAAGAAATAGATCAACTGTTTTCAAAATTGCCTCCAGTCAATTGCTTTGTAGACCAGTTGGTCCTGGTTTTTTTTGCATATTTAGCTTTGGTTTTGGGTTTATTTAAAAGCTATTCTGATACACGTGACTGTGTCCCCTGGCTTTAATGTGCATTTCTTAATGAAGAATAGTGTTGAGCATCTTTTTCATTTGCTGTTCAAAGCTCCATCTCCTCTTTGTTGAAAAGTCTGTTCTGCCTCTCACCCATTTTTAAGGGGATTCTGTTTTCTCCTATTGAATTATACAAGCTCTCTATTTTTCTGGAAATCCCTTATCAAAATGTAATGAGTAATATTTTCTGCTGGTCTATGGTTCATCTCAACATCATTTTTTGAAAAATTCTTAATTTTGATGAAGCCTAATTTACTAATTTTTCTATCAATTGTGTTTTTGTGCAGTGTCTAAGAACTCTCAATTGGGGCTGGAGAGATGGTTTCAGTCGTAAAGAGCACTGGTTGTTCTTGCAGAAGACCCAGGTTTGGTTCCCAGCACCCACATAGTAGCTAACAACCATCTGTTACTCCAATTCCAGGGGATCCAATGCCCCCTTCTGTCCTTCAGGGGCACTGCAGAACACAGATCCACTTACACACATGTAAGCATAACAATCATACCCATAAAATAAGAATAAATAGAAAGAAAGGAAAAGAGAGAGAGAGAGAGAGAGAGAGAGAGAGTGAGAGAGAGAGACAACCTCTCCATCTAGCCAATGTTCTTAAGCTATTGCCTGTGTTTACCTCTGGAGTTTATGACTTTAGCTCTGACATTTAAGTCTTGAATCAGATATGTGCTGCAAACATAGCCTTCTGGTCTTTGCTTTTGTTCTCCATGTCTTCAGATCCATTTTTAACTTTGGGGAAGTCAAATCCATCATTTTATATGATTTATATGATTTAAAAAATTTTTATATTTAGATTAAAAACATTTTCTTTTTGTTCCTTTTCCTCCTTGCCTTCCTTCCTTCTTTCATTCTTTTTTCCCTCCCTTCCACCACTCCTTTCTCTCTTTTTCCTCTCTCCCTCAATTCTTTCCTTCCTCCCTCCCACCATCTCTCCCTCCCTTCTTTCCTCCCCTTTCTTCCCTCTCACCCCATTCTTACACACCACCCTCCCCTTACAATAAAAAAGTCCCGAGGGTGTCAGAGGGGAGAGTGAGCTGTGATCTGTCAAGGCCAGGTTCCTTTGAAGTTTCTGCACACTGATTTTCAGAACCCAAGTCAGAACCACAAGGGAGGAAGATGAACACATTTCTTGATAAAGTTACAAATAGATGGAAATAACATATTCATGGTGCTTGGATCATTAAACTCCACACAATTTGCATCCATTCTTTAAAAGTGAGAAGTGCATATATGATTCCTCTTGAGTCTCAAAGTGTAAATAAAGTGCTGATATCTCCGTGGAAGTAAATGAATATAAATAACATCACTGAGACTGTTGCCAAAGGTATCTTCTGTAACTTCCAATCCCAAAACTTGCCTGTAGAAAGTAGTTGAAACAGGGATCACTCTACACATCTTCCAGGAAAAGGGGGTGTAACAGGTATCCTATTTCATGGGTCAAATAAGGCCAGAGCCACTTCAGAAATATTTTATGGCCCACAAGGATCCTGGGGTCTTAGGCTGACCTCTATTTTACATACTGTTTCATATGCAATAATTGCCAATAAAAAAAGGCATAATGTGTCTGAACAAATATATTAATAATGAACTGGCAGAGAGAAAAATAGAATTTTCAAAAATGACTTCTCTTTATGATGTTATTCAGGGAGAAAATCTGAGGCCATACAGTTTTCATATCAATTGTATTTCAGGAGCCATAAGACTACTACTCTCCCTACCCAGCCTTGCCTTAGACATAACATTGGCAAAGGCAGTATGCTTGTAAATGGAAATGAGCTTCTCAATTCTCTTTCAATTCCCACATGTGAACAGCACCCACCTGGGAAGCACAGAAAGCAAATCAAGACCCCAGAACGAGAGGGACCTGTGGTTCTGTGAGCAATGGGCTTCCCCCTTCAGACCAGCATGTCTGCTTTCATTGGGCTGCTCTCAGTTGAGGAACTTAACAGGACGGAAGAGGGAAGGATTGTTCACAGCACACAAGTTTCCCACAGTGACCTGTGGGATGTCCCGGCCCTTGTTCTCTAGGAAACCCTTACAGCTCACGGAAGTGATGGCATGGCCGAAGACTCACATTTCTCTTGAAAGTCCAGAACAGCAAAAACAAAACAAAACAAAACAAAAAACCCTCTGGACAGGAAACAACTAGTTCAGGACGCCACCCAGGGACCTTGAAAGACGGAACATTAAATATTTTATAGGGTAAAGACTCAGGCCAGGCCTTCCTGGAAATCCCGTTGTTCCCAGCCTACAGCTTGGTGCTTGCACTTGCGCTGTGGTTGTGCTCATGGGAATGGTTTTTCCCTCCTGGCTAGATATTCAGTTCCAGGGGAGCAGGGAAACCCTGCAGCTCAGCACAGTGCAGTCTGCGTACAATAGAAGTGCAATAAATAGTTACTAATTCATACCCCTGATATAATAGCAGAGACAAATATAATTTTAGAGGGTTAAAAATGGACAACTGTTACAGTAATACAAAAGATTTGGAGTTTTTCCTTAATGAGGCGGTTGAGACAGTGTCTTGCTAGATAGCCCAGGGTTCCATGGAACTTGTGATCTTCCTGCTTCAGCCTCCCAACCGCGGGCTGATAGTAGTGCACGTCTAAGTCCAGCCATGATGAGAGTGGGGCTTTTTTTAACACAGAATTTTACATTTCCAGTGAATTTTTTACATTACTTAAAAAGGAAACTTTCAGTTTCCTTTTCAGCCTTAGAAATCTAAGCAAACATCTATTTGAGCACTCTGTTTCCATTCTTCAAAGAAAGCGTGAGGAGACCCAATGCCTTCAGGCTCAAAACCCAATTAAGAAAGAAAATCCCCAATTTTAAAATGTAGTGTAAAAAAGACACAACTTAAATGGATATTTTATGAAAAAAGACGAACTATGAATGAGGACATACAAAACTCAATGATTTTAGTCATAAGAGAGATGTAGAGGAGAATCACAGTGAGATTCCTTCAGAAAAGGAGTAAATAAATAAATAAATAATAAATAAATAAATAAAATAACTGACAATACTAAGTGCTGACAAGGGTGACAAACCCAGCAGAATGAAAGTTCATTTGTTGTCAGCAAGAAAGCAAAACAGTAGGTCATCAGATCATCTTGGAAAATAATTTGGCAGTCTCTTATAGTTATTTCCACATACATGTCATTTGAGCTAGGAGGCTCACCTCTAGGGAAAAGAAAATATATGCATAACAATATTATGGAAGCTTTCTTTTTAATAGTAAAAAAAATACTCGAAATAGCACAAATGTTTATTAAATGATTTGTCGACAAATTGTGGTATATCCATACAATGGTAAATTTATCCACCAATAAAAGGACACCTGGTACATGCAACAACATGGATAAATCTCATAGGCACTGTGATAAATGACTACAACTAGACTCAAAAGGCTATAGACAGTCTGTGCTATTGAAAAGATCATCTGAAGAGGGTGAAATGAGATAGAGACAAAATTAGATCAGTAGCTGCAAGGGAGGCAGGGAAAGGGCTGCCACTAAAGGGCATGAAATGTTCTGTCTGAGTCATGACACTTCTCTAACTGCACGCACTTGTCTAAATGAGCAGATCTGCTCAAACAAAGGAGATGGGTGGACTGGGCTAGGATTCAAATCCTGGCTTCCACATGTGGAGGCTCTGAATAGATTCCTTAAAGCACTGTCTGAAGGAAGCCTGGTGGGGGGGTGATTCTGGGATCTCTACTTTATGCCCTTCACCAGGGCACTGCAAAGGAGGCACTCACTGGAACCCAGGTGCCGACATTGTCCCCAGACTGCTGTATTCAGCCAGAAAGTTACCTCCTCTTTCGATCCTGTGCTGTTCTATAAAGTGTCTTTTTTTTTTTTTTTTCTTTTAGAGACAGGGTCTCCCTGTATCCCTGGCTGTCCTGGAACTCACTCTGTAGACCAGGTTGGCCTTGAACTCATAAAGATCCACCTGCCTCTGCCTCCTGAGTGCTAGGATTAAAGGCGTGCGCCACCACACCCGGTTTAAAGTGTCTTTTTGTTGCTGTTGTCTGATTGGGATGCTAAAACAAAAAGACTGGCTGCATGGCTTGTAAACAGCAGAAGTCTGTTGCTCACAGGTCTAGTGGCTGGGAATTCCAAGATCAAGATGCATGTAGATTTGGTAAGTACTCTCTTTCAGGTTCATAAATGATATCTTTAGCTGTGTATCCAGCTGGTGAAAGGGTCTCTGGAGACTTTTTTGTTGTATTTTACAACAGGGTCTCACTCTGTAGCCTATGCTGGCCTTAGACTTTAAGTTCTTCTGCTTCAGCTTCTTGAGTGTTACGATAGTAAACTTATGCTGTCATGCCTGGCTGAAAAGCCCCTCTAAAAATGTCCCTATTCCCATTCATGGAAAGGGGATCCACCCTCATGACTTAATCACCGTTGAAAAGTCTGACTGGCCAATAACCTTAAGAGTTAGGGCTTCAGGGGCTGGAGAGATGGCCTAGTGGTTAAGAGCACTGACTGCTCTTGCAGAGGACCTGGGTTCGATCCCCAGTACCTGCATGGCAGCTGAGAACCATCTGTAACTCCAGTTCCAGGAGAACTCCAGTTCCAGGGGAATCCGACACCCTCTTCTGACCTCCGTGGTGTTGCACGACACGGGTGCACAAACCTACATGCAGACAGTACATTCATACCCATAAATAAATACATAATTAATTAATTAATTTAAAAAGTTAGGGCTTCAACACATGATTAGGATTTGGGGGACACAAATATTCAGACCATAGCAAGTCCTTCCTTGGACTATAACCTCAAAGTTAGTAGATTAGTGGGGCTCTGTGTTTCTGTAGTTTTAACTGAAGAGAAGGCAGCGTGGTCACCCCACAGCTGACTCACACCCCTGAACAATGGGGACTTCTGCAATGATGTCAAGAATCAGCAGTATCCAGTCTTGCGCTGGTGTGTGACGCAGTGGGGTAGAGTGCTTACCTAGCATGCATGAAGCCCTGGGCTCCGTCTCCAGCACTGCATTAAACCTGATATGATGATGCCGGTCTATAATCCCAGGAGCTGGGAAGGATGAGAAGTTCAAGGTCATCCTCAAATACATGGAGAGTTCCAGGAAGATTGGACTATGTGAGACCATGTCTCAAAAATCAACAATTAATTTAAAAAGAATTTAAAAATCAAGTCTTTATTTCATGTCAGATGCCATTTCTTTTTTATTGAATTTTTATGTGTTTCATACATAATTTTTCAGTCAGTCTTAATCGCCATTATACCCGATTCTCCCTTGGGACCCTCCCTTGCCCCCTCCACCCCCGGAGTTCACACCTTCTGTCATTTGTGTTAGAGTCCACTGGGTCAAATTACTCTCCCCTCTCTCTACTCAGTGCCAGCTCCTCCCCTGAGCTCTAGTCAGCCTATCGGAAGTCTCTTTTCTAAATGAGGCCAGGTGTTCTTCACCTGACCACCAGCTGTTCCCAATATTTCCTGACCCAGGGTTGGGCTGTGCTACCAATTTCTACAGTTCTATGCTGGGTCTTTGTCCAGCTGAGTTTTCATGGGTCTTGTGCACACTGTAGGTTCAAATGAACAGGGTCCCAGGAATTTATAGGATTCACTTCCATTTGGTCTTGCATCACCTCCCTGGCTCTTACAATCTTTCTACCCTCCTCTTCAGCAATGTTCCCTGAGCCCTGGTGGGTGAAGCTGAATATAGGCAACCTATCCATGGAACCACACTCTGTAGACTCCTAATCTTCATGGTTTGGCCATTCAGGCCCTCTTGGGTTCCTGGTCTTCTGTTGCATGGAGGAGCTTCCTTAATGAGAGTTAAGAGGTAGTTAATGGCCTCTTGTGTCCTTTTCTATGATGTTTGGGTCTTATGTGCAGAGGTTGCCTTGTAGATGTGTTGCCTAGGAATGAGCCATTCACAGACTATGTGTGTCCAGTTGTGGGACTCTGTACTATTCTCATCTGGAGCAAAAGAAGTTTATTTTCTAAGTTGTGTCTGGGATATTTGTTACCTTAGCCTAGGGATGCGTCTACCTGTAGAACTGTCTAAGATCTATGACGTCTCCAAATGTGTACATATGGCTGTATTAACAATACGGCATATGAGTTTCCTTCCAGTGAGTGGGCTTTAGGTCCATTGATTTCCCCCAAGATAGAAGTGCCATTATTGCCGTAATGTTGTGTGCTGTGCTGGTCACTGATGTGGATATTTGGTCTTGAGGCTGATGTTGGACCACTGATTGATGTTCTCCCTCCGTGGCTTGCATAGTGCTCTGCAAAGCTATGGGAGCTAGCCTCCAGGGGAGGTGGCTTCCGGGTCAGATCCAGTTCCATTTTTCAAGGTCTGGTCTCCAAAGTATGTCCTGTCTTCAGCAATAGGGTCTTTTTTTTTTTAATATTTTTGTTTTTGTTTTTTTAAACATTTTTTTAATTTTTTAAAATTTTTATTTCTTTCTGTATGTGTATGAATGTACTGTCTGAATGCAAGTCTGTGCACCCGTGTCGTGCAATGCTGCGGAGGTCAGAAGAGGGTGTCGGATTCCCCTGGAACTGGAGTTCTCCTGGAATTGGAGTTTCAGACGGTTCTCGGCTGCCACGTGGGTGCTGGGGATCGAACCCAGGTCCTCTGTAAGAGCGGTCGACGCTCTTAACCGCTAGGCCATCTCTCCAGCCCCAGCAATAGGGTCTTACTTCAGCTTCTGGGAGGCAATCAAGGTCTACGGTAATAGCCTGTGTAATTTTAGGAGTTTCTTGGAGTACCCTGGCCAATAACTCAAATGAAGGTTTCTCCTGTCTGATACTGTTTCTTGATATGCAGCCTTCATCTTCGCACATGGACCCATGTAGAGGTATTGTGTGTGTAATTTGTCAGTAGATTGTTAGATTAATTCAATTCTCTTGGTTTTTTTTTACCCTACAAGGCATAATTTATCTCTCCTCTCTTCCTTTACCTGTCTAGCCCTCCCTCCATGTATTCTCCATGCCTTCTCCGTTTAAAGCATCCCCATTTCTCCTTTGATAATACCAGTCTCCTATGGCCCCACTTCTCTTGGGCTCCTTTTTTACCCTTTATCCCCCTGTTTCTTCTATAACCATCCCACCCCCCTCCCATTCAGATACCCAGATTTTATCCATTCCTCCCTTAGTATCACCTGTTGTCTGCTAGCCTTCTGCCTCAGGTTCCCTCTTTCCCTTTACCTTTCTGGTTCCTTTTCATTTATCTGGTTCCTGAAGTTACATCAGAGTATATATTTACATATAAGGATATGGTGCTAGGATACACAAATGTGGGACAACATAACATCATTTGTTTTTCTGAGTCTGTGTTACTTCACTTAGCATAACAGTTTCTAGTTCCATCCGTTTACCTGCAAATTTCAGGATGTTGTCTTTCTGTTACCTCTGCATAGAACTCCATTGTGTAAATGTACCACATTCTTATTATCCACTCATCAGCTGAGGGACACTTAGTTTGCTTCCAGCTCTTTGCTCTTGTGAAAAGAGCACCATTAAACATGGATGTGCACAAATCTCTGCAATAGGATGAATCCTTTGTGTATACACCCAGGAGTGGTATGACTGGGTCAAATGGTAGGTTCATTCTTAGTCTTTTAAGAGTTCTCCACACTGTTTTCCATAGGGGTTGCATGAGTTTGCATTCCCACCAGTAGTGAATGAGTGTTCCCCTTTCCCCACAACCTGTCCAGAATTTAGTATCATTTTTTTTTCTTGATCATAGCCAGTCTTACTGATGTCGGATGAAATCTTAAAGTGGTTTTAATTTGCATTTCCTCAATTACTAACTAGGTTGAACACTTTTTAAGACGTTTCTCAGCCATCTTTACTTCTCCATTTGTGAAGTCTCTGATCAGATCTTTACTCCATGTTTTGATTGGGTCATTTCTTTTCTTGCTCCTTTGTTTTTTGAGGAATTTATATGCTCTGGATGTTAAACCTCTGTCAGATGTGTCACTAGTGAAGCTTTCCTCCCACTCTGTGGATTTTCTCTTCATTTCTTTGATTGTTTCTTTTGCTATACAGAAGCTTTTCAGTTTAATGAGGTCCTACTTGTTGATTGTTGACCTTATTTCCTGAACAACTACTGTCTGATTTAGAAAGTCTTTTCCTACACCTATACCTTGTAGGTTACTGCCAATGTTTTCTTCTAACATTTTCAGAGTTTCAGGTTTCACATTGAGGTCTTTGATCCAAGGCAAAAGGCTGGGTTTGAGTTTCATTCTTCTACAAGTGGTGATCCAGTTTTATCAGCACCATTTGCTAAAGATACTGCCTTTCCTTCATTGACTGTTCTTAGCCCCTTTGTCAAATATCAGGTGGCTGAAATTGAGTGTGCTCAATTTGGGTCTTCATTTTGTTCATTGATCTCCGGGTCTATTTTTGTGCCAGTACCATGCTGTTTTACCTTTGTAATAGGGTTTGAAAGCTGGTATAGTAATCCAACTTGCATTACTCTTTGTGTTCAGGGTTGCTTTGGCTATCCAGGGTCTTTGTGTTTCCATCTGAATTTTAGGAATTTTTTTCTAATCCTGTGAAGACAGTCATGGGATTTTAATTGGAATTGCATTGAATCTATAGATATTACTTTGAGTAGGATGGTCATTTTTTCTATATTAATTCTTCCAATCTGTGAACATGGGAGGTCCTATCTACAGTTGTCTTCCTCAATCTTCTTCTTCAAAGATTTAAAATTTTCATTGTAGAGATCTTTAATATCTTTGGTCAGGATTCTTCTGAGATATATATTTTAGGCTATTGTGAATGGGAGAGTTTCCACGTACCTTCTCTAATTTCTTGTTATTGGCATATAGATTTTGTAGATTAATTTTGTAACTTGCCACTTTGCTGATATGGTTAATTGTTTCTAGGAGTTTTTTGGTGGAATTTTGGTATCTCTTGGGTATAATATCATGTCATCTGCAAAAAGACATAGTCTAACCACTTCTTTTCAAATTAGTAATCCTTTAATTTCCTTCTCTTATTGCTCTAGCAAGGGTTTCAAGCACTATATTGAAAAGGAGTGGACATAGTGGGCAGCCTTGTTGGGTTCCTGACTTTAAGGGGAGTGCTTCTAATTTTTCTCCATTTAGGATGATGTTGGCTGTGGGTTTGTTGTATATAGCTTTAATTGTGTTGAGGTATGTTCCCTCATGTCCAATTCCATCTAGGCTCAAATTTAAAGGCATGCTGAATGTGATCAAAGGCCTTTCTGCATCCATTGAGATGACCATGTGGTTTTTGTCTTTGAGTCCATTTGTATGATTTATGAAATTTATTGATTTATGTATCTTGAACCATCCCTGCATCTCTGGAGTAAATCTGACTTGATTATGATGGATGACCTTGATGTGTGCCTGTATGTGGTTTGCAAGTATTTTGTCAAGAATTTTTGCATCTATATTCATTAAGGATATGGGTCTATAGTTTTCTTTTTTGGTTGTATCTTTGCCTGGTTTGGGTTTTAGAGTGATGCTGGTTTCATTGAAGGAATTTGGGAGATTTCCCTCTGTTTCTATCTTTTTGAATAACTTAAGTAATATTGGTTGTAGGTCCTCTTTAAATGTCTGATAGAATTCTGCTATAAATCAAGCTGGGCCTGGAATTTTTTTCAGTTGGGAGGTTTTGTATTACTGTTTCAATTTCCTTATATGTTATGGGTCTGTTTAAGCTGTAGATCTCTTGGTTAAGCTTTGGTGCTTCCTATGATTTCAGATATTCATCCATTTCTTTTAGATTTTCAAATTTAATAGAGTGTCGATTTTTAAAGTATTCCTGTATAATGTTCTCGATTTATTATTGTCTGTTGTGATGTTTCCCCTTTCATCTCTAATTTTGTTGATTTGGAGTTGCTCTTTCTTTTCTTTGGTTAACTGGGCTAAAGGTCTGTCTACCTTGTTTATCCTTTCAAAGAACCAGCTCTTGGACTCATTGATTCTTTGTATTGTTTTATTTGTTTCCATTTCATTAATCTTTGCTTTGTTTTTTGTTATTTCTTCTTGTCTTCTGGGTTTGGGATTCATTTGTTGTTGTCTTTCAAGTGTCTTGAGTTGCAATGATAAGAAATTTATTTGTGTTCTTTCTATTTTTTTAATGTAGGCATTTAGAGCTATAAATTTCCCTCTTAGGACTGCTTTTTTTTTTTTTTTTTTTTTTTTTTTTTTATTTTGTCTTTTTGAGAGCAGGGTCTACCCTTGTAGCTCTGGCTGTCCTGAACTCACTTTAGACCAGGCTGACCTTCAACTTTACTGAATCCGCTTAGCCTCTTCCTTTCCATGTGCTAGGATTAAAGGGTGCACCACCACGCCGCATTTATTTATGTATGTATATGTTTAATATGTCATATATGATTTATTGTTTGGCACCCTGTCGTCAGGTTGGAGTCAGAAGAGGGTGTCCGGATTCCCTGGAACTGGAGTTTTCTCCTGGAATTGAATTTCAGAGTGGTTCTCGCGCAGCCATGTGGTGCTGGGGATTGAACGGGTCCTCTGTAAGAGTGGGTAGCACTCTTAAAAACGGTAGCCATCTCTCCAGGCCCAGGACTGCTTTAAGTGTCCCCCAAGTTTTGTGTGCTGTAGTGTCATTTTGTTTGAATTCCAAAATACTTTTCTTTCTATAATTTTCCTTTGACCCATTCTTATCGGAGTGTGTTGTTTAATCTGCTAATGAGTTCATGTAGTTACTAGGGCTTCTTGTGTTGGTAGTTAAGTTTTATTATATTGTGGTCCAATAGAATGCATGGAATTTTTTCTTTTTTTTTTTTTGAGGTTTGTTCTGTACTGCAGTATGTGGTCAATTTTGGAGAATGTTACATGGGGTGTTGAACAGAAAGTATGTTCTTTGGTGCTTGGGCAGAATATTCAGTAGATGTCTGTTAGGTCCCTTTGGTGTATAGTATTTTCCAGTTCAGATGCCCCTCTGTTTATTCTTTGTCTGGTTGACCTGTCTAATGGACACAGTGGTGTATTGAGTTCCCCTACTACTAGTGTGGAGGGGATTATTTATGTCACGGAAGATTTTCTTTTTCCTTCAACTCTA
The DNA here is from genome assembly GCA_009823505.1 of Rhizomys pruinosus. NCBI lineage: Eukaryota > Metazoa > Chordata > Mammalia > Rodentia > Spalacidae > Rhizomys > Rhizomys pruinosus. The sequence goes on from VZQC01005988.1 coordinate 658,567, forward strand.
GTAGACAATTTTGCTGGGTAATGTACTCTGGGTTGGCATCTATAGTCATTTAGAGGTGGAAATAGTTTGGTCCAAACTCTTCTGGCTTTCATAGTTTGCAGTGAAAAGTCAGCTGTAGTTCTGATGGGTTTCCTGTACATACAACTTGTTGTTTTTCTTTTGAAGCTGTCAGTACTCTCTCTTTGTTTTGAATATCTAATGCTTTGATTGTGATAAGCCATGGGGAATTTCTTTTCTGGTCCTGTCTATTTGGTGTTCTATGTGTTCCTTGTATTTGTATAGGTATGTCTTTCCTTAATTTGGGGAAATTTTCTTCTACAATCCTGTTGAAGTTCTGGTCAATACCATTATCCTGAGATTCCTCTCCTTCCTCTATACCTATCATGCATAGGTTTGGTCTTTTCATGTGTCCCACATTTCCTGAATATTCCATTCCTGTTTTTTTTTTTTAATTCTTTCATAATCTATGCTTGAGCAGTCCAGTTCCTCTACTTTGTCTTCCAGTCTTGATATTCTGTTTCCTATTTCATTCATTCTGTTACTGAGGCTTTTCTCATTTGTGAGTGTTCCACTTCCTTTTGTATTTCAGCCTGAGTTTTCTTCAGTATTTCTATCTCTTTTGTGAAGTCAGAAGTTTACCCTATCTTCTTTTAGACTATCTCTATCTTCTTCTAGTTCTTTGTGTGTGTGTGTGTGTGTGTGTGTGTGTGTGTGTGTGTTCTTTGAATTCTTTGATCATGTTTATGATAGTTCTTTTAAGGTCTGTGATAGGTTCCATTTAGGGGATCTTCATTGTAGAACTCTTCTACAGGACTGGCAGTATTTAGCAGAGACATATTATTTGGGTTTTTCATTTTATTTATTTTTTGTTGTTGTGACTTTGGCATGGGGATTTCTTTTGTTCTTTGTAATTCTGATATGAATCTCAAGAGTTCTTTTGTTGAACTGAAAACTAACTTTGCTTGTATTCTTCAGGTCCCTTCATTTTCTTCTTATTAGGTATGAAAGGCTGTTGGTCTAGGCTTCAGGTTCTCACTTCTGATTTTGGACTAGAGGGACCAGCTACTTCTTGCCCAGCTAGTCAGGAGCTCTTCCTGAGGCCCAACACAGGTATCAGCCAGGCAGGCTTGAATCCACCAGCCCCACATCATGTGAAGCTGAGGGAGGAGCCTCAGATGTTCTGGAGCTAGGGGATAGGGATTCTGGAATGCCACAGCCAGCCCAGTGCAGTTGGGGTCTCTTTCCACTGAGCAGAGATTAACCCCATGCACTCACTGGGAGAGTGTAACCCACAGAACCACCACACTACATGGGGTCCGCCTACTAGCTCTCCAGGGCTCCTTGCAAAACCCAGGTGCTATTTATTTATTTATTTATTTATTTATTTATTTAGTGTATGAATGTACTGTCTGCATGCAGGTTTGTGTACCCGTGTCATGCAATGCCACGGAGGTCAGAGGAGGGTGTTGGATCCCCCTGGAACTGGAGTTAAAGATGGTTCTCAGCCACCATGTGGGTGCTAGGGATCAAACCCTCGTCCTCTGCAGGAGCAGTTGGCACTCCTAACCATGAGGACATCTCTCCAGCCCAACCCAGATGCTATTTCCAAGCCCTACTGTTTGAATCCAAGCACAGATAACCCCACTTTACACACTGGGAACTAAGCTCGAAGAGGCTTCAATCCACACTCTGCAGCTCATGAGCTCCCTGCATACCATCATCTAAGTGGTGTTAAGGCCACAGGGAGAATGTACTCCACAGTCAAAAGAAACAAGAAGGAGTCAAAGTGGAGAGGGAGGAAGAGGGGATTAGGAGGAAGACTAGAACAAAATAAAGCATCTGTCTATGAGTAGAAGCAGCTTCTATGAGCTATGGAGGCAGGTGTCTGGTCCATCGAGACACTGAGACATGGCAAAGGGAATGAAGGAGGCAGGGACAAAGGGAGGGGACTGGAATCCTTCCGATACCTGATCTCCACATCAGCCGAACCTCATACACACACCACCGCCCAAGACCATTGGCCTCCCCGGCTCACTGTGTTTTAGTTAAAGTCTACTTTATAGGGCTCTGGAGAAGAGAGAGAGGGGAATGGAATTTCAGAAACAATTCCTCATGAGAGTTTAAGGATTAGAAAGGAGCCCAGATTAACAAGTGGAAGGAAGCAGCTATCTGTCTCTCTGTATCTCTCTGTCTCTGTCTGTCTCTCTCCTCATCAATGCTCCAGGCTTTTACTGCTACTGCTGCCTTTATGTTGAGAACGCTTTTCTGAAGATAATATCTACAGAGAGACCTCAAAAAGCAAGTCACTGTAAGAAACAAATCTCTGCAGCAGAAATTATGTCTCTCTGCCAGTATCAACACTCGGAAAAAAAAGCAGACACACAGAGACCATGAGAGCCAGGCAGACGGCAGAATGAGGAAGACCCAAAAGCTACCAGCAAGTCTCAGGATGGCATGCTGCTTAGTTCCTTTGCCTCTCTGCAACCAGGCTGAGTGCAAGAAATAAGATACAGCATACAAAATTGCTTTCCACAAATGCCGGGGGATGACAGCCACATGAAAAAGCTTTTACTGATTGACGGACAGCCTGAGTGACTGTGGGTGCCTGGGGAACAGCACCACCTGCTTTGTTAGAGCACTTCTGTGAGGAATGACAGATACAATGTTCAGGGGCAAAGACATCATTACAAACATGAGACCGGTTGAAGGTTGCGTTCTGGCCAAGGATCTTCCTCTCTCGTCTAATGGAATGCCTGTCCCGTTTAACATGATGTGTCTGTTATGGAGTCTCTAATTAAAGACTTGCAAGAAAGATAAAAAGTCATTATGTCTCACCTTAGGAAGCCCTCACATTACTTAAGATTTTCATTCAGCCCTAGGGAATGTCTGTCTTCTCAGACTTGGCAAATGCACCTGGCAAATGCACCAGGCTTCTAGACTGTTCTGTACACAGTAACCACTGTGCAGATGTTCTGAGGCTCTAAGTAATCTCAGGCCCTAAAAGGAGCTAAGAGAGGAGGATCAAGGGCTATCAATCTTCCATCCCTGGGAAAAAAGGAACAGGCGCTCATCCTCCAGAAGGTGACTCAGGACACCACAATACACTAGGCTGTGTGGAAGAAGAGGAGGAGAGAGATCTCACTGGATGTTTGACTTATGCCCTAAAGGGTGTAAGAATAGACTTGGGAGTCAGGCTGGGAAGGGGAGGAGGGTTAGGAATAGGGAGATAAGGTGGGAAGTTTTGGGGAGAGTTCCAGGAGACAGATAAAGCCAGGAGCCCAAATCAACAGCAAAATGGGAACAGGCTGGCTTTTCGTCCATCTTGAAGACTTTTCCATCCCCAGTGAGCATCTCTGTAGGTTCTCAGTCTTACGTTCACGAATGGAGGCGGGGAGGCTTTTCTTATTTTCTGTTATGGAAATTATAGCTCAGGCCATGATTTCTCTTAAATTAGGCCTGTTGGAAGGAGCAGGGCACCGTAGATCCAGAAAGGCCTACGGTGTGCTGGCACTCAGGGGCTACCAGAGGTCCGTACACCGCACCCCGCACAGCTAGGGAGACTGCAGGGGTGAACACTTGTGATCCAGCTGTTTATTTTCTTCTAGGAGGTGTAATCTAATTTGGGTTTTGTGTGATGTGCATTAGCATATTCTCATCCACTCAGATTTGATTCTCTGTGATCTTGGTGAGGGCTAATAAAAAGACCTTGGTTGATGACCTCAAGGTCATCAAGTGAACAGGTGCATGCTATAAGTGAATCACTCAGCACAGATTTTTTCCTTCTGCCCAAAGTCCCCAGCGCCGCCCACTCCCTCTGTCTCCACTATGGAGCCTTTCCTGTTTCCCCGCCTCCTGCTGGATGTGTGTGCTTTGAATCAGGCTGCCCCAGATCTCCACCTCTGTCTGTCAGATCCTGTCTTTTAAGTCCAGCGGCTTTTCCCACTAACAAGGCTTTCATTAGTTTCTCTCTCCCAGGGGTTGTAACACCTTGTCATCCGATCCCCCGGCCAAGTTCCACAAGTTGATTATATGATACAGATCATTAATAAACATGAAGTGGGTAGCACTAGGTAGGTGCGCTCTGCCCAGCTCTCCACCCGCAGCAGCTTCCTCCCTGTTTCCATGACGTTTCTGTGCTTTCTACTTTCATCTCACATGACCACACACCGATTTACAAGCTAGACTCTGCAGCCCGAGTGCACTGAGGGCCAGCAGCCCTGACCACACCTTCTGTTTGATTTCTTCCCCTTGGAGGTGGCTCAGAGGGCTACAAGGGACTCCATATGGCTCAGGCACCCTGTGGGGTTAGGACAGTAGGACAGAGAAAGGTTAGGGTGAGGTCGCTCAGTTTTCTCTGTCAGGTTTTGTTGGCCAGATGGCTGAGTCTTTCCTCGGAAGACCATTGCTTCTTTACATAGCTGTCCCCCACCCTCACCCTCTCTGTCCTTTCCAGCCCTAGGGATGGTAACAACCCAGTTGGACCTCACTCCGGCTTCTTTCCAGCCTCTGGTTGCTTCACTACACCTTGGCTGTCCTTGCAGACAGTCGATTAAACTCTGCTGAGCCTGGCCAGCAGGAGTGAGCCTGCCCTCTGTTCTTCACTAGAGCCTGGCCAGCAGGAGTGAGCCTGCCCTCTGTTCTTCACTAAGATGGATATACCACCAGCCCCAGGCTACTGTCACAACAGAGCTGGGCTGGGCACCACACCTGCTCCCTCTAGTCCCAGACACTCGGCAGTTTTGACAAATTCCTTTCGGAATCACAAATGTTCACCAATTTTGGAGTTCTTACATTTGTCAGAAAGAAAGAAAGAAAAAAGGCACTTTCAAATTCTCTTGGCAAGAGCTGCTTTCGGTATTCCAGCGTTTTCCATGGACTCATTTAACAAATATTTTGGGGGCCCCTCCCATGTGCCAGACACCAAGCCAGACAGCAAGCACACATCCGTGGGCAAAGCCCACTCAGTCAGGGCTCTGGAAAGCAGCAGAAGCTGCGGACTCAGGGTCTGGAAAGCTTTGCAGAGGGACAGCCGGCTGGAACCCAGTCCCTGTGCTGTGTGCTCCCAAAGGGGAGGGCGCCTCTTCCTAGTGGGGTTTATCTTTAACATGTCACCATGTTCTCGAAGAACTTCTGTACAAGAGACTAGGAAAGTAATATTGCTCCCAAAGGGAATGTTTCACAAGGGAGGGGAACCAGGTTCTTCCTCATTCAAGGTCTTCTCAAGCACCATGAGGCCCATTAGCTGTGGCAGGCCGGAAGTGGTGCTGATCCACTCAGGCCATTAGCTGTGGCAGGCCGGAAGCGGTGCTGATCCACTCACGCCATTAGCTGTGGCAGGCCGGAAGCGGCGCTGATCCACTCAGGCCATTAGCTGTGGCAGGCCGGAAGCGGCGCTGATCCACTCACGCCATTAGCTGTGGCAGGCCGGAAGCGGCGCTGATCCACTCAGGCCATTAGCTGTGGCAGGCAGGAAGCGGCGCTGATCCACTCAGGCCATTAGCTGTGGCAGGCCGGAAGCGGTGCTGATCCACTCAAGCCATTAGCTGTGGCAGGCAGGAAGCGGTGCTGATCCACTCACGCCAAGCTGTGGCAGGCCGGAAGCGGTGCTGATCCACTCACGCAGTCTTCCCTCTGCCTCTCCTTTTCTGTGTCACAATTACCCACCCCACCTGTTAGACAAGAGGCAGTTCCCCAAACACCCACAGCATCCTTGGCTCCCCTTCTTTCTGACATAGTCTCATTCCCACCCGTTTCTAGACGGTGGCCATGACCTTTGCACCTGTGATGGGGGGTTTCTTTCCTCCCTTCCAGGTCCTCAACTCCTGTTGAAGGCTGACGGGGCTGTGGGTTGAGAGCATCCCTTTGGCTTTCTGTGTTCCATGAGAGGATCCTGCTCTTGGTTCCCAACTCTCAGGCTCTACTCCCCAAAGAGTTCTTTTTCGAGCCACGTCCTTATTAGCTCCTGTCGGGATGCCTGGAAAAGTAATTCCTCTTTCCTTTTCTCTCACTTACTCTCCCTCCCTTTACAGATTCACCTCTCGTGCTTCCTATAGGTCTAAAGGTATTTCTTGTTTTGAAAACAGACATTATGGGCTGGGGAGGGAGCTCAGGGAATAAGAGTCAAAGTAAGAGGGCGGAGTTCGAATCTTCAGAGCCCACATGAAAAATGACCATGGCTGCAGTGCACAGAGACCCCAGGACCTCCCTGACCAGTAGCTGGCCTAGTTGAAGTGGTGGGCTTGAGGTTTAAATGAGAGACCCTGTTTCAAAAATTAAGCTGAAGAATGATAGAAAAAGACACCCTACATACTCCTCTGGCCTCCTGATATGTTCCCATGTGGACACACACAGAACATGAAATTGTAAAAAACATATTTAGTATCCAACTTGTGGACTGAGCACCTACTGGGATTTCAGCCTTGTCAGAGTATAGACTGCCATTGTTGGACTACCCAGGCTGTATCATGGAGGCCAGTACAGGAAGACCAAGACAGGATGCATGCCTACTGGACCTCATTTGGTGACCATGGGAAGGAAAGACCCCAGTGTGGAGCACAAGGGCAGGGTTGATGGTTGTTTGGGCTTGCCAAGGAGGAGCCTTCAAACACTTCCTTAAGGAAAACATGACATCTTTTAGCCAAAAAAGAAAGAAAGAAAGAAAGAAAGAAAGAAAGAAAGAAAGAAAGAAAGAAAGAAAGAAAGAAAGAAAGGAAAGAAAGTCCTCCAATTCAGGTGATATGTGTATGTATGTATATATTTATGTAGATAGATGATGATAGATGATAGATAGATAGATAGATAGATAGATAGATAGATAGATAGATAGATAGAATACAAGTTGGAGAGAACAACAAAAAAAACTCTGGAAAGATTCAGAAAAAGATGGCAGAGTGCAGGAACTCAGGTGGGGTGGAGGGCATGGAAAGGGAAATGACTCTAAATTCGATTGAGAAATGATGTATGATGTATGGAAAGAGGTTTAATAACAGTAAAAAAAATTATAAAAACCGTATTTAGACACTTTCCTGAAGATTTATCTATAATTAGAATCTATAGCATTTGAAGTTCAATGAGTGTATTTAAAATAATAATGAAGAACAAAATAATAATAATAATAATAACAATAACGATGATAAAACTTCTGGCCACAATGTTTTCTCTATACCAGGCAGGCACTGTAACAAGAGCTTCATATTTGTTACTCAGCTTCCCATTACTGTAACACAGTAGATGAGGAAAGTTTGTGGCTTGAATTTCTGAAGGTTCAGTCCACTGCTGGCTGGCCACTGCTTTGGGACCTGTGACAAGGAAGTATATCATATTAGGATTGTAAGATGAAGGAAAGCGGGCGTGGTGGCTCATGCCTTTAATCCTAGCACTTGGGAGGCAGAGGCGGGCAGATCTTTGTGAGTTTGACAGCCTGGTCTACAGAGTGAGTTCCTGGACAGCTGGGGCTACAGGGAGACCCTGTCTCGAAAAGACCAAAAAAAAAAAAAAAAAAAAAAAAAGATGAAGGAAGCCCTATCTCATGGCTAGGAGCAGAGAGGAAGAAAAAAATATATGTCCTACTGTCTCCTTCAAGGACACACCCTCATAACCTAAAACCTCTCTCTAGTCTCCCTTCTGAAACGTTATATCCCTTTCCATTCCATTAGGATGAAGCCTTTAGCACAGGGATTGTGGGGGTGGGAGTACACTCCAGATATAATTTATAGCAGCTAATCTAATCTTTATAGGTGCTCCTAAAGTACATACTATCATTCTGCCCAGTTTACAATTAAAGAATCAGAGACAGGTCCTGCATCCTGCCCAAGGTCACACAGCAAGTCAGAGAGCCGAGACTCCAATACAGGTTGGTTCCATCCCAGATCCAACTTCTCTTCACCATGAGTGACTCCTGCTCTGATGCCTCCTGAAAGAAGCAGGCACCAGCAGTGGACAGCCCCCACTAGCTGCCCTCTTTGAAAGACTAACTCTCACAGAAGGAGCATCCTCAGAAGACGAGCCATCCTCCTTCCCTGGTGGCTGAAGACTCATCCGGCACAAACCTCCTCCTCTGCTGGCCCTGCACAGGGTGAGCCAGTGGGCGGGGAGCCAATAAGCCACCTGTTCAGTTCTACTTACTCAAAGGTAGACTTTTGGGGGGTGGACTGCATGACCATCTAGCCAACAGCCCCTGTTCCTTCTCTCCCCATTTCCTGCTCTGTTGACTTGGACATGACTGTGTACACTGTGCTATACTGTGATAGCTAATCTCAGTTGTCAACTTGATCTAGAATCACCTGGAAGACACCTCTGGGTATGCCTGTGGGGGATTACCCTGATTTGGTTAACTGAAGTAGGAAGTCATACCCACTGTGGGGAGTACCATTCTCTCTCTTTTTTTAATTAATTAATTAATTTATTTTTTATCAAATCTAGACCTATGTCCCCCCCATTCCCCCACCCCACCAGAGCTCATGCATTCTGCCAAACATGCTTTTCATCTCTTCCTCATTCTTTCTCAATACTCTCCATGTGGAAGTTGACTGTTTTGAGCAGAAGTTCACTGTTTCAGTCAGTTCTTCGATGCAGTCCTTTCTGTTGTTGTTGTTATTGTTGTTGTTGTTGTTGTTTCCAATATGCATCACTCCCAACTGCTTTGGACAAAAGCTTAAAGGGCCGTGCACAAGAAATACTTACAACTAGGTAATTGGCACTAAGCATCCATAGATGAGGGATACCATATTTACTGGAGTACTATTGGTGTGAGAGAAGCTCCTGAATAAAACTTGTAAGCTACATGTCACATAATATACCTCAGATATCCAGTGCCAGCCCTTCTATAAAGAATATGATTGGGGGCTGGAGAGATGGCCTAGCGGTTAAGAGCACCGACCGCTCTTGCAGAGGAACCAGGTTCGATCCCCAGCACCCACGTGGCGGCCGAGAAGCGTCTGAAACTCCAATTCCAGGAGAACTCCAGTTCCAGGGGAATCTGAGACCCTCTTCTGACCTCTGCAGCATTGCACAACACGGGTGCACAGACCTACAGTACATTCATACATGTACAGAAATAAATAAAAATTAAAAAAAAAAAAGAATATGATTGGTCAGGTTTCTTGGCCCAGGCCTGTAATCCCATCTACTAGGAAGGCCAAGGTAGGAAAATTGCATGTTCGAGGCCAACCTGAGCAACTGGGACAGATCTGTCTCAAAATCAAAAGTTTAAATAAAGGACTGGTGACATAGCTCGGTGGGAGAGGGCTTCCCTTACATCCATCCACAAGGGTCCAGGTTCAGCCCTCAGTACTGAACACACACACACACACACACACACACACACACACACACAATTGTTAATTATACATCCACATGCACTCTGTTTTTAAAAAATATTTATTTTTTATTTTTGTTTTATATGTATGGATGTTTTGCCTGCATGTATGTAAGTGTACCATGTGCATGTTATGCCCCTCAGAGGCTGGAAGAGGGTGTCAGATCCCCTGGAACTGGAGTTATAGGCAGTTGTTAGCCACCATGTTGGTGCTGGGAATTGAACCCAGGTCCTCTCTCAAAGAACAAGAGTTTTTAACAACTGAACCATCTCTCAGCCCTAAGCACCCTGTTTTTTATTGTTCATTATTAGTGTTTCAATTTTACTTATTCTTTATTGTGCGTATGCAGGTGGTACTTGCGTCATGACACCTGTGTGGAGGTCATATAACAGTTCTCAGGGGTCACCCAATCCTCCTGCCTCTGCCTCCCGCCTTGCTGTGGGACTGCCAGGATTACAAATGTGTGCCATCACATCTGGCTTTTTCACATGGGTTCCAGAGACCAAACGCCGGTCTTCAGGCTTGGGAGGCAGGTGCTTTCACCTGCTGTGCCATCTTGTTGACCCTCATTATTGATTTCTAAAGTTAAAATGAGCTACATCAAAAATTAGCCTTGTGTATACAATCTGAAGGCTGTAAATGAGCTTAGTGTCTCTCATACAAGAAGTCGGGAAGATCACATACGCTCCCGAGTCCCTCCACTCCAAATTCCTTTCCAACATGTGCTTCTCTGTGAAATGTGAACTGCCACCTTTTCGTTTCTTTAGTCTAACAAATAGTTTGTGCATCCCCTACTATGTACCAAACACTGGGAACACCATAAGGGGAATGTGGAGTAAAATACACCTTCTTTGAAGTGGACTTAGCATCAGACAAGCTGCGAACTACAAAGTTTGGTTTACTTAGAGAGCTCAGCGAGATTTCCACGATGCTTGCTGAGGCGTCTGAAACTCTGGGAAGCCACAGGCCTCAGGTTGGGGCCAGGGACATATAAAAAGCCCACAGTACTGGGGGCCACTCGACATTTTGCCACCATGGGCAGAATCCATGCTGGGACTCCAGGCAGCCATGTTAAGAAAGGAGAATTGCTGCTCAGCTAGTCAGTGTACACTTCCCTCCATCACTTTGTAGGCAAGCCTGATTAAATTCTCTAATCTTAAACTAAGATTGGAGAGTCTGCTCCTTGTTTTCCCTGGTATCCAAGGAACCTGCCACAGAGGCAGTCAGGATGTTTATGCTTGGGTACCCCACATCCCCTATCCCCGGGAGGAAGTCTCTAAGACAGGGAGTGTGGTGGTTTGAATGAGAGTGTCCCCCATAGGCTTTAAGTATTCAGACATTTTGTCTCTAGTTGGTGGCACTGTTCTTGGAGGTCTTAGAAGGTGTGGCCTTGCTGGAGGAAGTATGTCACTGGGGGAGGGCTTAGTCAGTTTAACAAGCCTTGCGATCTCCAGTCTCTCTCTCTCTCTCTCTCTCTGTCTCTCTCTCTCTCTCTCTCTCCTTCCTGTGCTCATTGCAAGATGTGACCCTCGGCTTGCTGCTCCAGCCCCAGCCACCATGCCTCCCACCACAATGGACTCTAATTCCCGGGAACAGTCATTCGTAAGCTCAAATAAATTCTTCCTTTTATAAGTTCCCTTGGTCATGGTGGTTTATCACAGCAACAGAAAAGTGGCTAATACAGTTATTTGGTACCAGAGAGTATGCTGTTGGCTGTGAAGAACCTGACCATGTGGATGTTTGGAGAAAAGTGGAAGACTCTGGAACTTTGGGCTAGAAAAGCTGTTGACTACTTTAAGCAGAGCTTAATGGGCCATTCTAGTAGAAGCCTGGAAGAAAGTATTGCTGCAAAAAAATGTAGTTCCAGAGGAAAATAAAGACTTAGGCAGCAACTGGGATCTTTTATCAAAGAGTCTGGCCACAGTTTTCCCACAGCCCAAATGCTTGCCTGAATCTAAGTTGAAAAGCAATGGACTAATGTCTTTGGCAGAGGATATTTCAAGACAGCCTAACATAGAAATGGTGGCATGGCTATTAATGGTGAATATTGTGCAGATCTACAGTGAAAAGGAGCAAATGGGGCAGAAAGAAATGCAGAATGTACAGTTTGGATCTGAAAAGTGCACTAGGAAAATTAAAGGTGGGGCCAAGGCATGTGAAGGAGAGGCTCCCTTTCATAAGGAGATTAAAGTGATTAGGGAGAGGCCTATATGTTTACAAGTAAACAATGGAAAAAGTGTGATTAAGGAGGGGCCACAAGATTTACAAGTAAACAACAGAAACAGTACTTTCAGGGCAAGACCACACCCAGCTAATCCTCCTACCTTTGAAAGGAAAATACTGAAAGGGTTTTCTGCTCCAACAAGTCCAGGGCAGAGAAAAGTTGCAAATGTGGTTGAAATAGGCCAGGGTCCATCCCAAACTTGCAGCCAAACTTGGCAGTTTCATTCACATGGTGCTGGCTTTAGAGGCATGAAGTTTGCAAAAGTGAAGGGGTCATCAGTTATTCTTCCAAGGTTTCAGAGAGCCGCCAAGGTCAGGCAAAGTGCAGCAGGGGCATCCCTGAATAAAGAAGGCCCTGATAGGCCATTGTGTGAAGCTTTGAATGTGAAGCCTGGTTGGCAACAGAGACCCCCAAGAAGACATTTGAGACACCAGAGCTGTGAGATATTTGCCAAGGAGAGCTGCATATAGGGAGTGGTACCAGCCTAAGGAAGAGATGTATGTTGCAAGCAAAGCTGGAAGAGCTGAGCCATCTAAGCCCTTTGGAAGCAAAGTCCCACAAGTTGCACATGAAGCTACTGGACTTGGTGTTTGCCCTGCTGGTTTTTGGTCTTGTTTTGGTCCAGTATTTCCTCACTATGCCTCTACTCCTCCCTTTTGGAATGGGAATGTATATTCAGTTCCAATGTACGATGGGAGTATACAATTTGCCTTTTGATTTTACAGGAGCTTACAATTAAGAGATTGGCCTGTGTCTCAGAAGAGATTATTGACTATAGACTTTTGAATAGAATTGAGACTGGTAAAGACTATGGGGACTTTTAAGGTTGAAATAAATGCATTTTGCATTTTATATGGTCAGGAGCCTATGGGGGCCAGGGAGTGGAATGTGGTGATTTGAATGAGAGTGTACCCCATAGGCTTTAAGTATTCAGACATTTTGTCTCCAGTTGGTGGCACTGTTCTCAGAGGTCTTAGAAGGTGTGGTCATGTTGGAGGAAGTACGTCATTGGGGGTGGGCTTAGAGGGTTTAACAAGCTTTGCAGTCTCCAGTCTCTCTCTCTCTCTCTCTCTCTCTCTCTCTCTCTCTCTCTCTCTCTCTGCTTCCTGTGCTCATTGGAAGATGTGACCCTCAGCTTGCTGCTCCAGCCCCAGCCACCAGGCCTCCCACCACGATGGACTCTAATTCCCTGGAACCATCAATCATAAGCTCAAATAAACTCTTCCTTTTATAAGTTCCCTTGGTCCTGGTGGTTTATCACAGCAACAGAAAAGTGACTAATACAGGGAGCAGGGCAACTCCTGCTGTCAACTCACTAGCTCACCACCTCCTGGGAAAGGAGTGGCGAGTACACAAGCAAAGTAAACGCTGCGAAGGTGTCCAGGAAGGCGGCTCTGTGCAGGGCCTCTGCAAGCACGCGTGGTGTCCAGGAAGGCGGCTCCGTGCAGGGCCTCTGCAAGCACGCGTGGTGACAGGGAAGGCGGCTCTGTGCAGGGCCTCTGCAAGCACGCGAGGTGTCCGGGAAGGGGGCTCTGTGCAGGGCCTCTGCAAGCACGTGTGGTGTCCGGGAAGGCGGCTCTGTGCAGGGCATCTGCAAGCACGTGCAGGGCCCTGAGTTCCATCATCAGCATTGGCATTTGGGAAAAGGAGGCAACAAAGGATTCTGAGAAAGGAGCCAGAGGTTATAGAGATGTGGATTAGGAAAGAAGGGCTGCATGCAGCGGGGGAATGGAGGGGTGGGGGTGTTTTAAACAGCAGAAGGAAAGGTGCAGAGGCTGAGTGGAAAGGAATATGAAAAGTGGAGAGGCATGAGGCATTACATTAGTAAGGCCCCATTGTGGGCAGATGCTGATGTCCGGCTAGCGCACCCAACTGGAGAATGGCTGAATCAACTCCATTTCATCCATCTCCATAACTTCCACTGCAGCCACATTCATGAACTCCTTCGTATCTATGTCACAGCCTCCACTGCACCCATGGTCATAATCCCCTCCAACACGAACTCTGCCCCATCCATGTACAAGAATTGTACCCCATCTATGATCACAGTTTCTATCACATTCATGCTCATTCTACCCTGTCCATGATCACACACGGTAGCCCATCCATACTCGTGAACTCCATTCCATCCGTGTACAACCCCCCCTTCACCGGCTCTGAGGCCGTCGTAAAAGCATTAACCTCCACAGAAACCCCCCAAAGTAAAAGGTGCCAGTGGAAAATGTACATGATGAAGAGACGGCTTCCAGATCACAACCAAGAACTCAGAGCAGCCTGAGCGGAGGGGGGCGGGGGTTGGGGCGCTAGGCCACCTGGCAATCACTTAATTCCGCTGAGGAGATCCTGCCGCAGGCGGAGGGACGCAGGTTAGGGCAGTCGGCGCCCTGCACGCCACACCCTTCGCCTTCCCCCTCCTCTTCCTCGGGCTGCACCTGGCCTCCGGCCTCACCTGCCCCACCCCGTTACACCCAAGACTCCAACAGTGGCCAGCGAACACACCCGAACACACCCGCTATCAGCAATTACTAAACAAAAGACCAACCTTCAAGTGGTGCCAGGCTCCAGCTGCACTAGGCTGAGCTCCAGCCGTCTGCTGCCTGAGGTTTCCCAGACCCTACTGGAGTGGATCTTTCACACCTGACTCCTCGCTGGCCACTAAGGGTACTCTCTTTCTGTGCCTGTAACCCGTGCCCCCATCTAGAGGACACGGCACATCCAAGAACACAAGCTTCTCCTTCCACTTGACATGTGACGTCATCTCATTCTTCCAGCAACTCAGCCCTCCAGGGCAGTTGTTTACTAGCCCCAGTTTTCAAAAGAGGAATTTGAAACTCAGAAATATGGGGTCTCCTATTCAGCTCACAAGGTTAGAAGTAGGAGTTAAGAGCATCTCATTAGAGTAAGGCTGTTCTCATCAGGTAGGGTCAGGTTTCTACACCTTGAATGGACAGATAAGACTCGGAGAAGCTGAACCAGATCCTCCTTTTTGTTGGTGTCTATGGGGTCCAACCCGGCTGGGATGTGACAGGGACATACTGGCTCTGTTATCTCCTAACCCCATTTGAAATGGAACTCTAGGTCTCAGCTACTGAGCATGGACGGGTCTTATTCTGCAATTCCTTCTTCAGGGCCACACCTGCTAAGCCTTCCTGAAAGTCAGGGCAGGGGCCTGGACCCAAGGACTTGGAAACCAGCAACCGGCCAGGCCCGTTTGTAAGCACCTGTGAGGTTCCCAGCAGCCACAGGGAAGGAAACTTCTAGAGTATTTGGCTGGAGGTTGGTGGGAATTCAAGAACAAGCGTATCAGCTGACTGATACGCTTCAAAAGGTCATTGGTTTGGGGAAGGCTTTGCTAATTCACTGAGGAATGCAGTCTGTGACCCTTGCAGATTTTTCCAGAAAATAAAATCAGCCTTCAACCACCATCAGACGATGGCTGCCATCTGTTGGTTTCAGAATCACAGTCCACAGTCCAGTGTCCAGACATATCACAAGGCATGTCTGAAACAGCCTGGTTTACCGGGGCCCTGACCCTGGGTCAGAAGCCAGAGATAAAGCGCGACTCCAGGCTCCAGTCTTGGGCTTAAGGAAGAGCAAGCTGGGACCCGCCCTGCTCACACCGCCGGGCTATTCTGGTTCATCAGGATGAAATTATTTCTGTTTGCAACCTCACCTCTTGCTCCACCCAGTCGGCAGGTAAGCAGTGTCCACCCTGCTTTGACCCTGGCACCTGCCCGGAGCCACACAGCTTATGTCTGCAGCAAGGTCAGGAAAGCAAAACTTCCAGGGAACTCCAGGTGGTCTCCGCACCTAGAGCCCTCAAGCATTTCCTCCTGATTCTCCTCCTCCCTCTACCGGAAGGCCAGTTTACAACCAGGCTGTGCCTTAGCTTCCTGGGTCACTCCTCAACATCAATTAAGACAAACACAGTTGAAACACAAGATCCCAAAAGGCGTCAAGACCTATCAGGGAATAGGTTGATAACCTATTCCTTCCTTTATTTCTTCTTTTTCTTTTTTAAACCTCTGCCTACATTCAGACTCTAAAGAAATCAGCCCCATAAAATTAAAGGCTGGCATTTTCTCAGACAAGCCTGATGCTCATCAACAGAAGATAAGCAGCTTAGAGTTCGTGATGAGGTAATTAGAGAGGGCAGAGCTAGATGCCTTATTACGATCAGAATCCAGGTCCACCTACCTGGTTCCCTCTTCCTGTTCCATCCATCAGGCAAGACGGTAACTTCCATACACATGAACTCAGTTTTAAGAACCCAAGGTAAACAGTGAGATGATTACTTTATTAGACAAATAGGAAAGAAATTGGTGTTTGTGAGTTTTGATGAGTTAAGCTGTTGATTTGGAGACAGCCCTGGAATATGTGTCTTTCTTTCCGTATCAGAAACAGTTTCTTGTGCTTATTTCATTAACAATATGGACCTAAAATCAATTTGAAGTAGTGTGTGTGTGTGGGGGGGGTGACCCTGTTCTGAGGAATGTGTTCCCAATCTTGGAATAAACAGTTGCAAAAAAGACATGATTGTAGGATAGATTAGGTTCTTCCTGTAGGGACATCCTGCATGTTTCATTTGGGGATATCCTAGGCTCTTCCTGTAGGGACATCCTGGGTGTTTCCTTTGGAGATATCCTAGGCTCTTCCTGTAAGGGACATCCCGAGTGTTTCCTTTGGGGATATCCTAGGCTCTTCCTGTAGGGATATCCTGAGTGTGTCCTTTGGAGATATCCTAAGCTCTTTCAGTAGGAATATCTTGGGCTCTCCCTGTAAGGCATTCTCATCGTAACAGAAGTGGAGACAGCTCTGCCCTCCCAGGCCTAGCCCTGACATTCAGCGTGTGAATTCTGACATGGCTCTGGCGTTTTTCTAATACGCTAGTGACCTTGCTGGCTATAGACATTATCAATATAATTCTGTGAAGACTACAGCCCTGGGGACGAGTGTTCTCTGAGGTCTAACTTTGCTCATTTTCCCTTTACCATTTGTGCCGTGCTTAAGGCATCCCTGTCAGTTTTGGGGGAATCCGTACCATCAAGATTCAGTCTACACACAGCCAGTTAATGCCCTGATTTGGGCCTATTTACCCAGTATCTCCAACCAGATCTTCTGTTTTTCAGGAGGCATATATTCCAAACGTGTATCGGTGATATGAGAGATAGACCTTGGGTGGCACGGACTGAGGGAAGGTGACCTAGATGTCAGATGACTTCTCTTCTCATGATTCTCACATCAGATCCCAACCTTTCTATGCCCAAGCGACTTTCTTCACTACCACCTTGAGCTGTGGCATTTTCCACGGCTGGGGCTGGAGTTCAGTGGTAGAGAATTTGCCTGGTACCAGTGAAACCCTAGTTCAGTCCACAGTACTGACAATAATAATAATAGTAATAATAATAGAGTTGTGACATTTTCCTATAAGCTCAGTCACTTGTTATATGTCCTTCTATTGTTGAACTTCCAAAATTATGTTTCAGAATTTTGTTTGTGTTTCCTGTCCTGTCACCTTGTCCTTAGGGATGTATGCTCTCAAAGGGGATAGAAGTACATACTGTAATCTCAGCACTCGGGAGGGTGAGGCAGGGGGATCACAAGTGATATTCTATCCCCGCAAAAAAGATGGCTGATGCACCAGTTCATTTGAATAAGACTAATTTTTGACTCAGTAGGTTTAAAAAACAAAAAAGAGGACATGGGGGTTAGGGAGATGGATCAGTGTTTAAGAGCTCTGGCTATTCTTGCAAAAGACCTGGGTTTGGTTCCCAGCATCCAGATAGCAGCTAACATCCATCCTTCCTTAACTCTAGTTCCAGGGGTTTGACTGTCTCCTCTGGTCTCCATGAACATTGCATGACATGGATGCACTTATATACAAGCAGGTAAAACACCATAAATGAAAGAATGAATAAATAATAAATAAGAGAATATGAAGATGGGAGGGGAATATGGATGGACTGGGGAGGAGTTGGGAGAGTGAGAGAATAGATATGACCAAAATACATTACATACATGCATGAAATTCTTAATTGAATTTTTTTTTTTTTTTGGTCTTTTCAAGACAGGGTCTCCCTGTGGCCCCAGCTGTCCTGGAACTCGCTCTGTAGACCAGGCTGGCCTTGAACTCACAAACATCCGCCTGCCTCCGCCTCCCAAGTGCTAGGATTAAAGGTATGCACCACCATGCCCGGCCCTTAATTGAATTTTTAAAACATATTACTTTCCATGTATACAACAAGTGTATTGCTTGCACGTACATAGGTACACCCATTTCGTGCAATGCCCATGAAGGTCAGAAGAGGGTGTTGAATCCCCCTGTGACTGTAGTTACAAGCAGTTGTTAGATGCCATGTGGGTGCTGGGATTTGACCTGGGTGCTCAGCAAGAGCAGTCAGTGTAACCAGTGAGTCAACTCTCCAGCCTCACATTATGAAATTCTTAAAGAATAAATAAAAAATTTTAAAGGGGTGGGTGCAGTAAGGCTTTGGTACAGTTCTAACTGAATTTTGACAGAAAGCTACTCAGACATGTGCGTTGATGCCGACATCTTAACACAAATCCAGAATGCTATTCTGTTTGTTTTTTAGACTTAACTATATATTGCGGGCTGACTGAAGAATGTCCCCCAGAGGTTCATGCATTTGAACACAGGGTCCCTGGTTGGTGGTGCTGTTTGGGGAGGTTATGGAACCTTTAGGAGGTGCAGCCCTGCTGGAGGAAGTTTGGCACTGGGAGTGAGCTTTGAAGGCTTGTAGCTGCACCCCACTTCCTGTTTCCTGTTCCTGTTCTCTCTTCCTGTTGAGATGTGATCTCTCAGCTTCCTGCTCTGCCTGACTGCTGTCATGCCCCCTCCCACACCATCATGGACTCTCCCTCTGGAACTATAACCAAAATGAACTTCCTCTGTAAGTTGCTTCTGATTGTGGTATTTCCTCAGAGCAGCAAAGTAAGTTATACACTATACATCTAAGACTTAAAATTGACCCTCTGCAAAAATCTTTGAGATTTTTTTAAAAATTATTATTATTATTATTATTATTATTATTGTTGTTGTTGTTGTTATTGTGGTCTACAAAGTGGGACAAGCCAACTAACTTGAAATATGAATGGGAGTTCCTGAGCCAGGGGCAAAAGCTGTGTTTGGAACATCAAGAGAACATCAGGTTTCCTTGGAGGTGATCAGACTAGACCATCAGCTTCTTGACTGGAAAGCACCCAGGGGTCAGATCATGACCGGAGCCAGCAGTGGGGGAAATTTGGAAAGGTCTTTAGGATGTCACACACACATAAGGCAATGGCACAGGGCAGTCACCTACTACCAGATAATACTACTCCCACCAGCCACTGGTCCTATCTCCTTCTCTTGAGGAGCACATCGAAACTGTTCAACCATTGGCTGTAACTAGCAGAGGGGAGGGCCGGGTGTTCATTGGTCTTTTTTTCTTTTCTTTCATAGTGTTCTTCAGTATGAAGAGCAACTCTTCTACAGAAGAATCCAGGAGCTTTAGTCACTAGGTACAATGCCCATCAGTGCCACAGACTCCTGCTATTCAAAACCAGGCTCAGGGCCATCATGCCTCTAATTCTGTACTCCAGGTCCTGCATACATGGTCAGTCCATGTGTGGTCACAGCTTAGACATCAAAGTCACCACAGAGCCACAGTTTCTTTCTGAGCATCCGTGTTCCTTGTCCTAGCTATGCAGCTGCTCTGTGCACTGGTCATCACTTGCTGATGCTTCTACTACTGTGTGCACACCCACAAGCCCAGCCTTGTGTGTCAACAGAGAACCTGTTGATAGCCCCTGAGGTCATAGAACTGCATAGACCCTATGAAGTGGTGCCTTCCTCAGAGCTTGAACTTGCACACTCCACTCAGTTGGAGCCCTTGCATTCACCCATGTGTGAACGTCTTCCGTCACTGAGGCCAGTCAGCAAAGCCTGGAAGAGGTGACTGCTCCATCCAGTCCCCAGATATCAATGTAAGGCAACATACTCTTGCCTTAATGTGCTGCCCCATCACAGTCCATAAATACACTTGTTGTTTTTAATTAGCCTTTTGTATCAGGAAGTTCCCATTCTATAGACCAGGCTGGCCTTGAACTCACAAAGATCCGCCTGCCTCTGCCTCCCGAGTGCTAGGATTAAAGGCGTGCGCCACCGCGCCCAGCCTCGAGCAGCCAATGCTTTTAACTGAGGAGCCAACGCTCCAGTCCAAATACCAGAAACTTTTTTACTTCTTTTTTTAAATTTTTATTTACTTTTTATGTGTATGAATGTGCTGTCTGCATGTAGGTTTGTGCACCCGTGTCATGCAATGCCACAGAAGTCAGAAGAGGGCCGTTCCTTGGTCTTTTCATTCATTTCTTAAACGGTCACAGCTGCCTTTAGAGTCGGCAGCCTTAGAAAGCTCAGAGTGCTCCTCTGTAGACCTCATTCATGGCTCACTCAGCTGGCTCGTAATGAACACACCATAGGAGGAGGACACACCTGCTATCCATCCTAGAGCCGTGATGCAAGTGGACAGTACAGGGGCACAGCAGACAAACATAGACACAGCAAACAAGAAGGACTAAGATGAAAGGCAAGAAAGTAGGGGACAGGGAGTCACAGAGAAAGCTGGTGTCCTGGGCAGAGTGCTCGGGAAGTTCTTTTGGATAATGCACCTTCAAGAGGCTGCAGAAGATGCATTCTAGGAAGAATTCTGTGTGCAGGGTATAAAGTAGGGCTTAGGGCTTAGGACGGAGAGCAAAACCAACACATCTCAGAAACTGCAAGGAGTTCAGTGAAGGGCAGAATAGTAAGAAACGAAACTACGAAGAAGAGCAGGCAATCTAGTAAAGGCTGGAAAGCACTAGAAAACTTCTGGTCATACTGAAAGGTTTAGCAAAGCACTGGAACAGAATAACATGATTCACCTGACTTTTTAACGCCATCATTCTGGCTGCTGAGAAGAGACCCTAGAGAGCAGGGCAAGAACAGAAGCTGGGAAACCAGACAGAGACACTACCAGAGTCCGGGGAAAAGATGGCAAAGGAAGAAGGCGGGCAGCAGTGGCCGAGGTGCTGACAGGGGGGCACTTGGAATCTCTCTGGAAGGACAGTCGATGGATTGGAGGTGGCATTTGAAAGACATAAAAGCAGAAGATGACTCTCAGATACCTAGCCTAAACATTTGGAGGTTGGGTCTGTCATGTATTGAAGTAGGTAATCAGGAGGAAAGCAGGTTTGCTCTGAGCACGGTCCAGAGTTTGGGTTGGGGTAGTGTAAAGTGAGAGTTACAGCACACATCCATAGGAAGATGCTAAGGGAATTAGAAGTAAGAATCTGGCATGCAGAGGACAGAAACAAGATGAACACATGAGCTTATGTTTCAGGAAGGGCTGCAGGTGCTTAGCTGCTGACCCGTGGAACTGGAGAGGCAAAGCTTCAACCCCTGAGGGCCTGGAAGGCCCAGCATCAGCCAAGAAGGTCATTCTTGGAGTTTAAGGCTTACTGTGGTTTGCGCCACACATCCTGGACCCGACACTTTTGTCCTTTCTTAACTCTCCCCTTTCAGCTCTGTAGCCTGTACTTCACCACCACTGCATTTGAGAAGAATATGACTTATCTAGGTCAGGGGCACAGCTAGAGAGGAATTCCTGAGGGAAGAGTCCTCCCATGAGACTCCTCTGCACCTGATTTAGATGCTATTTAGACCTTTGACCTGCTCAGTGCTAGAACAGCTTAGGACCTGGGGCTCCTGAAATGACAGACTTGACAGGGGAGAAGAGTGTGAGTTTGGGGAGGAGGGCAGGGACAGAATACCACAGAGTGAACATTGTTCCCCCCAATTCATCTGTAGAAACCTGTTCCCACAATGTGATCATATTAGGAAACAGGCCTTTAGGCTATGATTAGGCCAGGAAGGTGGGGCTCCCATGAATGGGATTAGTGCTCTCACAGAGACCTCACAAGACTTGCTCCCTTCCCTCACAGGAGCAGAGCATGAAAATAGCAGTCTGTCAATTGAGAGGTGCATCCTAACTGGACCTGGGGTCAGCTGGAGCCTTGACCATGAGCTGCTAGCCCCCAGAACTCTGAGAACTGACGATCTGCTGTTCCTGTGCTACCTAGGCGAAGGCTGTCTGTCATAGCAGCCTGGTGGGCTGAGGAGCCTCCTTAGTGGACATGTTAGCAAGCTACGTCCACCCGTATTATTTGAACATCAGAGACCTCTCCATATAAACCCTGAAAACAAACTAAAGCGAATGAAATGGAATCCTTAAACTGCCCCTCCATATACAATCCCTGTACCCTGAAATAATATGAAGGAGTGGTTCCAAACTCAGAAAACCACAAGCGCACACTCTTCACCTATGGCATTAGAAACAGTCTAAACAGTTTCAGGCAAAGAAATAAAGGCACTTGGGAAGGGGGCAAGTTCAGCCCCGTGTCTAACGGTGGGAAGTGCCGACCTCAGTTTTCATTCTCCTACTCAAATTTGAGATGGTTTTGTCTAAGACTAGCAACTTGGCCAGGCACTTCTAGAAATTTCTCCATCCCCTCCCTCCATTAAGTATTGAAACAGTTCAATATTTTTAATACAATTGAAACACACAAATAATGGTTGTTGAAAAAAAAAAAAGCAGACATTTTCAGCTGGGTGTGGTGATTTCCACCGGTAATCGCAGCAGCTTGGAGGCTGAAGGAGCAGGATATCCAGTCGGAACCTAACCTGGGCTACATGGGGAGACACTTCAGAAGGCGGGGAAGGATCGGGAGAAAGATGCTCAGATCCATGATCAGTGCAAAGCAGCCTACACAGGACCCCAACTCGATAGTGATGGGCCTGAGAACCATCCTGACCCTGCACCCTGCGCAGTCAAGGAAACTGTTCTATCAAGGTCTATCCAGCCTTGCGAAGGAGCTCCTTCCTCGCACCGGAGGCAGGCGGAGCCCTACGCCCTCCCTGCTGGCAGAGGACGCGTATCCCCCAGTTTTCTCACTATCGACTCACACAACAGCCATTGGAACTCTACCACCCAAATAAACACAGGGCTCATTTATGCGTCTAATGGTTAACATGAGGTGTAAATGGCATGGGTCACATGGGTTAATTCAGAAAGAAAACAAATGCAACCATGCCGTTAATCATTGCCTGTGATCTGAACTCCCACGATAGGCCGAACACTGGGACTTTCTTCAGAAGAACAGTTATAAAAGAGGGTGGCCCCCATGGGGCACTCCGCAGCTCCCTAATCAGAGGAGATTGCTGGGGCCATAGATTTCACACTGGCAATTAAGCTTCGGGGCTAAATCAGCGTGTAGGCCTGGCATATTTCCCTAAGCCTTATATTCAATAATTCCATAGATTAGAAGTGCACTTCACAAAGGAAGCTGATTCTGACTACTGCAAAGAAAATACATGAAAGTTCACATTCCCCTTGGCAGGCCGAGGCAGGGCACTTTGGCAACCCTGTGGAGTCTGGTTTCAATTCCTCAGATCTGCCCAGAGGACTCTGTCCTCCACAGTAAAGGCCGGCAGCTGGAAGCTCCCTCCGTGAATCATTTATTAGCTCCCATACCTTATTTACAACTTTATAGGCGTTGTAGCAGGGCAGAAAAATAGCTCCATGGAAGTCCAAGTCACCCATGGCTTGATGCTCTGCTGACCTGTAACCCTATAACCCTGTTAGCTTTCAGAGTTTACATGAGGAAACAGGTTGAGTGTGGAACTGGGTGAGAAATAAGCCTTTTTCATTTTATTTTTTTAAGTGAAAATCACCTTTGATATCCAGACTTCAGAACTAATGGCAAGGACCACCTTTGGAAAAAAGGCTAAGGGGAGGGTGTGGTGTCCCATGACTTTATTACAAGCAGATCTCTGTGAGTTTGAGGCCAGCCTGGTCTACACAGTAAGTTCCAGGCCAGGGCTACATAGTGAGAACCTGTCTCTAAATAAATAAAGGGAAGTAAATAAATAATAAAAATGGAAGAGGAGAGAGACGGGAATGTAGTTCAGCTTGTAAAATGTGTGCCTAGTGTTTATGAAGATCCTGGTTCGATCCCCAGCACTGCAGAAATTAGGCATGGTGGCGGACACCTATAATCTCAACACTTGTTAGGTAGAGGCAGGAAGATTAGAAATTCAAGGTCATCCTTGACTACAGAGCAAAACTGAGGCCCAGCTGAGCCCCATAGGAGCCTGTCTCAGAAAGCAAGTGTATGAAAGGTCAGGAAACCACTCAAAGCTGTCAGAGTCCTAGCATGAAACATTCGAGACTCCAAGCACAAGGTCTGGTCCTCTTTTCCAGGGCCAGAGGGGACTTTCTAGCCATTGTGTCCATAACATTTGGGCTTTCCATTTGCAACAGAGCAAAAGCTCCTGCACAGCACCAAACGTTAACACAAGCTTTCTTCGCAGGCGTGCATGAGCACACACACACACACGTACACATACACACATGCATACACACACACACACACACACACACACACACAGGGGGAGGATCTTTTGCTAGGAACCTCGCACCAGACGATAAACTTAAATCTTCCAAACAAGGTAGATCTAGGTACAGGACTTTTAATTATCCCACATTCAGGTGAAGAAACAGTCACAGAGCAGTAAAGTGACTTCTGTAAAGTCACAGGGCTGGGGAGGATGACAGCAATGAGACCAGAACATGAGTGTTCTGACTGCCATTCTCCCCTCCCCAGACTCCCCCATCCCTCCCCAGACTCCCCCATCCCTCCCCAGACTCCCCCATCCCTCCCCAGACTCCCCCATCCCTCCCCAGACTCCCCCATCCCTCCCCAGACTCCCCCATCCCTCCCCAGACTCCCCCATCCCTCCCCAGACTCCCCCATCCCTCCCCAGACTCCCCCATCCCTCCCCAGACTCCCCCATCCCTCCCCAGACTCCCCCACCCCTCCCCAGACTCCCATAAGTCTGCTAGTCCTAACAAGGTACTTTACCAATTTATCACGTGGAGGTGACTTTTCAGATGCCTCTTCCTGAAATTCACTTCCCCCTGACCAGCATGGCCTTTGAATTGGGATTTATTGGGCGGTAGAAAGTGGTTAAGAGCATTAGCTGCTCTTGCAGAGGACCTGGGTTCAGTTCCCAGCACTCACACGGTGGCTAATACCTATCATAACTACAGCTCCAGAAGTTCCGACAACCTCTTCTGACCTCTGTGGGCTTGTGATACAGTTGCATATAGCCAAGAAAAAAAAAAACTATACAGAAAAAATAAATACATCAAAAAAATTTAAAGCAAACTTTCCTTCTTATAAAAATTAATAATATGGTGGCACATGCCTTTAGTCCTAGCACTTGGGAGGCAGAGGCAGGTGGATCTCTGTGAGTTCAAGGCCAGCCTGGTCTACAGAGTGAACTATAGGCCAGCTGGGACTAAAGGGAGACCCTGTCTCAAAAATACCAAAAAAAATTAATAATATGGATTTACCCTTTAATATACACCAAAGTCAACTGCATGCCTAAGTAAACATATCAGCCTCTCTGAGAATTTTGGGCACAGTGTATGGCTTGTGCTTTTGCGAGTCCCTATCTCTCCCTACCATAATGCACTGTGCACAATGCACACTTAAAATATTTGTTGGGACTGGAGAGATGGCTCAGTGGTTAAGAGCACCAACTGCTCTTGCAGAGGACCTGGGTTCAATTCCCAGCACCCACATGGCAGCTAAGAACCATCTTTAACTCCAGTTCTAGAGGAATCTGACACCCTCTTCTGACCTCCATGGCATTGCACAACATGGGTGCACCAACCTACATGCAGACAGTACATTCATACACATAAAAATATAAAATAAATTTAAAAATTAAAAAAATATTTGTTGTCTATACTAGAGGGGGGAAAACCCTCTTAAACCTCTTTAGTAATGTGAGCATCTCAACAGAACAGGAAAATCTCAGGTGGTATGTTCGAGAAGGTAGATTCTCGCAGTATTTTCATGCCCGCTCCACACCCTGTAGCAATATCGACTCTCAGAGTGACCTTTATCACAGTGAAGGAGACTACATTGATATTGCCGTCACCCAAAGTCCAGGTTCACCGCGGCAGTGTTCGTCTGTGGGTTTGGACAAACAGGAAAGCGCATGCATCCACTACTGTGGTACCAGATAGAGGACACTCTATTGCTTCAGATCCTTCCCCTTCTTCTCAAGTGAGAGTTGGGACCACTCACATGGGCTCCCTATTAGCTCTGCTTAGTCTGGGCAAACGTAAAGGTCCTCTGAGAAATGCCACAATGGTGGGCTGGCTCCAGGAGCCTCAGTTTCCCCACCTTCTTTCCTCCCCAACTCTTCCTTCAAGTTTGGTTGATTTTCGTCATCAAAAGTCAGTACACAGGGCCATGAAAATGGCTCAGTGCATGAAATGCTTGCTGAGGAAACACGAGGATGGAAATGTGGATTCCCAGGACCCATGTGAAAGAATAGACACACCCGTAATCCCCGTGCACGGACACAGAGCCAGGAGGGTCTCAGGGGCTGGCTGGCCAAGTCTAGCCAACTGGTTAGCTCTAGGTTCAGTGAGAAACTCTCTCTCTCTGAAAATAAGGTTGGGAGGGGGCTGGAGAGATGGCTCAGTAGTTAAGAGCACTTGCTGCTCTTCCAGAGATCTGAGTTCAGTTCCCAGCACCAGAACTGGGCAGCTCACAACCACCTGTCACTCCAGCTCCAGGGGATCCGATGCTTTCCTCTGGCCTCCTCAGGCATCGGCATGAATGTGGCAGACACAAGCAAAAATCAAAATATAACAAATCTTAGAAGAATAAGGTGGAGAACAGTGGAGCCCGATGCCTAGGATTGATCTCTGGCCTTTACTCATCCACACACAGGTAGCACACCTTGCACACATGGACCTGCACACACACACACAAATAGTACTGGCAAGTACATCTCACAAGATCATCTTCCATCAGTAACTAAGGGCTAGTCTAGGGCTTGCCCCCCATACACACCCAATAGCTTTATTTACTCCAATTCACTGTAGTGGCCCACAGAGATAATGACTTTTTTTTAATGGCACACTGAAAAATCAGTAAACAATCTTTAGATTCTAGCAGGGGCTGAGTAGAAGACAAAGCAGAAGCAAAACAAGGCTGCTACATCAAAATGCTGGGCGGCAGGCTGGCAAGATGGCTCGGCGCGGATAAAGCGCTTGCTCTGTAAGCCTGTTGACCAGAGTTCAGATCCCAGAACCAATGGAAAAGCTGGGCAGGTGTAGCAGCTCCCTGTGACTCCCCAAGTAACCCCAATATTCTGGATGCAGAATCAGAGGAACCCCAAGACAAGCTGGCTAGCTAGGTCAGCTGTATTGGTGAACTCCAGGTTGAGCAAGAGACCCTGCCTCAATAAATAAAGTGGGGAGCAATCGGGAAAGACAGCTAGCATTAACTTTGGGTCTCCACATGAATGCACGTCATCTACGGGACGCCATAGGTCAGGGGAAAGCACACGCCTTTGAGTTAGAAGACCTTATTTATATTCCAGCTCTGCCATTCGACAAGCTATGTGACCTTGGGTGGTTCTTGTCATCTCTCTGAGCTTTAATCTCCTCATCTAGATCATGAACTTTAAGAGTATCACACTTCTCTCCAGTCCCACCCTGTCTGCACTTCTTCCTCAGTTTCCCTCCTCTCCCTCGTATTCTTCCCCCAGGTTCTAGGTCATTCTATGGTGATACCAGTTGTCCCCCTTAGATATAGCATACACCCCTGCTTCATATTATCACTCTCAATACATTGACACTCTTCTTCTGACACAGATTTACCAGCCATAATTGGAATCTGGGCTACCAGAGAGAGCAGGATTCTTGGCCATCAGAGACTCAACACTCAAAATAGGCTCTTTGGTGCCCACCTACCTCCCCTGGTTCCAGCTCTAACAGCTCCTTCCAGAACTTGGGAGCTATGAAGCATTTCAAGTTCAAACTGCCAGCCCCAAACTCCTTCCTCCACCGCTCTGAGCAATTCCTCTCTGGGGAAGTTACATGTGTGCTTTCCAAATCCCATCACTGCACTGTTACATTCAAATACAATTAACATCTGAACACACTGGCAATAGTCATCAAAAACGCATAGCCAAAAGATGGAGAAAGAGCCGACAGGGACAAAAGCACTCTCTAACTCTGTTCTCAATGTTGTGTGTGCCAGTGCAAAAGCAAATGAATTAATTTAATCCCAACTTGGGAGGCTGAGGCAGGTGGATCTCTGTGGATTCAAGGTCAGCCTGGCCTAGGGAGATCCAGGCCAGCTGAGGCTACAAGAAACCCTGTATCAAAAAGATTTTTTTTAAGTGAATGAATTAATTGAAGAATGGTAAAGTAAATTTTAATGAACTCTTTTCAGTACAAACCTTTCTTCCAGCTTATCATTCAAGAGTAAAGATAAAATATAAACATTTTCAGTCAAGGACTCGAAAAATTTACCTTTGATGTATCTTTTCAGAGAAAATTGTCAGTATTCTAGCAAAATGAGAATAAAATCCATGCAAATGGAAGAAACTTGAAGAAAACCTACCTGTTCAACAGAAAAAAAGTTCCAGGAAGATGCTTATACAAAAAGTGTAGACATTTTCCACTAAGGCATGCAGGGTTGGCTTGCTCAGGATCCCTCCACTACCCAGGACACAGTCAGATCTCATGCAGGAGCTGGGGTCTGCTACCTGTGCTATTATCTACTGCCTACACTTGGAGGTGACATTTTCAATTGCACAAAATTATCAGTTCTGCAAAACCATATATAGAGAGACATTTATATTTAAAACTGTATTCAGTTGAATCTCAGTTTTCTTGAAAGTATAAAGAGCAAGTTTTACTACACTTACAAAAGAAGAGATATTGAAGGAAAGCCAAGAAAGATGAGCAAGAAGAATAATGAAAAAGAATGACCTCATCAAATATCAGCACATGTTATAGACCTACTATTTGCAAATCAATTACAAATGGGCATAAATAGACAAGTATATCTGTGCAGGAAATAAGAATACAGAAGTAGATCCCAGCAGGTCTGAGAATTTAATATGACAGAGTCAATAGTTGTATTCTGTGTGAATGGAATGGATTACTCAGTACACTAAATTAATGGAACTGATTATCCATTTGGATGAAATATTATACCTCCATTTTAAACCATTTAGTCCAATTCCTTCTGAGTAAATGAATGAGTAAAATTTATCTTACGCAGTGCTATAGGAGAATCCTGAGATCAATATAACACCTCAAAACCAAGATTGGAGGGGGCTGGAAAGATGACTCATTGCTTAAGAGCACTTTCTAAGTATCTATGTCCAAATTTTGAACAACCCAAGGTTCCCATAGTCCAGTTGGAGAAGCTTGTATGCACAGGCATGTTGATCAATCAGGAGTCCAGACTATATTCCTGTAGTCTCATGATTCACCCCTATCTCTCTGCAGCCCTTACAATCTACCACGCCTCCTCTTCCACAGTTTGTTCCCTGGGCTTTGGGAAAGGGGCACAAGTGGGTGAGAAGAAAACAGTCTAATTTCTTTGGAGTTGTCATTTTGGACTCCAGTCTGTTCAGGTTGTTTCCCTTCATGGGTTGACAGCTTTCCCAGTGATACCCTTTTTAGTCATACTAACAAAGCACAAGCTATTGGATGTACAGGCATTTAAGCAGTACCACTTATTATGTCAAGCTAAGCTGTGAGCATAGACACAGATGCTTGGATGGTATGCTAATCCGCAAACTGTGGTTTCTCTATAAAGGGTGACAAGTTCTTATTGTGGCTTATAACATCTCCTAACCACTAGAGGACATAAGCTTGTGGCATCCGCTGTGAGTTATTCCTCCAAGGAGAGAGCTAATAGCCAAATAGATTTGGGATATATATAGACACTTGGCTGCCACTGTTGCACAGTATCTCCAGGCTGTTGAGGTGTAGCTGATATTGACGGAGGAGTCTTGCTTGTCTCAGGGAGACCAATATTTTGCTGTATTGCTTTAGTGGCCTTTGGTAACGCTCTCTAGCATTTCAGAGGCCAGTTGTACGCTAGCAAGTGACGTCTCATAACATTTTTCATGCTCACACCAGGTCTTCGACAACAGGGACTTACTGCCTTTCTCCTTGCATATATCCCACTTATAGGCAAAAGGCCTTTATAATTTGGGGGGGGGGGTTTGAATCCCCTAGCCAACATCTCCTAGGCAGAATAATTCATTGCTGATGTCAGAGCTTTCCTGTAGTAATATATTTTGCTTAATTACACAACTTATAAACACTTTACTATTGAATTTGGCTCTAGATAGAGAAATATCCTTTCACAGTTCCTATGCCTATCAATCAGTTAATACGTTATGCCTGTTTTATAGGAAATTACCACTGTAACAATTGGCTCTAGTTTACAGTTAGGGAGTGGTTTCATTACCATCATGTTTTTCTTTTTCCTATAAAGGGGAGAGGTAGGAAGGTTTCTCAGTATCTGGAAGGTAAACTTCATTAGGGCCCATTATAAACAGTTAACCCCAATATTATTCAGAGAGATGCTCAGTGTCTGTGACTCAGGCAGTCTGAGGTTCCTCTTTCTTTAATGTTCAGATGGGTCAACCTCTCTGCTGGCATTTCCCAGTCCATCCTGCATAGCCATAAGTTGTATGTTTTCAGGCATTTAGATTGGTGATTTTTACCTGTGGGAACATAAAATTCTCCTCCCATTGTTAGTTTCAAGATCAGAAAAATTGAAAATTTATCAATAGGATTGGAACACAGAGTTTAAAATGCACCAATTACCTAATTGTATGACATACTGAGTAACATCAATGTTATCTGCAACAACTATGTCATTATATTGTAGAATCTCTTAAAAATAAAAAATTAAAAAAAGCAAAATATAAAATCAAATAAATATTTAAAAATCTAAAAAGAGAAAAGGTTAGATAATAATAGAGCACATGAAATTGAGGGGAAGTGCTGGAGTTGGGGGTTTAAATATGTTCAAAACCCACTGCATTCAATCATTAAATAAATAAAAATTCAAATCTTAAAAAGTTAAAAAAAAAAAAAAGAGCACTTTCTGTTCTCCCACAGGACCTGAGTTCAGGCCTTAGTGCCCACATCAGAAGGCTCACAACAACCTGTAACTTCAGCTCCAGGGGATCTGACACCCTCTTCTGGACTCTGCAGGTGCCTGGAGAAACTCACAAGCACACACACACACACACACACACACACACACACACACATATTCACATAGTTTCCAATTAATAGATATAGATTTTTAAGTAAAAACAAGATTGGAAACCAGGAATTTAAAGGTAAAATGATTTAAAAAAAGTTTAAATTAAAGAATTCTGCATGGACACATAAGATTGCTCCAGAAGCCGCAGGTTATTAAACAAAAATCCCAGGATGTAGACTCAGTTATTTATTTGTGAACTGTTGGTCAGGGAGGCCTTTAAAATAATACAGGTTATTGTGATTGTTCTCAGCTGCTCACTAGAACTGGATTATCAGATCCTATCGCTGAAGACGACACACGCCTCAACAGCAGGTGCAGAGACGAACTGTGACCCAGGAGGTGTAAGCTGAATAAACCTTTCTTCCCCAAGTTGGTGTCGGTCAGAGTGTTTTGTCACAGCAATGGAAGACAAACTAGAACATTATCCCAGTCTTAAATTCTTCTACATGACAGAAAAATGGACAGCACTTCCTATTGTATCAAGCTAGAATGGCAAACTAGAAACCAAGTACATTGTAAAAATCACAAGGTACTTTTACTCATGAACACGGACACAAAATTTCTAGTAGACAGAATCCACCAATAAAGTTAAAAACACAAAAATCCCCAGCATGGGGAAATGGGTGAGAAGCCCCAATCCTAGCTGAGGGACCACTGGCCACTGGTAGTTGTTGGGAGACTGAAAGTTTATTTTCTTTACCGTGATGCTGGTAAGCTGACCAGGTTCCTTCCAGTGGAGGAACTCACACTGAAGGGCATTCGTGGACACAAATTAGACTCAATAAGACATAAAATATATATAACAGATGACATGAAAATAGGCAGGGGTATAAGATGAGGAGCAGACACAAAAGGGGGCCTGAATATGATCAAAATATACTGTATGAAATCCTCAAAAAATATTCAATAAAAATATGATGGAATACACTGTCTTCATTAACAGATCAAAAGAAAAAGCATGCAATAAATTTAATAGATGAAGAAAGGCATCCAATAAAATCCGACATCTACTCATAATAAAAAAAAAAAATCTGGCTGGGCGTGGTGGCACACGCCTTTAATCCTAGCACTTGGGAGGCAGAGGCAGGTGGATCTTTGTGAGTTCAAGTCCAGCCTGGTCTACAGAGTGAATTCCAGGACAGCTGGGCCTACAGGGAGACCCTGTCTCGAAAAGACCAAAAAAAAAAAAAAAATCTGTCAATGAGAAAAATAAAAGACCATCTTCTTTTTAAAATCTTATTTATTATTTATATTTTATGTGTAGGAGTCTATTGCCTGTATGTATGTGAGTGAGCCCTGCCCTACAATGCTGTGGAGGTCAGAAGAGGGTGTCAGATCCCCTGGAACTGGAGTTAAGGATGGTTGTTAGCCACCATGTGGGTGCTGGGAATCGAACCTGGGTCCTCTACAAAGTTCAGTCAATCCTCTTAACTGCTGAGCCATCTCTCCAGCCCCAAAGACCATCTTCTTCAAACCCATTAACAACCATAATAGTACATGGAAAAGTCACACGATTCAATAAAAACAAGTGTTTCCTTCAAGAGAGTCTGAAGCAAGCCTATCTCCACTGTTGCTCTTTTCGGTGTCACCCTGAAGATGCTGTCCAGCCACAATGAGGCAGGGAAGAAGCCATGAATGGGAAAAACCATACACCACTCCTCAGTCAACCATTTGGCAATGACTGTGTTTTTTTTTTTTAATTTATTTTTATTTATTTATTTATTTATTTATTTATTTATTTATTTTTATGTATGAATGTATTGTCTGCATGCAGGTCTGCGCACCCGTGTCGTGCGATGCCGCGGACATCAGAAGAGGGTGTCGGATTCCCCTGGAACTGGAGTTCTCCTGGAACCGGAGTCACAGACGATTCTCAGCCACCATGTGGGTGCTGGGGATCGAACCCGGGTCCTCTGCAAGAGCGGTCAGCGCTCTTAACCGCTAGGCCATCCCTCCAGACTGTGTTAAAGAAGATAACTGGAGAGAGAGGCCTTGCATGCTATGTAAGTTCAACTTCTGCTAGGAGTTGTCCAAGGCATGACATTCTTAAAATACACAGAATTACAAAGAAGGCCCACAGGCCCTGGTTAATATTATAGAGAAAGTAAAAAGTATCATTAGGCATGTGAAAGGCTATTTGAGAAGCTTGAAGTTTCATCCATTTTTATCCCGCCACGACAAACACAGCACACAGTAGAGTTGTTTAAGGGACCACATATTTCTCGCTCCTTGCTAGCTTCCCAGCCCTCAACATACCGCCTTGCATATAGTTTGGAGCTCAGGTAAAGACTTGTTCCCTGACTACTTGAAGGACCAGACCCCTCTCTTGGCCATGAGTACCACTTCTGCTGCTGATTTCCACCAGCCATTGCTGGAAACAAAAAGAAAACACCCCTGGACAAAATCAAAACACTTTTTCTATTAACAGATCATGTCTTATTATCTAAGCTGTTTCCAGCATCCCACCAGAAAAAGAAAAAAGTAGAGAGAGGAGATCTTTTGACCACACCCATCACATACCTTTCCTGATTGATCAGATAACATATTAAAAAGTTCGTCAGGTTTCATGACAGGTTTCCCACATCACTGTCTTATAACCTTGTTCTATCTCCAAATCCCCGTCAAAAATAGAACCTTCTCTTTTCCTCTCCTAGTTACAGCTCTTATCTTTCATTTTGAAACACTGCCAGTTTCAAACATTTAAATTCGAGTCCGTAGTTTCTCAATTTTGACAGTCCCCGGCTCTGGACAAAACAAGACTTTCTGTAATAACTAGGCTCCCAATTCAGGGGAATTTTGAGACTTCTGATAGCTTAGTTCTGGGCAGCTTGCGTTTCCTTCCCCTTTCTTGATCTTTATGTTTGGGGAAAGTTTTTCCTTTCTCTGAATCTCTCATTGTAAAATAGTTAAAAATAAAACAATTTTTACCCTTCTGCCATGGTTTGGATTTGAAATGTCCCACTGAAGCCCATGTGTTAAAGGCTTAGTTCCCACCCTGGAGCTAGGGGGAGATGGTGGAAGTTTTAAGAGACATGAACTTATGGGAGGTCTTCTGGTTATTGAGTGCATATCCTTGAAAAGGAATGTGGGCCCCGGATCTCTTCTTTTTGTGTGCGTCCTGGCCGCAACTCGAATGGCTTGGTTCTACAACATGCACTCTTCATGAGGTGCTGTCTCTTCCCAGGCCCAAAGCAACAGGGCCAATTCAATTGGTCATGTACCGAAACCTCCAAATTTGTGAGCCAAAATAAACCTTTTGTGCTTCCAACTTGATTATCTCAAGTAGTTGTTTCAGCAACAGAAAGCAGGGAAGACAACTTCTCACCCAACCTGACCTTTGCGTTCCTTCTCTGACCTGGGTTTCCCAGAGTCCTCATAATGTTTTCAGCATCCTGGGGATCATCTCCCAGGGAATACCAGACTGAGTCAGCTGGCGATCATTTCCAGCAGTGTGAGTCTAGATGTGGAGTAAGAAGGCTGGAATAAAGAAGTGAGTTAAAGTCCTGGCTTGGATATTTACCTGTGCATCTCATCTTTGACACAGCACACCTACTAACTGGGTCTCAGTTTCTTGAAAGGCAGAAGAAACAGTCTATAGCTTAGATTTTAGAGCTGCTATACAGCAGATGTTCTGCTGAGACAGGTAAATATGGTCGTTAAAGTGCAGTACCAACTTGACAGTGCTGAGCATCACCCAGGAGACACATCTTTGAGCATATTTGTAAGTCTATTTCCAGGGAGTTTAAGCCAGGAAGGAAGACCCACCCTAAACGGTGGTAGCACCATCCCATGGACTGGAGGCTGAAATTGAATTAAAAAGGAGAAAGGAGAAAGTGATCTGAGCCCCAGCATTCCTCTGTCTACTTCCCGACTGGGGAAGCAGCATGGCCAGCTACCTCATACTCCTGCCACCATGCCTTCCCACCATGGTAGACTGTGTCTCCTCAAACTGCAAGCCCCCAAAAACCTTTCTTCTTGAAGTTGCTCTTGTCAGGCATTTTGTCACAGCAATGAGTAATTAATTGATCTAGCTGGATTCCATTTGCTATGATAAAACACTCTGTCCAAAAGCAATTTCATCTTACACCCAAGGCAGGAACTCAAGGTAGGAACTTTAAGCAAAACCACTGGAGGGAGGAATGCTGCTCTCTGCCTTGCTGTCTGGCTTACTCAAAGGCTCAGCTCCCACTTAGCTAGTTTGCTTTCTTTGTTTCTTTCTTACCGTCTGTCTGTTTTTGTTTGTTTGTTTGTTTGTTTTTTGTCTTTTTGAGATAGAGTCTCCCCATAGCCCCAGATGTCCTGGAACTCACTATGTAAACCAGGCTGGCCTGGAACTCACAGAGATCTGCCTGCCTCTGCCTCCCCAGTGCTGGGATCAAAGGCATGTGCCACCACACCCTGCTAAGCTAGCTTTCTTACACAGCCCAGGACTACATTCCTAGGGATGGCAGGCTGGTTCTTCACAGAGCAAGTAGCAATGAGACTATGCTCTACAAATATGCCCACAGACCCATCTGATAGAAGAGACTTTTTATTGAGGTTTCCTCTTCTCAGGCAACTGTAAGTTGCATCAAGTTGACAATAAACACTAGCCAGCACACTAATAGAGTGAACGTGATCTCCCCTAGATGTGAGCAGCTTCCACTTAACTCTGGCTATTCAACTATCAAGAGAATGTGAGCACATTCTATGTGGACTATTGTTTGAGCTCTCTTGATTTTTTATTGTCAGCTCAAGGTTTTATAAACCATTCTGGTCATTCTTGAAGAGGCCCCTACAGCCTCTTTTTGTGCAAACGGTCATGTGCTCCTCAGAATACGCCTGGTTGTTACATTGCCTGGAGCTTTTCATAATTCTCACGCTTCCTGAACAGTCTTTACCATTAGGTCAAAAATAAAAATTATAATTGCTGGGTGTGGCAGTGCACGCCTGTAATCCCAGCCCTGGGTAAGCAGAGGCAGGAGGATCTCTGTGAGATTGAGGCCAGCCTGGTCCACCAAGTGCCTTCCAGGTGGGTGGGAACTAGGGAGAGCCTGAAAAAAATAAAATATAAAATAAAATAAAATAAATAAATTTGTCACCACATGTGCTACATCAGTAATCAGTAAGCGGAAGTAGGAGACAGAAGAGCTTAGAGATTCTAGCTAACCATAGGCTGAATTGGGATCCAGCCAGCCAAGCACAGCCCAGTCCACAGCTTTACTCTCTCTATCACAGGCCCAGCTTGACGGAAAGGTTTGGACACTTCCTGCCCTTCTTCTGGCCTGCCGCTTACTGGGAGTGGCCGCTATGGGCTTCTGTCATGACTGTTTTTGCTTGGACAACCTATGCTTTTACAAACAGACCCTGACCACTCTGAAGTCAGTCCTGTCCTGGATCTCCATCCCAGACTGCTGTATTGTTTTCCATTCCTGTCCTTCTTGGCTTCCTTGTCATAATATTATCTTACAGCCATGGCGCCTCTAGTCCGTGGGCCAGAGTGATATACCATCACTTGGCATTGGTCAAAATTGTTTCCTCCAACTTCAACATGGTCACATTGAGGTGTCCTGCAGAAGCTATTTAATCAGTCAGGAGTAGAGCCTAGAGAGATGGCTCAGCAGTTGAGAGCACTGGCTGCTCTTGCAGAGGACCTGGGTTCAGTTCCTAGCACCCACATGGCAGCTAACAACTGTCTGTAACTTCAGGTTCAAGAGATCTGGCAGCCTCTTCTGGTCTCCAAAGGCATTTAGACTCCTGCACTTACATACCTGCAGGGATAACAATTATACACATAAAATATAAATAACGTATTTTTTTTTTTATTAATTTTATTTATTTCTGTATGTGTATGAATGTACTGTCTGCATGCAAGTCCGTGCAATGCCATGGAGGTCAGAAGAGGGTCTCGGATTCCCCTGGAACTGGAGTTCTCCTGAAATTGGAGCTTCAGACGGTTCTCAGCCACCATGTGGGTGCTGGGGATCGAACCCGGGTCCTCTGTAAGAGTGGTAGGCGCTCTTAACCGCTAGGCCATCTCTCCAGCCCAAATAACGTATTTTTAAAAAGAAGTCAGGAGTAAATGTCATAAGCATGTAAGGTGGGCCACATGTTTCCAGATAGGCAACTCCATTCCGAGAATGGTTTGGAAGAAGCCACTGTGTCCAGGAAGCAGGTATGTGCGGCACTGCAGTGCAGGGTGGATGGAATCCCCAGCCTCCTTTTCACTTGGGTGTCCTCGGACAGCACCTGGCCACAGGCTGGACCATACCCAGGCCCCATGGCCAAGCTGCTCATAGTGCTGCTCCCAAGCAGTGAACAGGAAACCCTAGTCCCAGTCACTGTCACAGACCTTTAACCTCACTGTGACCCAACACAGGTGAACTTGAGAGTCCATATTTACCTAAGAGTACTCTGATTGGGAGCTTTCTGAACTGTTAA
The DNA here is from genome assembly GCA_009823505.1 of Rhizomys pruinosus. Taxonomy (NCBI): domain Eukaryota; kingdom Metazoa; phylum Chordata; class Mammalia; order Rodentia; family Spalacidae; genus Rhizomys; species Rhizomys pruinosus. The sequence continues at coordinate 695,740 of VZQC01005988.1, forward strand.
AAGCCATGGAAATGGCTGGGTGTGGTGGCGCACACCTTTAATCCTATCACTTGGGAGGCTGAGGCAGGCGGATCTTTGTGAGTTCAAGGCCAGCCTGGTCTACAGAGTGAGGTCCAGGACAGCAGGGGCTACAGGGAGACCCTGTCTCAAAAAAGACCAAAAAAAAAAGCAATGGAAATGGCTAATGCTGACATTCTTATATAAGAAATATTAAATATTAATATTAGATATTGATTAAATATTGAAATGTGGGGAAAATAAGGGCCTAAAATAAAATATTATGGGTTTAATAATACTGATATGTTAGTATTGTAGCATCTAAATTATTTGGAGGACAAGGTATAGCCATTCTAACTCTTTCTGCTAGTAATAATTTCAATAACTAGGATAACTTAGTATTTCAATTTTTATAGCTTTTTAAAAATTTTTATTTTATTTTATTTTATGTGTATGGGTGTTTTACCTGTATGTATATAAGTGCACCCCACATGTGTAATGTCTGCAGAGGCCAGAAGATGGTAAGTCCTGTGGAACTGGAGTTATAGATGGTTGTTAGCTGCCTTGTGGGTACTGGGAACTGAACCTGAGTCCTCTGCAAGAGCAGCCAGTGCTCTTAGTCCCTGAGTGAGAAGCAACGTTAATCTACATGCAGAGGGAAGAACGGGTGGAGGCTGAGGAGCGGAGGGCAGTGTGAGGCACGTGTGAGGACATGAAGCATGTGTGGGGAAAGAGGATTTCTCATGACCAGGCACTGTGTACTTTGGTCCTGTGCTCTGAAGGCACAGGGTTACTTCTCCTTATCTGTGGCCACTGAACAGTACTTCCAAGTATGATGTCACCTGAGACTGAAGCAACTGGACCCCAGTTTTTACCAGTGACTCCAACACTGATGTTGTGACGTGGGCAATGTCACATCATTCTCCTTCCTTACTGAGGGGGACACTTCATCTCAGAAACACTGAGAAATTTTGTCTGCAGGATTTCACAGGTAGTAAGCAATTTAGTAGGTTTTCCCTGGGATTTCAAAGTGGGGCATTTAAAACATACTTTACAAAATGCCCTGGCCTGGTGGTGCAGACCTGTAACCCAAGACCTGCTGGAGACTGGAGTGACGGTCACCAGCTCGAGGCCGACTACTGAGCAAATTCAAGGCCAATCTGGGCAACTTGGGGAGAACTTATCTCAAAATAAAAAACATAAATAAGGGGGGTGGAGAGGCAGCTTAGTGGTTAAGAGCACTGAGTGCTCTTCCAGGGGATCCCAGTTCTATTCCCAGTACCCACATGGTGGTTAACAAAAATCTGTAACTCCAGTTCCAGGAGATTTGAGGCCCTCTCCTGGCCCTAGTGGGCCCTATGCACATACATGGTACACTTACATACTTCCGGGCAGAACATTCCTATTCATAAGATAAAAATGAAAAGAAAAATAAGAGAACTGGGATAGAACTCACGGGTAGAGGGCTTGTTCGTCACACATAAGGCCCTACATTCAAGCCCTGGTACTGTGTGGTGGGAGGTGGGGCTGATGCTAGTCAATGTTTTGTAAGTAAATACAAACTTCTTTATAGATTCAAAATGATAGAAGGAGCAGTATAGACAGATATGTCACAAAACATCCTACTACAATGAAGATTTCACAGCCAAACAGTAATCACTACTAACTTTATGAGCATTTCAAAAACTTCGTCAATCGTGACACTGTTAAAAGTACTATAAGCTGGGCGTGGTGGCGCACGCCTTTAATCCTAGCACTTGGGAGGCAGAGGCAGGTGGATCTTTGTAAGTTCAAGGCCAGCCGGGTCTACAGAGTGAGTTCCAGGCCAGCTGGAGCTACAGGGAGACCCTGTCTTGAAAAGACCAAAAAAAAGTACTATTAAGCTGGGCGTGGTGGTGCATGCCTTTAATCCTAGCACTTGAGAGGCAGAGGCAGGTGGATCTTTATGAGTTCAAGGCCAGCCTGGTCTACAGAGCGAGTTCCAGGCTAGCTGGGGCTACAGGGAGACCCTGTCTCGAAAAAGACCAAAAAAAATAAAGTACTATTAAAAAGAATTGAGTCCATCAAATCTACTCCTAAGTATTTACTCAAGAGAAATCAAAATAAATCCACACAAAAGTAAATGTTGATAACAGTCCAATTTACAACAGCCAATAGCTGGGAGTGATTCAAACACCCACCAACTGATGAAAGACCAAAAAGTGTGGCGAACATCGACACTCCGAGTAATGGCCACCCAGCAGCGGGAGGACAAGGTGCCTGCACGATCTGCTCCGCAGAGCAATGTCAGGCCCATCAGGCCAAGGGAAAGGAAAAGGCCCAACAGTAAAGACCGTGCTGGGTGATGGTTGTGTGACATATCCTGAGCAGGTCAAGGGCTGCAGACAGAAAGTAGGAGAGGGGATTGGAGGCTGGAGGTCGGGGCTGGGAAACGACACTGCTGTGTGTGGACGTGACGGGTTTTCTTAGGGTGATGGAAAGCTTCTTAACCTGGACCATGGCAATGACGGTGCCTCTATCTCTTTACTGAAAATCATCAAATTCATATATTGTATAATTAAAATGGACACATTTTTATGATGTGACATATCAATTATGCCCCCAGAAAATGACAAAAGGAGGAAAAGGAAGATGAGAAATAAAGTGTGCCATCCTGGTGAACCCGAAAGGGATGACCGAGAAGGGAGAAGTGGCCAACAGCGGCTTTGTGAGTGGGAGGACTTATTGACCACAGGAAGGACCAGCCGTGACGTGGGCGCTACAGGACGAGGACACTGGTGAGCATCGGTAGGGAAGGACAAAGAGTGAGGAAGGTGAAGCCTTGGCTGGGGGGCTGGAGGAACAACACGAAGTACCAATGTCCGTTAAGGCAAATTGAAGAGGTGGAAGTTTGTGGACCTGACCCGGAGATGTGGAGAACACAGACTCGCAGGCCTTGCTGACGCATTGCTAAGTTATCGTCTGCTTTTGAACAAAGGAAATGGATAGACTCTGTAATCTATTGTTCCAGAAGAGTTCCTGGAACTTCAGGTAAGTGCTTATTATTTGGATGTAGTTTCAAAAATATTGCTTTGAAAATAACTTAATTTACTTTTATGATGTATAAAATTGTATGTCTTATTTAAAATAGGCTTTTTTGGTGCCAAATGACTAAACTTCTATTGGTGAGAACTTCAAAAACCAAGAGAACTACCTGGTCTCGTTAAGGAGTAAGACAAATAGAAGACCAAAGTCTAGGCAAACAGTAGCTTCCTGTATCACCTGGAAGTGCTTGCTCTCCACAACTTCCGCCTGCCTCCACTCTGTCTTTCCTCTGTCCCCTCTCCAGAAATAAGGAGAGGAGGAGGGGAGTCATCCCCTCCACCTGCCTGCCTGCCTGCCTGGTGACTCTAAAAAGGGTAAGTCCACATGATTTCCTGAAATATCTGAGGTTCCACCATTGCCACTACATTCTGCAATACTATGTGTGTTGTGGAAGAGACTACGCCACCTAGAGGTGGAGCAGTCTCTCACTTTATGAATAGGGAAGGTCTTATACCAGAATAAGAAAAATCCACCCAAGTCTTCAAGATTGCTCAGGCCAGGACTCTGATCTTGTGTAGACAAATGCATCATGGTGGACGACAGCACGGTAATCACCTCCCAGCTGTGCCGCAGCCTGTGACTTGCCGGCTCTGAAGAGGAGCTGCAATTTATTCTGATCTATTTTCAGGGCCTTCGAGTCATCTCATGCACTCGTTGGTGTCGGTGGTCTCTCCTTAATGAATCCGGGGCTTGGTAAGGCTTCATTTACTTGCTCAGGGGCCTTTGGCTCATGAACCAGACTTGTAATCTCCTGTGCTTCTTCTCCACCATGTCACAGGTTCCCGGGAATTGGACCAGGAATTGGTTAGATTTACGAACGTAGTGTGACCAAAGTCATGCTCCCGTTCTACTCCACTGAGAGGAGGTCAGGCTGGGCAGAAGAATGTCAGCAGATAGACTGAAGCAGGGAGCTGACATCACAGATCTTGGGGACAGGGGAATGATGCTGACAGAATTCCATGCCAACTGCTATATCAAATTTCTCGAAACCTGTGCTTGTGTGCTTAAAAACGTATTTCTATTGCTTTTCTCTTGTTTATTTATTTTGATTTGGGAGTCTCATGTAGCATTAGTTGTTCTTAAACTCACTGTGTTCTAAGGTTGACCTTGAACTTTTGATCTACCTGCCTCTTCCTTCCAGATGCTGGGATTATAGGCATGTGCTGCTGGGGGTTGAACCCAGGGCTTTGTGTGTGCTGGGCAAGCACTCTATCAATCAGGCTACATGCCTAGGGTTTTGGCCCATTTTAAACAAAATAGAACTTGGAATCAGAAAAGAAACAGATTTTAAACCTAGGCTTTGCAATATAATGTTGAGTGAGCTTGGGGAATTTACGGAAGCTCTGAGCCTCATTGAAAATGAGGCTAATTGGTTATACCTACCGCACAGAGTTGTTTGGAGATTTAAGGAAGATCTACAGATGGGCTTTGCAAGGTGCAATATATGTAATAATTATTATTTTAAAATATTGACCCTCTCTTCTTTAATTAGCATACTGTCCTGATATTTATGCCAACCTTCAGTTTTATAAGCCAGTGTCCTATATCCTCATCCAAGTTGTTCAAACAGGAGAGAGAAGGGAGAGAAAGAGGGGCGTAGGGAGGAAGAGAGAGAGGGAAAGCCCTAGACAATGTTCTATTGTTTGACACTGACAGCCTCCCTCTGGCTGAGGAAGCTCATCTGATTAACTCCAGCCTAGCTCTCTACCAGCCAAGCATTAATCTGCTTGTCCTAAATTAGCCTGTGTTTCTCAGTCTTTTTCTGAAGGAGATCATAAAAGTCTGTCAAACCCTGGGAATCTGGGATTCTCCGAATGACCTTCCCTTGATCCGACAGTCCAGTTTTAAACAAAGGGAATCAGGTTTGCTGGGTGATGTTCATTGCTCCTGCTCTCACACACATACACATACACATACACATACACATATACAACACGCACTCACACCGTGCACACCCACGACAGACAGAGACAGAAAGAGAGAGAGAGAGAGAGAGAGAGAGAGAGAGAGAGAGAGAGAGGAGAGAAATGCTCAGGAGCCCCTTCTTCCAAATTTGTTCTAGAATGTTCCTAAAAAAGTATTCTCCTCAGAGTGCTAGGCTTTAGGAGAGCCCTCAGTTAAGGAGAGCTTGTGACTAGGCATCAGGTGCTATCCGAGAAGCTGACAGTACAAGACACCATAGATAAGTAGCATGATCATTCATGCAGGGAGACCCCGACCATACATGAAGAGACTCAAATCAAAGTCTGAGGTATAAGTGCATTGGAGATTAACGTCTCCACATACATGCCTAGGAGCAGGAATGGCTGGACATGGCCGGAGCTGAAGCAGCAGTGCAGACAGCTCAGCAATCTGCTGCTCACATCCTGCATCACCTAGTAGACCAGCTACAGGAAGGTTGGCTTTCTTCCTTAAGAGTTCTCACAATGCATCCATCCTCGATGCAAAAAGAAACTCAAGTGTTGATGGTTTCCAGAGCTGGCTTCCTCTCACTTCCTGAAAATTCATCCATTTGTGTCTTCTAGTATTTACCTCATGAATCCAGTGTCAAAAAAAAAAAGACTGCCTGCTCTTCCAGCCCAGTTTCCAGTTACCTTTGCAGACACCACTGTTTCCAGTAGCTGCTTGTTGCCAGCCGAGGTCAGCCCCACCATGTTCTCTGACAGCGTGGTCGATGGGGAGCCCTTGGACTGTATCTCCTTCCAGCTATTGGCAGACAAATTCCAAAGACAGCAGGAAACTCTTGTGCCCCTAGCACCGGAAAGAAAGGACTCGGCCACAAGGGTTGCTCCTTTTCCAGAATCATCCCAGGAGTCGTGTGCCAGGGTGGTGACTTCACACACCATAATGCTACTGGTGGCAAGCCCGTCTATGGGGAGAAATTCAAGGATGAGGATTTCATCCTTGAAGCATACAGGTCCTGGTGGTAGCTCGTTCATGGAAAGTGCTGGAACAAACACAGATGCTTCCCAGTTTTTCATCTGCACTGCGGAGACTGAGTGGTTGGATGGCAAATACACGCTCTTTAGAAAGGCTAAAGGAGGAGCGTCATGGAAGCCGTGGAGCCCTGTGGGTCCAGGGACAGCAAGACCAGCAAGAAGATCGCCATTGCTGACCGTGGACATTTCCAGTACGTTCTGACTATGTACGTCTTAACTACCAGACCATTCCTTCTGTAGCTCAGGAGAGTGCCCTCTGCCCCATCTGCTCATAATCTCTGTGCAGATGATTGGACCCAGGAGAGCTATGCCCAGAAGACTAAATCGGCCAAACCCATACCTTCCAAGGACCATGTGAATAAAAAAAAAACAAAAACAAAAACAAACAAATAAAAAGGGCATATTATTATATAGCCCAGCTTGGAAGTACTTTTAAGAAATCATGGTCATTTCCAGCTACCTTTCCAGGGCTTGGTGATTTAAGCTTGCTGAAAGAGGTTAAACAGGTTCAGTTCCCATGAAGCCTCTATGTTATGAAAAGAGTACGGCCTTGGGAATCAGGGAGATGTAATCCATACACAGCTTCCACATCTCACTAGTGGAGTAGCTTAGGATCAGTCTAGTCTCTGAGCCTCCATAACGGTCTGTCCCCTTCAAAGTAAGTACATGTTGAAAAATTAATTGCCAGCGTGGTAGTGTAGTCCTTGAAGAAGTGATTAGCTGGGTATGATGGCTCACACTTCTAACCCCAGCAAGCAAGAGGTCTGAGGACAGCTTGGGCTGCACGGTGAGGTCCAAGTCAGCTTGAGCTACAGAGTGAGACCCTGTCTCACAAACAAACCAGAAGAGCAGAGCACCCGTGAAAGGATCCAGGTCACTGAGGAGTGGGCAGTTATGGAGGGGGTCGGCTCCTGGTAAATGATTAAGCTTGGCTATGCTCTCTCTGTGTTTGACATGTTTGCTTGCTCACTGGCCATGTTCTGACCAAACGTGAAGGCTTTCCGAGATGCTGTCCTCATGCTCTTAGACTTTCCAATCTCCAGAACCATGTGTCAAATGAACCTTATTGCTTCTAAGTTGCCTGGACTAGGTTTGTTGTTTTTCTGATTTTGTTTTGTTTTTATGGGCAGGATCTCCCTGCAGCCTCAGCTAGCCTGGAATTCATTATGTAGACCAGGCTAGCTTTAATCCCATAGAGGTCACCCCCTTCTCATTCATTCATGGGTGACCTCCAGGAGCAGTGTTTTAGACCCTGGAATCTGACGAGGGAGAAAGGAAGTGAAGTCATAACGCTCTTGGACTTCACAGTCTAGAGGAAGCCACCGCATAAGAACATGCTGAACAAGTCAGATTCCAAATGACAGTTGTTCTAGTTTGTCCTCCACTGCTGTGACAAAACACTCTGACTGACACCAACTTGGGGAGGAGAGGGTTTATTTAGCTTACATCTCCTGGGTCACAGTTCATCACTTAGGGAGCCCAAGGCAAGAACTCAGGGCAGGAACCTGGAGGCAGGAGCTGAAGCACAGGCCATGGAGGAATGCTGTTCACTCGCTTGCTCCCCTGGCTCATAACCAGCCCGCCTTCTTATACAGTACACAACAACCTGTCCCGGGTGGCACCACTCGTTGTGGGCTGGGCCCTCCCACACTGCTCGACCATCAAGACAATACTCCACAGATGTGGCCACAGGCCAATCCAATGGAGCCAATTCCCCAGTTGAGGCTCCCTCAACCCAGGTGTGTCAAGTTGACACTACAGCTATCCAGCACAACAATAAATGCTATGAAGTCAATACGAAAGGGTAAGGACGGGAGAGAGGGTGGCGCAGCAGAGGGACAGGCTTGCAGAGAGTCAGCAACTGCTTTCCAGAGCACCCTCGCCAGCTAAGCTCTTCTGCTTATTAGCATTTTGCTGCATTATAGAAATGTTTTTCCTTCCATTCTTGGTAGAGATTCAAGCACCTCTTCTAAATTCTAAATTCATATGTCGTCCTGTGTCCCTCCTTCCACATACACTGGGTTCTAGAAGTTACCTTGGACCACCATATGCAGTGCTTCAGATGTTTCTTCCTTGCAGAGAGCATTTTTAGTTTCATACACGGTAGAGGTAACGTATTTAATGGTTTCTACCATGTCATGCCAACTTCCCACAAAGATCCCTGCATCTATTCTATCGCTGGGTGACATTTTGAATCGCTGGGTGACATTTTGAAGCCCATTTTCCTGACACTTTGGCTATTTGTGCCCCAGACCCTATTTTTTTTTCCCAGACCCTATTTTGAAATGAGAAGTTCACCCCAACTGGTCCAGTTCGACTCAAGCACATCTTTCTTTCTGGGACTGAGCAGAGCTCAGTCAAGCTGATCTTCCTGATGGGCCAAGTCCTCAGGAGACATGTGAATAATTTCACAATTATTTCCTCTGCCTTTGGTAACAAGAGTTTTGAGAAATTTCCAGAATAGTGATTTTCAGAATGTATTGGCCTTATAAATAACCTGAACAGCTTGTCAAAAGTACTGATTCTGATTCAACAGGACCAGGCCCAAGATCTGCATTTTGTATGTGCTCTCTGGTACCCTATGTACTGCAGATGCACAGAACAGTTTAAATAGAGTTTTTGTGGTGCCTTCGACTGGCGCATGCCTTGAGGCTTGTTTGCAATTGGTGTGAAAATACATCTTCTCTGTCTAGCCGGTCTTGAGAGTCACATGCCCACAATCCTCTTCCTTACATTTCAGGATCTCCTCCCTGATTTCTTCTCTTCTGCATTGCCTTCTCTCTAAGTATGCCTCTTACCAGTTTGTCTGGATATTTTACTCCACTGCGCTAATCCTGGGCACAGAACTCCTTTCTTTGTTCTCAGCTCAAAAATGACAGCTGACGAGGAGAAAGGACTCTCTTGGAAAGGCAGGGAAGTCTGCCATAGCACCCTGAACACATCTGATCTCATCTGATCTCAGAAGCTACATGGGATTAGGCCTGGTTAGTCCTTGAAGGGGAGAAAGGGGGGAGACCAGCACGAAGATTGCCACCCTGGCCCAGAGGGTGTAGCCTGCTGCTAGACCCGTAAGGGAGATGATGTGTCGTCCCTGACAGTGCACACAGCACATAGTACATCTCAAAGTTGGTTAAAAAGGAGGAAGCCCTGGCTAAGGAAGGCTGGACGATCTGAGTTCAGTCCCCGGATCCCATAAGGTAGAAGGAGAGAACTGACTTCCACAGGTTTTCCTCTTACTCTGCTGTGGGAGGCACACCCTACACACACACACACACACACACACACACACAGACACACACCACATACAAACAAAATAAATAAATATAATTTTAAAATGTTTTCTAATCAAAGGAAAAAGATTATGAGAAGTACTTGTTTACGAATTAGTTGATCATTAATTCAACTGCTATCTGGTGAAAGCTGCTCCTTGCACGGTGCTGGTGCTGGGTACACCTGGTGTACCCAGGTGTACCCAGCACTGTGCAAAAAGTGTCCGAGAAAGCCTCAAGGCAGGGAGGAATCTAGTCTGTGTGGGGAACTAACCCATAATGAGCAGAGACAGTGACACGGAGAAAGTCAGGAGGCCGGGTTATCACAGGCCACGATGTCGCTAAGACTTGAAATGAACTTGAAATCTTACAGCAAGAGAGTAAATCTACAATCCAAAGGGGATGGGATTTATTCAGGCAATATTTCCAGAGTGCCTTCCAATTCCAGAATTGGTAAATGGAGATAGAAGATAACATTACCACAAACTAGGGATCTGGTTTAGGATAGAGAACATTAGAAAGCCAGTTGTTTGTGTGACTATGTATGAACTGAAGAAAGGAATCTGAGAATATTGAGGGGGGGATCATGCGAGCAAGAGGGGTATAAACACTGACGTGCACATAGTGGTGACCACGGGGAAGGTAAGGGCACTGTCAAAACAAACAAACCCCCCAAGAAAGAGGAGGTACACTGTTAAAATCAATGCTCACTTCCACAAGCAAGCCCATGATTCTCAGTAATATGGGAAACAAGGGTGCCCATGCAAGGACAGCTGTCATGACACAGCAGAGGCATGGGTGGCGCAGGGAAAACTGGACAAGTCTGGGGAAGAGGCACCCCTGGGAGCGCACATAGCCAACACAGCTGCCTCGAGGCCCAGTAGGTTTAAAGGAGCTATGTCTGAAGTGCCTGAACATGGGGCTACTTTATTTTGTAAGCAAGGGATTTAGTGTAGCCAGTCACAGTGGTCTTCCCAAAAGACTGGAAGATTTGGATTGGCAATGTTAGATGGAGAATTACAACCCTTAAATATTCAGATCTGGATATAGGTTAGAGAGAAAAGCTTTGTCCCCCTTACAGTAGATTAAACAAAATGAATTTTAACACCTCAGAAGGCAACTTTTCTGATAACACAGTGCTTAGGATAGATAGTGTGCTAGGCATTACAACCAAATTCCAAAATGTTTGATAGACTAGACTAAAAGTCTGACACTAATAGGATCAAGATCTGTCTTAGAGATAAATGTGTGCAGAATTTAAATAAATAAATAAATAAATAAATAAATAAACCTGAAAGCAGCGAGGTAATGACGTACTCGGCACTGCCAAACACAGTCAGGCCCGAGGGTTCTAATTCACCATAGCTGAGCTTGTGTGGAGACTCGTGTGACTCCCTCAAAGAAAAGGGGGGAAGCTGGGCTACATTCACAGAAATGCACAAACTACAGTGAAGGAATATCTTTCCTGATATTCCTAAAGAGCTATTTATATTGGGGCCTTGTACTGCATTTTAATATTTCTTTTTAATGGAAACTCAGTGTTAAAATGGGCAGTAAGGCTACAGGCCCTGGGGAAATGTGGAAGGATTATGACATTCCAATCCAAGGAGAAGATTAAGCCCAAAGTAGCAAAATCTGATGCTGGAGGCTGGAGAGATGGCTCGGGTTAAGAACACTGACTGTTCGTTCTTGAAGACCCGAGTTCAATTCCGAGCAGTCACATGGTGGCTATTATCCATAACGATTATCCATAACTCCAGTTCCAGGGGATCTGACAACCTCTTCTGACCTCTGTGGCCACAACAGTGCACCTATGACAGGAGGCAATACACTCATACACATAAAAGTAATAAAAATAAAATAATTTTTAAAAATCCAAGGCTGTAGAGTTGGGTCAGTAGTTAAGAGCACTCCGGCTGTTCTTGCAGAGGACCCAGGCTCAGTCTGAGCACCACATGGCTAACAGCCGTCCCTAACACCAGTTCCAGGCCCCACACCCTCCTCTGGCAGTGCACGACATGGGTGCACTTACACACATGTAGGCAAAACATTCATACATTACATAAAAACAATGTTTTAAGTCTTTTCAAACTCCAAAGTCACAGGAGGAAGAGCCTGAAAGCTGTGCTCCTAGGACCATCACTCTGGATCAGGTCCCGAGTCTTCTGGGAGCTCCCCAGTTGAGCAAAGACATGCTTTTTCCCCCTTTTACAGGGCTTCTTGAAGAGGCTGAAAGGATGGAAGCCCGTGGTCACACACAGGCTGAATTCCGGCATGCAAGTCCCCTGCCTCGGCATGGAGCACACAAGAATTCAACCATTCTTGACTCAATCAGACAGACCTTGGGCTTAACTCAGATATTCTTTCCACCCTTAAAAAGCAGTCTCAGTTATCTGACAAGTGCAAGTCACAAATATACATGAACAACAGTAAAGAACATTTCAGGCAGGCATGGTGTTCCATGTCTGCAGTCTCCGCACTAGGGAGGCAGAGGTAGAAAGATGGTGAATTCAAGGGCAACTTGATCTTCAAGAGAAGGGGGGGTGCTCTCAGCCAATCTTTTTCTTCTGTTCCCTGTTCACATGCACGCATGGTTTCACCAGTTGTAAGCAGCATGCAGGGACCACTTTGTCCCTTCTGTGCCGCCATAGTAGCGTGCACTGTAACAGAGTCTAGCTCTTTTTGCATTCTTGTGTTCCTACAATCTTCATAATTCCTATCTTGAAGAGTGTCCCATGTCTTCCAAGAAAAAAATCATTCTTCCCACCCACCTCTCTTTAGTAGTTAAAAGTCCAGATTTTGGATTCAGATGGACCTGGACTAAAACCTTTATTTTTGCCATTTACCATGCAGGGAACTGTGGTAGAACTGGGCCCTTAATATGGTAGTGTCAACATCTATAACACAGGGACAGTGACTACTATCTCCCAGAATTGCTGGGAGAATTCGGTTGAGCCTTAGACTGAGCATGAGGACTGGCCAACAGGAAGGGTTTAATAAGCAGAGGCATAACATGGTTTTTTGTAGTTTCTGGAAGTTTAGGACGGTATAGCAGAGCACTGAGTCCCTCTACAGAGGGTTCTTCTAAGTCTCTCAATAGACACAGCTGACTATCCCCCACACTAGGACAAAGAGCCCCCAAAATGTGGAACAGACACATTCCTCTCTTCCAACCAGAGTAGAACAGCATTCAGACTCCTGGACCACACACTTTTCCATATCTGTTCTCTCTCCCAGGAGATTTACTTGCTCAAGCCCCATTACTTTCTGTAGGTCAATAAATCATCACCTTTGTAGAAGTACATTACATTAGCACTTTAGGGACCCAAAGCATTAAACAGGCACTTGAAGCAGAAACATGGACCAAAGCATGGCTGGCCAGGCTGGAAGAATCCATGTGCTTGGAAAAGCTGCCCCTTTAGGGACAGAAGCCCCATGTTTAACATATGCTGTTTATATACACTGCTGGTACAGTACAACTCTGAAGCCTGACTCAAGGATGATTGCCCTTTGTTAAGTACTCAAGGTATTCGATACCTAAGGTAGAAAGTTCCCCGGGTGTGTAAAATAGGCCATTGGGAAAGTTATTATTTCTGTAGTATGGAGGGAAATAATTCTCTTCAATGAGTCAATTATTAAACATTCATCTGCTTGGCTATGTTTTATTGAACATCTATTTATGTTAGATACTGGGAAGGGCACAGATACAGTGCAGGCATAGAAGTACTGTTAGAGGCTGCCACGGCATATTTATGACATATAAAGCCAGAGGCCATGCTCCGACAAAGCTTTGGTCAGAGAAGGTGCCCTTGCCAGCCCTGACCACCCTATTTCATACCACAACCTGTCCCCACCACACACACCTGGTCTCCTGGTCCTGCTCTGTTGTTCCCAAAGCACTATACATATGTGCACATATTGGATATGTATATATTATGTATGTTTATAGATCATCTAGAATATAATCTCTGTGTATAAGGAAAAGGGTTTTGTCAACTTTGATTCATTCTAAGTATATAGGATAAATTCTGGAACGAGGAGGTACTCAGTAAAGTTCCCCAAATGAAGTAGGACAGATGTGGTGAGAGAGAGCCAGCTGGCCATCCATCATCCACCCATCTGTCCATCCATCCATCCACCCATCTGTCCATCCATCTATCCATCATCCATCCATCTGTCCACCCATCTGTCCATCCATCCATCCATCCATCCATCCATCATCCATCTATTCATCCATCCATCCACCCATCCATCTATCCATCCATCCATCCATCCATTCATCCAAAGGTATGTTATCTTCCCTGCACCAAGCATTATCCCCCTGGAGTGTGAAGAACAGATATTTTGGGTCTTCTTCAAGGTTTGGTGACCTGAACAAAGGACAAAGAATTTCCTGAGTGGTGCCACAATGTAAGCCGAGACTGCTGAGACAGTACGTGGGCCACATTCCTGATCAGACCTGATCCTGGGTGAGGGTGACTTGCTGAGAATGACTCTAGGGAGACACTGTGGCCATCAAGTCCAGAGAGCTACCCTTCCCACACCTCTGCCCAGGACTGAGTGGATCATGGCTGAGAGCTGAGCTCTTCTGAACTTCAGAACATAAGCTTCATTTTAAAATAACTCTTTAGATAAAGGCAGAAGACTCCATCAAAGCCAAATAAACAACATTTAGTGGAGGGGCAGAACATGAGCCAGCAGAAATGCCCAGAGCACTCCCACACATCCAGATGTTTTCCCTGCTTTCAAATCCCAGAAGTTCGGCCTCACCCTCAGGCACATGAAGAACACACTCAGACTGCCCCCAACTACACAGGTCATGCCGGTCAAAAGAACCGAAGACCAGGTGCAGAGGACTCGCCGGCCTCCCTCTTTTATGGCTGGCCACCTTGAGAGGAGGAGGACATGTTTGCTTAAGCAGCAGATGCCTGGGAAGACAGGTGTGGGGGCGTGGCTACGAACGCTCCCACGTCCCCCCAAGTTCAGGCTGCAGGCAACCAGTCCCAGGAGAACTTGCTGGGCCTGCTGGGTACTGAGCTCCATGCCAGGCACCAAGAAAGGCCACAAAAGACCTAGAAGGGTCTAGAAGAGTTCATGATAGACCTAAAGGAGGGGAGAAGATGCTGTAAAAATTGGTGCCTACAGACATTAGGAGACTGGCTGGTTGCTCTGTCAAAAACCAGCATATAAAAATAATTCTGTTATAGGCTGACTGTTTCCTATATGTAGTGAGACAAATACTCGCCCACTTCCCCTGTTGATGTGTTTTCTGAGTTTCTGTTTTTATTATTATTTTTTTAATGTGTGTGAATGTACTGTCTGCATGTAGGTTTGTGCACCCGTGTCATGCAGTGCCTCGGAGGTCAGAAGAGGGCGTTGGATTCCCCTGGAACTGGAATTAAAGACGGTTCTCAGCCGCCATGTGGGTGCTGGGGATCGAACCCGGGTCCTCTGCAAGAGCAGTCGGTGCTCTTAACCGATAGACCATCTCTCCAGCCCCAAGTTTCTGTTTTTAAATACTGGGTTTTCTTAAAAGCTCACCTCACCGAGCTGTAATAACGTGGCCCCTGAGGGATATCAGTCATCAAAGTGATCTTAAAGGTCCCTGCAGGGCGGGAGACAGGGTGGAGGGAGGGGAGGGGGAGGAAAGGGAGGAGCTGTTGCCTGAACTGGGAGCTTCATTCACAGGGGGAAATAAGGTCACTTGGGGTCAGAAGCTTGGGTCCAGATTTTTGCTGCTGCTGGTGGCTCCGTGGCAGGCTGGAGGACTCTACAGGGAAAGGGATCGCCAAAGAGCCACACCATCTGCACTTGCTCTGGACTTCCCGAACAGCCACACTATAAAATGTCTGGGACTAGGTCAAGTGCGTGTGGAGGTCTCTGAAATGTGCTCACTCCAGGCAGTTATGACGGCTTCAAAAATGCCTTGTCCTGTGAGTAACGCATTAGCGGAAAGACCCAGGCTTCCTTCCATGAGCAACTCCATCAAGGAACCTCATCCCTGTCAGCTGTGGCACATAGAAAGGCAGACCTAACAATAAATAAGCTGGGACCTTTACCCACAAGAGATTCCTACTGGGCACTTTTGCAGGTAACGCCACCCGTGGTGCAGCCTCATAATTCTACCCAAGAAACTTCATTTTCCATTTAAAAAGACTGTCCCCTCCTGTCTGGGGGAGCTATGTGAGCTACTTACTGTTTCCCCAACTAACATCCTCCTGGAAGAACAGACCAGAAAAGACATCCAGGAATAGGGAAGTACTGTAAAGAAATGAAAATGACTGCCCAGCGCTTCGTTAGGCCCTGAGAACGGTCCACCCCTGGCAGTGTTGCTGTGCAGAATGTCAAGTAATTTGAAATAGCAACAGAGTGGGGCTGGAGAGATGACCTAGCGGTTAAGAGCGCCAACCGCTCTTGCAGAGGACCCGGGTTTGATCCCCAGCACCCACATGGCGGCTGAGAACTGTCTGTAATTCCAATTCCAGAACTCCAGTTCCAGGGGAATCTGACACCCTCTTCTGACATCCGTGGCACTGCACGACTCGGGTGCACAGACCTACATGCAGACAATACATTTATACACATAAATAAATAAATAAAATTTATTCAGAGTATGTTTTGGCTGGTCTTCCAGCTGCTTCAGATGGGGACTGTGACTCTGTCATTCATTCCATAAGCGTCTGTGGAGTGCAGTGACTGCGTCCCAGGAGGCATTGCCAAAGGCCCTGAGAAGGCTTTCAAGCCAAGTACCCTGGAGCGCTTCTTGAGCTGCATCATCTAAACCAATCCTCCCAAACTCCTGCAGGATCTCGATACAATGATCCCCAATGTTTGATCAAGAGCATGGGGGCCCTGAGAGGCTGAGTAATTTCTCCACGAGCACAGAGTTGAATCAAGGAGGGCAAGGACTGAAGTCCCATCAGTTTCCATGCTCAGCTGACCCGTTCCACTGCCCTTAGGGGACATGTCATGGAAGATTGCTCAACCCGCCCTGAAAATGGCTTCCAGGCACTACCTTCAGAAACTCCCTCACAGAGCATTTGAACTTCTCCCACTTCTGCTGTAGCTGTGTCCTACTCTTGGCAAACAAGGAAGAATTAGGTGTGGCAACTTCCGCAAATGGAGGGGACTGAGGATTGGGGGTTGGGGCGCTCTCCAGCTCTGAATGGGAGCAGCGTTGACATCATCACACTGGAACTGAAACCCTTCCTGTGAAGGTCGCCAACTCCCATAAGAAGCCCCTCCCCCAATCCTTGTCAAAGCCCCCCACCCCTCCACCCTTGGAGGGCAAAGGTTCATCAGCTTGCCAAGAAGTCAGATGTCTGATGAACGCTCCTGGCTTCTTGTCAAGCCACTGTGGCCACTGCAAAGGTCACGGACGACATTAGATCCACAGGCAAATGGTATTTTTGGCGTCTTGGAACTTCTGCAAAGCCAGGGTTCAGGCCTACTCATCATGGCTAGTATGAGGGCATTAAGCAGCCTTCTTGCTTATTTCAGCATGCTCAAAAGTGAGATACGCAGCCAGGTGTGGTGGCACTTGACTTTAATCCCAGCACTTGGGAGGCAGAAGCAGGTTGATCTCTGTGAGATTGAGGCCAGCTGGTTTATATAGTAAGTTCCAGGCCAGCTGGGGCTACAGGGAGAAACTGTCTCAAAAAGACAAAAAAAAGTCAGATATGCCACAGGGGCTGTTAAAACCCAGACTGCAGCACATCACCCCACTGGGGTGTACCTCTGGGACAGGACCCCAGAACTTGCATCTCTAACAATTTCCCAAAGGGTGCTGCCTCTGATGCCCCTGGATCATGCTGTGTCTCCAGAGATGCCCTGTGGAATTGGAGGTGCCAGATCAGCCCAGCAAACTATTTCTACAAAGCAAGGCTCAAAACACTATTTCAGGATAACGTATTATGTAAACTCCCAGAAGCATAAATCAGTGCAGGAGATCAAGAGGCAGAGAGGAATGAAGAAGCAAGGCCACGTGAGTCCTGGCTGAGCCTTCACTTAGGAAGAACGCTCTTGAGGACTGGTGGTTCCTTTAAGGAGCAAGCTGCAAGGGCTTGTGCAGAAAGCCTCGCCTTTACTCAAGCTTTCCACCTCAGTCCTAAGAGGACCACAGTTGATCTGGGCAAAATGCCCTGCCCTGCCCTGCCCTGCCCTGCCTAGACCTGCCCAAACTGCTCTCTCATTCCTCCGAGGTGATATGTGTGTGTGCTTGTGCGTGTGTGTGTGTGTGTGTGTGTGTGTGTGTGTGCGTGTGTGTGTGCGCGTGTGTGTGTGTGCACATGCGTGTGTGTGCGCGTGTGTGTGTTTGTGTGTGTGGGTGTGTGTGCGCACATGCGTGTATGTGTGTGTGTGTGTGTGTGTGTGTGTGTGTGTTTGGGTGTGTGTGGTGTTTTACCTCCCAACACAGCACACTGGTGCCATCAGCATTATCTTTCTCACCTGGCTGCCCCAACCTGCCAGCCTGATTGGACCCTAACATTTTGAAATGAACAGCAGAGAGAACGTGGGTTCTGACCCTATTCTGCAATCACATTTCCAGAACCTTACACATCAGAAGCTAAAACATAAACAGATGAGTGGTCTGATTCCTCTGCCCATTCCGTTCCTTCAGAATGGGAACTCCTTTCTCACTGGCCACTCCTAGGCTTCCCTCAACACTCAAGCTAAGGCACTTGTGGGGAGTATGGGAGGGTGGGGGGGTGTCTGGGGAGAAGGGGTTTGGGGGTCTGGGAGCGAGGGTGGTCGGGGGGGTGGAGCGGGTCTGAGGGTGGGGTCTGGGACTGTGAGGCTGGGGGCTGGAGGGTGGTGGGGGTTTGGAGGTTGGGGTTCTGGGAGGTGGTGTTCTGGGGTGATGGTGGGGGTTAGGGAGCTGGGGGTTGCTGGGTGAGCCGTGGGGGTCTGGGAGCTGGGGGTCTGGGAGCTGGGGTCTGGGAGCTGGGGGTCTGGGAGGTGGGGGTCTGGGAGGTGGGGTCTGGGAGGTGGTCCCCAGCACCGCAGGTATTCTGCTTTCCTGCTTCTACACTTCCCCGTCATCTCGTTCCTTTGTTGTTGTGTATGGAGGCTTGAAGGATGGGACAAGCTTTCTTAGCCCACCGCAGTCCCATCACTCAGTGACTCGTTCACCTTCCTCTGTTCCAGCACCTCCTCCCCTTGCTGCTCTGAGGATGTAGGACTTCCTTGCCAAAGCATCGTTTTCTCTTACATGACATGCATTCCAAGACCAGGGAGAGAGAACTGAAGAAACCGGAGAGCAGGATTTGTGGAGGGGTGACAGAGCATGGAGCAGGCCTGGAGAGATAAAGGGAAGATTGTATAGGCCGGGAAGGTCTCTGGAGGCTTTGAGGGGACAGTACCCAGGCAAGCTTCTGGTGAGCAGAAAGGAGACGGACAGATGCTGGCACCGCAGTAGCTCTGGACTGTGCCTGTGGGCTCTGTTTACAGGATGAAGACGCCAGGAAAGAGCTGCAGTTGTCTACAGCATCTTTTGGTCCTCAGAACCCTCCTCTTGGCCTGTCACCACTCTGAGACCAGGTTGCCTGGCCTCAGCCCTCGTTGGTTTGCACCCTTCTACCTCACCCATCTTTCCTTACCCTCCCAGCGTCTGGCACAGTGCCTGGCCCCTGGTAGATGCTCAGAAAGGGCTCTCTTTTTAGTTCTTTCAGCCCCAGGGCACCCTTCATGTTGACAGGGTGGCAGAATGGAGCAGAGACTGAGAGGACAATGGGGGAGAGGGGAGAGGCAAATAACAGACCCCACTGAGCCTCCCTGGACCAAATACCAGCCACACAATGCTGATTTTGGCAGGGAGCCCACCATTTACCAGCCCCCCACAGGCCTCTGGGGTATGGCTAATTAAAGACATGGTTACTCATTTCATTCCCAAGTCACTATTTAAGGAAGTAGAATCATGCCATTCCTACAAGGCCCCTGACCCGATCTAGAGGCGAACAATACCAGGGCTTGTCCAAGTGGCTGTCAGCGCAGAGCTGTTCAGAAAGCATGAGAGGGGCGGAAGGGAGGAGGCCACAGGTCCCGCAGCTGGGGTTAGAAGCTGGATGGCCCCTCTTTCGATGCCCTCCCATCTGCCTCCCCCAGGGGCAGGATCTGGAGGGAACCCCTCCCCTGCTTAGTAGCACAGCGGACTCAGAAAAGCACCAGTGGATGTCTAGATTTCAAACAGAAAACAACTTGGACTTGGGATTTGGGGGCTTTTTCGTTTCTTTATTGTGTGTGTCCCTGTGCATGCAGGTGGAGGCCGGGGCACTCTTCTTATTCCTTTGAGACAACGTCTCTCACTGAGGCAGCCTGTTTGTAGACTGATGGCCAGCAAGTTCCAGATCTCCTCATGCTCAGCTCCCCGAAGAGCTGGGGTTAGAAGCTGGAGGCATGCGCACAGCTATGCCTGGCTTTTTATGTGGATGCTGGGATCCAATCTCAAATCTTCATGCTAAGCAGCTACGGTTCTTACTGAGCTATCTGTCCATCCCCCAAACAGCTTTTAATGAAGAAACTCTTACTGAGATCGCCTCTGTGAAAGATCTGAGTGTCAGACTAAAATGGAGCCCAAAAGGCTGAGAGATAGGTCAGCAGTTAAGAGCACTGGTTGCTCTTCCCAAGGACCTGGGTTCAGTTCCCAGCACCCACATGGTAGCTAGCATCACTGAATGCCGCAGGTACACGTACATATATGCAGGCAAAACACTCATGTATTTCAAAACGTAATGGGGCAAAGAGCACAAAGCTTGTGATACTCTTTAGAAGTCCTCAATAAAAGGCTCCACCTCCCTCTGACCTGAAGCTCACCTGGGGTTAAGAACTATACCCCCCGGGGGCTGGAGAGATGGCCTAGCGGTTAAGAGCGCCGACCGCTCTTACAGAGGACCCGGGTTCGATCCCCAGCACCCACATGGCGGCCGAGAGCTGTCTGAAACTCCAATTCCAGGAGAACTCCAGTTCCAGGGGAATCCGACACCCTCTTCTGACCTCCGTGGCATTGCATGACACGGGTGCACAAACTTGCATGCAGATAGTACATTCATACACATACGGAAATAAAATAAAAAAAAAAAAGAACTATACCCCCCAACCCAGCCCCATCCATAAGACCAAGAAAAGGGGGTTGGTTTGCACTCTTTATTCCCCCTACCCCCGACCCCTTTGTAGGTGGCTCTGAGTCTAGGTCCCTGTGTGGTGCCTTCTGATCAAGGAGTCTACTGTCAATAATGAATGGAAGGGACAGTATTACTGTTTGAATCTGAAATGGCCCCTGCAGGTTCATGTTTAGAGAGCCCTTGTTCCACAACTAGCATTGCTGTTATGGGAGGCTGTGGAACCATTAGGAGGTGGGCCCTGGTTGGTAGAAGGAGGCCACTAGGGACAGGCCACTGGTGGTGATAGCCAGGTGCCAGTTCTCAGCACTCTGCTTCCTGGTCCACTGTGATTCGAGGAGCTCTGCCACACCCTCTCTACTGTGAGGGTCTGAAGAGCAGAAGCCATGAGCCCAGATGAACTCTCCTCCATTGTTTCCAGTAGGTATTTTGATCACAGTGATATGAAAGTAGCTAAAACAATGCTAGTAGCAGAGAAGGATAGTGTCTGTGACTAACACTAAGCATGTGCTACTTGGCTTTTAGAACTGGTTTCTAGAAGGAATTTGGAAAATTTTGGAGCTAGAGAAGTTCTAGTTAATATAAGCAGAGCTTAATGGATGATTCTGGTAAGAATTTATTAAAAAAACAAGATGACAGAACCACACACAAGAAGGCCAGGGCACACAGGGTTCCATCTGAAAACAAAAACTCTGTTGGGAATTGGATTTAAGGCCACTCATTGTTACATTCTGGCAAATAATTTGTCTACACTCTGTCCATGTCCTAGAAATGTGGAGTGAGACTGAATTTTTTAAATAGTGGGCTAAGCTGGGCATGGTGGCACACACCTTTAATCCCTGCACTTGGGAGGCAGAGGCAGATGGATCTCTGTGAGTTCAAGGCCACCCTCGTCTACAGAGTGAGTTCCAGGATGGCTGAGGCTACAGGGGGACCCTGTCTCAAAAAGACAAAAAAGAAAATAAGCGGGCTAATTGATGTGGTGGATAAATTTTCAAAATAGCATAGCATTCGGGTAAAAGCATGGTTATTGCTGGATGCTTTTAGCCAGGTTTACAAATGAGAATTAGGAGCCAAACTTGAAGCAAAAAGATGTGAAAAAAAAAAAAACATGCATCTTACCAAGGAAAAAAGAGCGTAAATGTCATTAAATTTAGGGGGAAAAGCAGCTGCAAGCAAAGCAAGTGAGTTGTTAAAGCTGCACACCTTGCACTATATAGTAATAGTATGTGGAGGGTGACACTCCACCCACCAAAAGCTACCATGTAGATGCTAAGAATTGAAGCCTGGTCCTCTACAAGAGCAGACAGTGCTCTTAACCCCTGAGAAATCTCTTGAACCCCAAGATTATAGTAACTCTTGAAGGTAGACTACATGCATTCTGTGTGGTCCAGGGGCAGAACATCATGGTTTGAATTTGAAACATCTCCCACAGGCTCAAATTGTGCTTGTTCCCCAGCCAATGGCACTGTTTGGGGAG
The DNA here is from genome assembly GCA_009823505.1 of Rhizomys pruinosus. Taxonomy (NCBI): domain Eukaryota; kingdom Metazoa; phylum Chordata; class Mammalia; order Rodentia; family Spalacidae; genus Rhizomys; species Rhizomys pruinosus. Next base: position 717,626 of record VZQC01005988.1, read on the forward strand.
GCTGTGGAAGTGGAGCTGGGGCCTGGCTTCTTCCAGCAGTCATCAGGGTCAGGGCTTAGGAGATAGGCCAGCCTTTAGTTCTGCCCATTGTCTGCTCCCTGATCCACTGTGATGTGAGGATCCTCTGTAATATGCTCCTGCTACTTATTTGATTTCGTAAGTTCCACCAAGTCTTCCTCACTCTGCTATTGGAAACACCTGGAACCTGAGCTAAAATAAACCTTTTGTCCTTTAAGTTGTTTCTTTCAGATGTTTTGGTCACATTGGTAGGAAAGTAACTAATACAGATAGAAAATCAGATAAAGGAAAATCCACGTGCTAGATTTTACTCCAGTCAGTATATGTTCATTGCCAGTAACAGCAAGCATGTTCATCCTATGATAGAAACCAAGAATGAAGGCATAAGATATAAGCCCTTCCTCCCAGCCTCTTCTCAAGTGGTTGTATAGCCATTTGTGATGGTTAATATTGAAGGTCATCTTGACAGGGTCTAGAATCACATTGGAGACAAACTTCTGTCCATATCTGTAAGGGATTATCTAGATTAAATTAGCGAGGTGGGAAAACTCACCCTGCATGTGGGGAGTGTCCACAGGCCACATCTCAGTCTGAATAGAAAGGAGAAGGTGAGCCGAGCACAGCACTCGTGTCACTCTCTGCTTGCTCACTGCAGATGTGACAGACCAGTGAGCTGCCTTGCTTTCCTCCAGCCCTTCCCACTGTGCGCACTATGACCTCAGCGAGGAGCCAAAACAAACCCCCTTTCCTTTTTGCAGATATTTTGACACATAACTAGATATCATTTGTGAGTTCAAGGCCAGCCTGGTCTACAAAGCCAGTTCCAGGACAGCCAGAGCTACAGGGAGACCCTGTCTCAAAAAAACAAATAAACAAACAAAAAAACCAGGGGCTGGAGACATGGCTCCGTGGCTAATGGCTCGGTGCTCTTGCAGAGGACCCAGGTTGGTTCCCACCACTCCTGACATGGGCGCTCACGGCCATCTGTAACAGCAGCTCCGGGGGGGTCTGATACCATCTCCTGGCCAACTTGGCACTAGGCACACTCCTGATGTACATATGTATATGCAGGGAAATACTCAGATACATGGAATAAAAAATTAAACATTTTTTAAAATGGAAACCATCTTTCAATACATCTGTCCCCCTAAAATTGTAACAATTCTGTTTTTATTATTTTAAAATTTTAATAAAAATATTTCTCTGCAAAATGAATTATTTTTTCTTTTTTCCTGAATCCATAAACCTCATTGATATTATTAGTCAAATTAATTGGTAACAATAGGGTACATATGGTAATATGGTACAGTGGGTAAAGGTGTTTGTTTCCAAGCCTGATGACCTGAGTCCGATTCCCACATGGTGGAAGTTGAGAACCGGCTCTCTCATACCTTTCCACACAAGCTGTGCCACCCATACACACAAATAAATAAATACATTTAAATTCGTAGAATTAATTTCTAGGAATATAAGTAATTTTTAGGCCACTATGTATTGCCAACCATATTTTTTATTGAGATAATCTGACAAAGTTAAGAACTTGTTCTCTAATTGAATAATTAAAACCCATTCAGTCTAATAAAGTAGATCCTCTATGAGTCTCTCCTGATAGAGAAATTAGTCTGAATTGAGCTTCGGTATGAACTTCAAAGTAACAACCAGCTTTGGGAAGGAAACTAAACATCGTAGATGGGCCCTCTTCTTCACTTCGGTTCTTCAGTCAGTGAGGAAGTTTCCAAACTCTCCTTCTATGGCCGAATTCTCCACTTTGAAACTGAGAAGTCCCGTTTCCTGGATGAAGAGATGACAAGACATTCTCTTTGAGAGAGCAGCATTTGCTGTTCTTTCTGGAGGCCAAGGTCAAACTGACCTCTCCTGTCCCACACTGTCCTCCTGTCCCACACTGTCCTATTGATAAGGGAGACCAGTCCAGCCAATGAGTTTTTCCCACATCAGCAAAGATAACTTCATGCAAAATGGACCCACTAGCAAATGGAACTGACTCTAACCCCTAATGCGTGCAAGAGTGATCACCGTCTCAGTCATGGTGTCCAGCACCTATGGTGTTCAACTCAGAAAATCTGTGTCTGTGTGTGTGTGTGTGTGTGTGTGTGTGTGTGTGTGTTATGTGCACTGATCTCTACAAAGATACAGCCATGAATGGATTTTCATTTTTTTTTTTTTTGTCTTTTTGAGACAGGGTGTCCCTGTAGCCCCAGCTGTCCAGGAACTCACTATGTAGACCAGGCTGGCCTTGAACTTACAGAGATCCATCTGTCTCTGCCTCCTGAATGCTTATATCTTCATATTTTCAAGAAAGGAGTCTCAAATGACATTTCCCCAGATGCTGGAGATTTCTAAACTTTATTGAAATTATTCCAAAATCATTTGCAGTTAACATAAAGTGGACAAATGCTCAACTGATTGGTTTAGAATGTAAATTCTAAAATTTAGATGTAAATTGATACTAATTCTTGGCTGGAGGAGCTCTAGTAATAGATTGTTTTCCTACATCTAACTTTATTTATCTGTGAAATGGGTTCATATCCCTCTCCACATGGTTTCAAAGGATAAATGAGGCAGTGTACATAAGGTGCTTATTTTTTTTTTTTATGGGTGAGAGATTAAGAGTCGTCCTTGCATGCAAGTGCTCCTGTATCAATGAATAAGGTGCTTGTTAAAGTGATTGACGAGTCAGGCCCGGTGATTTATGCTTGTAATTCCAGTACTTCCAAAGCCAGACTGGCTACATAGTAAGTTCCAGGGTAGTTGAAACTGCAGTATGAGACCCTGTCTCAAAATAAAACAAAACAATGCCCAAAACCAACGATTAACATAAAGTTTTGTTAAGCAGTAACTATTGTCAATGTCACTGTTATTGAAGAGCAGATCATATGGACTCATATTGGTGGGTTTCGGAAGTGAGAACACAGACCTGGTTAATGGCAAAGTCCTCATCGAGTAAACGGATACTTTCCGCAACAATGCACAGCTTAAGTGGGATCAGTCACCTGGTGGTCAGATGTTTCCACATTACTGGGGGTGAGAGAGTTCTGCTGGGGAGCCCAGGAATGCAACCTGATTTCCTGGTTCAAACATCACACCTGCGAAATTCTATCCAGGTGGGAAATTCTTCTGCTCCATTCTCCTGAAGCCATGGTTCATTATCAAGTTATTCCTCCAGGTCACTCTGAGGTCACCTCCTTAATTAATACCACAGCCATGGCATATGGATGGCAGCCCAGGAATTCAACTGCATTAGCGTTGCCCAAGAGTCAACAACGCCTCTCCTTTACTGAACACTTGCCATGTGCCAGGTACCAAGCAAACAGTCCAATGTGCATCCATCTACTGATACCTCTAACCCCTCTCCAGAGACCAGCCGCAACAATCCCAGGTAAAGACCAGGATCTGGGGCTTGGCAAAGCCCAGTCATCCGTCCAAGGTCACAGCTAGCAAGTAGAGGAGCCAATGTTCCAGGTCTTTCTGACTAGTGCCTGAGCTGTTAGCGCCAGGATAGACTTCACAGGAAGCCATTAATCCCATGTTTCTCTCCTCTGTCACGTGTGCTTACACTGCATCAGAGAACCAAAAGGGGTTTAAGAGTCTCGTTTTTCTCACCTGCCAAGGAAGCAGCACAGCCTGTGGTCACAAATCAAGTCCTACCTTGCTTCACATTCTCCAGAACATTCTCCCAGCGTCATATCACACCATCATTTACCTCAAGAAGCAATTTAACAGCTAGTTGAAATTTCTTAGTCTCCCTTTCAAAATCACCTGGTTAGATCAAGAGTGCCACCTGGTGGAACATCTGGGTCACTACAAACACAAATTCCTCTGGCAGAAGCGGGCAAGCTGGCAGGATGGAGTTTCAGGAAGGCCGAGGCTGCCCAGAAGCTTTCCTGGACAGCTGTAAGAACTCGCTCACCAACACCCGGATCCTAATTTCACTGAGATTCACAGGTGTTGCTCAAATACAAGTTTGATATTTTGAGAGCATGCATTCCTTGGGTTCAAAGCCATAGTATGGGACTCAGAAGACAGGACCATGTCAATATAGAATTGCATTCTATTTTTCTTTTCCATAAACTTTTATTTTATAACTTTTTTTGGGGGGGTCTTTACAAGACAGGGTCTCCCTGTAGCCCCAGCTGTCCTGGAACTCACTCTGTAGACCAGGCTGGCCTTGAACTCACAAAGATCTGCCTGACTCTGCCTCCCAAGTGCTTCCATAAACTTTTAAAATGTTATTCATCATAACCTTTTGGAATTCATTTTATTTATTTTTAAATACGGAACACTTCATGAATTTTCGTGTCATCCTTGAGCAGGGGCCATGCTAATCTTCTCTGTATCGTTCCAATTTTAGTATATGTGCTGCCGAAGCGAGCACTGGAATTCATTTTATTATTTTTTTGTACTTTTTAAAATTTATATATATATACTTTTTTATCAAATCTAGACCCGTGTCCCCCCCATCCCCCCACCCCACCAGAGCTCATGCATTCTGCCAAACATGCTTTTCATCTCTTTCTCAGTCTTTCTCAATATTCTCCATGTGGAAGTTGACTGTTTTGAGCAGTTCCTTGATGCAGTCCTTTCTGTTGTTGTTGGTGTTGTTGTTGTTGTTGTTGTTGTTTCCAATATGCATCACTCCCAACTGCTTTGGACAAAAGCTCAAGGGGCCATGCACAAGAAATACAACTAGGTAATTGGCACTAGCATCCACAGAAGAGGGATACCATTCGTTGCTTGTTTTTCTGGGACTGTGTTACTTCACTCAGCATGATGTCCTCTAGCTCCAGTGGAATTCATTTTAAACAATACAGCTTATCTTGTTTCCTGAATTTTGAGAGGCGCCTCAAATACCTCCCTTGCTCCACCCTAGGGGTGACCCGACCAAACCATCTAGAAAAGGATTCCCTTTCTTTCCGAAGGCTCTCACTAAATAAGCAATGCACAGCCCTGTGTCCCACACGCCCTTCACTCCTGTCTGATGATGGCCTTGGTGTGCCCTGCCACGGCCACACCCTCTTCTATTCCACTCAGGTACCACAAGCCAGCACACAGGCTACAAGTGACTAACGTTTACCAGTCATGGCACAGGCCAGAGAAGTAAGCCGGTACTCCATGGTCTCTGTTTCAGGGGTGGCCTCCAGGGTCCCGCCCTGAGTCCCTGCCCCGGCTTCCCTCAAGGTTGAACTGGGATCTCAGCCAAATAACCCCTTTCCTCTCCAAAAACATTGCTTTTGGCCAGTGTTTCCTCACAGAAATAGACAACGAACTAGGATATCATTGATAAAAAAATTAAAAAAAAATTATTATTATATTATTTTATGTGTATAAGTGTATTGCTTGCATATAGGTAGGTGTGATCTTGTCATTCAGTGCTTGCAGAGGTCAGAAAAAAGCATCGGATCCCCTGGAACTGGAGTTAGAGATGGTTCACCTTCCACATGGGTGCTGGGAATCGAACCCAGCTCCTCTACAAGAGCAGGCAGTGCTCTTAACCACTGTGCCATCTCTCCAGTCCTGAAAAAAAAATATTCTTATAATATTTGTTTTTCTAAAATATTCCCTGGCTCTCTCAACAGTGTATGAGCCTTAATAGCGGCCACTGAAAGACACACAGATCAGACCAATGCTCTGGGCATTTCCCAGAAGAGGAGTGAGTCTCTGATGAACAGAGCCTGCGAGTGGGCCAGATCCCAGCTGGGCCTTCCCTGAAGCCACACCCAAGCCACTGTACAGTGGAATTCGGAGAACAGCAGTGCCCATTCTGTCCTGAGCAGCTCCAGGCGTGTCCCTGGGCCTCCCTTTGCTTCTGTCAGAGCCTCCTCAGTTGGGGCTGCCTCCACCCATACCCAGAGCCCTCAAGAGAAAAACAACCCACCAGGGGAATTCACAGGAAAAAGAGAGTGGCCTCTAGCTACAGCCAGCTGTCCCCTGAGAGGGCCTGGGAAACCTTGATCTTCATGACTCTTTGTCGTTAAAGACCCAAACAGGAAACTAGTTGACTCAACTTACTTCCACATCAGGATAAAGAGAGCTGGATTGCATGTCCAGAAATGCATCCTCCGTGAACCTCAACAGCTAGTTTTATTTTGTTTCCTGCCGCCGGAACAAAATTCATAAGAAGTCTGATAAGATCTCAGGGTGGCCACTCCAATCTCCGCTTGTCCCAAACACACTTCAGAACCTGGAAGGTGAGCTGCAGGCAGGAGGCCTGGCCAGCTGGAGGCCTGCCCAGCTGGAGGCCTGCCCAGCTGGTCTGTGCCTGTTGTGGGGGACAAGACTTCTGGGGAACACTACGGAGCGCCCACAGGCTGTGGCTGTCACTGGCTCAGCTGGGTGCAGTCTCTCACTGTTTGGGTTCCTCTGGGCAGGCGGGGTGGCTAGACCTGCAGCTTCCTCACACTCTGGGTCTCCTTGTTCCACTGCTTCTCAAGGGTGCTGCTCAACAGGCCTTCAGCCCTCCGTATGTGGAACCCAAAGATCTAAAAGGTAGTTAGGGAGTGGGAGAGATGGCCCAGCAGTTAGAGCACTAGCTGGCTGCTCTTGCAGAGGGTCGGGTTTGATTCCCAGCACCCACGTGGCAGATAACAATTGTCTGTAACTCCAGTTCCGAAGGATCCAAAATGTAAGCTGGACGACTAGAGGAAGTGACTGCGCCGCCATCCTTGGATGTTCACGTACTTCTGGTCCCGGACCACTTGGACAAATGGGCTGCCCAGCCCTGAACCATGCATGGTTTCTGTCCTTTGTTGATCTTACCTGTGGCTCCAGATCTTAACATCTCTTTCTGGTTGTACTAAGCGAGCGGGGATTGGTCGATGACAGCCTCAAAATCTAAAGCCAAATTAAAACCAGGGGCACTTGAACACGAACATCAACCATTTACAAAGTGTTGTGGCCATCAGGCCCTTTAGTTTACATTTGTACTTACCCCGGTCCTGGCAGGCAGGCACTAAGATTTTGAGGCTGGGGGGTGGGGAAATGCTTCTTTGAACACAGAAGCGTCTCAGCAGCCAAGGATGGACTTCGGGAGCTGTGAAGCTGTGTGCCTTGTCACTTGGAGATTCTCTGTGTATCAGAAAACGACCTAGGGAAGCTCTCCCTTCAGGGCACAGTAACGAGGCTGCTACAACAAGGTCATGGCCAGTTTTAGTGCAGTTTTCTCAGCAGGTTAAGGTTCCTAATGGAACTACAAGTGCTGGCCAAGCCCAGCCCTCCGTCCCCCAGCAGCCCGTCTCTTCCTAACCATGCCCTGCCCTCCTTGTACCTACGGGCTATCCATTCCTTCATCCTCTCCATCCTTCTAGCCCTAGGCCATACGCATGGCATAGTTGGCTGTTTCTGAACTTGTGTTCCGCTGTTCCACTCACCACAGCTAAATCCCTGGCAGAGTCCACACTTTACTGTGAAAGACAGACTAGACCTAAAAATCCTTTGCAACACAACATTCCAGGAAGCCGCTGTCAATCACTCAACTTTATCTTGACATGAAGCCTGTCTGTCATCACTGGCACAGCAAGGAAGCATGCCAGCTTCTATCCTTCCTGCACAGCTTAGCCGGTGTTTATAGGATTAGGGTAGGTGGGAGGGAAGGAGGGACAGGGAGAGGAAGGGAAGGAGGGAGGGAAAGAGGGCGAGAAGGAGGAAGGAAAGAAGGAAGGCAGGGAAGGAGGGAGGAAAGGAGGAAGGGAGGGAGGGAAGGAAAACCAAGTTCCCACCCCACTTGAGTGAGCCCTGCTTGGCCCGCTCTTAGTTCTGCTGACTGCGCTCAATGCCAGTTCTGCCTTACAAAACGCATTCTTCTTGTGAGGTACATTCTGTGGTGTCTGTTACAGGAACTGGTGAGGTTTCGGGGGTCATTCCAAGGCCGTGGAGGCTCCTCTGCGTCAGCTCTTTGTGTCTCGCTCAATCTCATTTCCCCTCCAACATAAGCCTGAGCTTAGAGACATCCATCCCTTCACCCCATACTTCCTTCTTCTTTTTAGAGCTCTAGCTGACAGGGGAAGTGTCTTCTTCCACTCCCCTGCCCTTTCCCCCTTCCGTACAAAGAAGGAGATTTGGCTCATCTCTGGGGAGTGTGGGAATGGCCAATAATTAAACGCTGTCCTGGGCCTATGGAGCCACCAGTGTCCTTACCTCATGCCATGTGCTGCTCAGGGTTTCTGAACAAGCCCTAGACAGAGCTCCTCATGGAGAACGTGTTTTTCCAAGGACCCTTCAGAAGTCCTGAGTTGCTTCTAAATCAATTCGGCTATGGCAATGTCTCAATGTTCTTTCTCAGTTCAGAGTTTTAAAAAGGGGGAGGAGTGGTAAACATTCAGGAGAGCTTTGAAAATGAATGAAATCTCTTCTTAAGCAGCCTTTTGGTACTCTGAATACAAGGAAATCAAAACACATATGTTTGTGAACTGTCTAAACTTGCTTTTGTTTCTTCAGAGAGAAAAAAAAATTACTGGGAAAAAACATATTTTATGAAATAGCATATATAGGAAGCTAGTTGGAGATTTTGAAGAAACCTGAAATGTAGAGGGTTAGCCCAGAGCTAGTTATTAATATCTCAGAACCAGCTGGGGAGTAAAATTAGGCTGTAAAATGATTGCACCATTTGTATGCCAAGCTGGAAATAATGCATTTCTCACGTACTTCTAAAGGAGAAGATGGCATATTGGTGCACAGGGGAGCAGATTTTCGTCTCATCATCCTTGTTTCCACATTCATCGGGATAATAATCCCTTTCACTGAACTCACAGATTGACGGGGTCCTGGAGTCAGGTTGCCGGCTCAGCCCCTGATAGTGGTGGGGTCTAACATTCATCCCTCTGCACCCTAATTCCCCCATATGGGAACTGAACATCCTAATGGTAATAACAGTTGGTCTACTCACCATCCTGGTGGAGCGTAGCTCAGTAATATCAGCTGCTGTGACGTCCTGACAGGAGGCCTCTGCCACTGTGTGTGTCCTCTGCAGCCTGCTGTTCAAAACTGACAACCCCATGGTTAACTAGACTGGCAGTGGGAAAGAGAAAGCAGGCATCACGCCAACCTTACAAAATAGCGGGGACATAAGGGACAGGCAGGTGCAGTCCTGTGCAGGTGAATTAGAGAGCCTGGATACAACAGCAGTTCCTACAGACAAGAATCACCTAAACTAACACTAGTAGAAAGAGAAAAGCATGGGAGACTCACAGGAGACCGGGCCAACCAAAAACCCCTCCATGAAGGAATTTTAGGGCTAGGAAGCTTCACTGGTGAATTCTCCCGAAGGTTTAAAGAAGAAGTTCCACCAATGCTTATCCGCCTCTCCCAAACAACACAGCAGAGGAATGCTTCCACTCCAGAGAGCCAGCATTGCCTAAGGCTGAAATTCAGTCTCCTACTATTCTGGGAACTCTCCCCTCCCTGACCTAATACCCTCTTTATTTGGTCACTCTAAATTATTTTCATCTAAGCACTGATCTTGTCCTGACACATTATCCACTTACATTCACCTCCTGGCCTCCCTCAGTAGAATTCATGTTCCACCAGGGCAGGGGGGGTTCATTACTGGCTTGTTCATTTTTCTCCCGGTAAATTCTCAGTGCCTAGGCTATTGCCTATTGCATAATAGGTGCCCAATAGAAGTGTATTGAACAAGTGAACACATTTTCTAATCATTCTTTGGCTGAGAGACAACAGCACAAAAATAAGGGAGGGCTGAGGAATTGCAGAACTCTCAGAAATGGCTGCCAGAAGAAAAGGAGCTTCCCAAGGCAAACAACCAAGAAAGTGCTGCATCAGGCAAATCCGGGGAAACGAGCCCTGAGAAGCCCAGCACTGTCAGAAGGCGGGGTCCTGGGGAACCTCGGCCAAGATCACTGGCCCCTTAGTGGAGCTTGTGAGGGCACCAGAGGGCTGAACAGAGAGAGAAATTTGAGTGGTGAGAGAGGAGAGGCCAAACACTCAGATAACATCTTTTTTTTTTAACATGTAGTCATTGTACATATGTGGTGGGTACAGAGGGATAATTTGATACATGTATGTAATGGGTAATGTTCAAATCAGGGTAATTAGAATCCCTATTTTTTTTTTTTTGTTCTTTTCAAGACAGGGTCTCCCTATAGCCCCAGCTAGCCTGGAATTCGCTCTGTAGACCAGGCTGGACTTGAACTCACAAAGATCCACCTGCCTCTGCCTCCCAAGTGCTAGGATTAAAGGCATGTGCCACCATGCCCGGCCCTATTTTTTTATAGGATTATTTATTTATTTATTTATTTATTTATTTATTTATTTATTTTGGTCTTTTTCGAGACAGGGTCTCCCTGTAGTACCAGCCGTCCGGGAACTCACTCTGTAGACCAGGCTGGCCTTGAACTCACAAAGATCCGCCTGCCTCTGCCTCCCAAGTGCTAGGATTAAAGGCATGCGCCACCACGCCCGGCCGGCCCTATTTTTTTTTTTAAACATTCATCATTTTGTGTTAAGAACCTTTAAACTCCTCTCATCTAGTTCTTTTTATTTGCTTTTATTTTATGTATGCAAGTGTACCACATACATGCAGTGCCCACAGAGGCCGCAAGAGGGCATCAGATCTCCTGGAACTGAAGTTACAGAAGGTTGTTAGTTGTCATGTGAGTTCTGGGAATGGGAACCCTGAGCCTCTGGAAGAGCAGCCAGTGCTCTTAACCGCTGGCCCATTTATTCCCCTGGGTCATATATAGACATATATATGAGAAATTGTTGCAGCACATGCACTGCAGAACATTTTCACCCTGCTCTCCTATTTAACAGTGAGCCGTCGTCTGTTCAGTGGCTTCCCTTTACCGCCTCCGCCCCAGCCCTATTTCTACTCTCCTTTTCTTAGGAAATTAACTTGCTTAGCTCCACAGGTGAGTCAGCATATGCAGTATTTATTTCTCTTTGTGTGTCTGGCACGTCATTTAGTGAAATGTCCCACCTTGTTTCACGCCCCCCCACCCCCCATTGCCACCAATGACACAGGTTCCCACACTCCTGTAACTTAGCAACATTTTGTGGTTTGTTTCCAACAGAGAAAACGATACAGAGGTAGAAAAATTGGGGGAAAGGGTGAGAGACACATGCGGATATTGTTTTCAGTGGGAATGATGTCTGCAAGTCTGTGGCCCGTGGAAGAAACACAACTTGGGGCGGGGTGGAGGAGGGGGAACAGCAGCTTAGGAGAGGAAGCTGGACGCCAAACCTCAGGGCTGGCTTCAGGGTGGAAAACCGATCCTCCCAGGCCCAGCCAGGACGGGTCTCCTGAACCCGGTCAGTTCTCACTGCAGTGCCTTCTCTGGCTAGGCGGAGGACGCTCGGGGGGTGGTGTGGAGAATAAGGGTGGAAAGCAAAGCCGATGAAATGCCCAGGAACTACCCACTTTGACCCTTTCGTGGATAAGAATCCAGCCTGGGCTATTCCTCCCTGTACACCTGCCCGACTGTGACGAGGAGCAATTGAGCATGCGCAGTCCCTCCCCTTTAAACCCTTGTCTGCTTTTCCTATGAGGAAATAGAGGGAAAAAAATGTAGGTAGTTCTGGACCCAGGGTAAGCATAGCCTGTGAGGAGGTGAGGGGAGGTCTAGCCTAGCCATTCTTCCATGGCAGCGAAGGCTACAATTTGGGCTCAGTCTTACGAGGTCCTTTGTCCACATAAACCCCGGATCCCTAGCATCCACTCTATTAGTAGGAAAGGTAGTGCTTTGATTTCCATCTGGTTTTGTCCTGTCATTTTCCCTCCAGTACATACAAAAGGAGATGGGGGGGGGGCGAGGGACGAGTAAATTACTGCACTGGGAATTGTATCGTCAAAAGTGGCCCAAGAGATCCGAGTCTCAAAAATCATTCTTTTTGAAATATAAAAATCCCTCCAAAAAACATAAAAATATTTTCTGATATAATTTAATAATGTGAACACATTCTTCTCAAAGAGAACAGCCACAGCCGTAGTGGAGAAATGAGAACCAGACGCTTTGATGGGTGCCTCAAATCCAAAAGATGTCTTTTCACAATTCAGGCGGATCAAAGCGCAAACTCGCAGCTCAGCACCTCTTCAACTCTTTCCAGGATTCCACGGTCTTCTCTCTGGAAACAGCCAACACCGCACGCATGCACTGCTTCAAACTTGAGAAAATGCCGCGAATCTTCCCAGTATGGGAAAAGCCTGCAGAGCAGTAAAGGCTACGAAGACCAAGAGCATCGGCGCACTCTCAGTGAGTGGGAAAAAAAAGCTCTCGGGGTTGCAAGAGCAGGTGCTGGCCTGAGAGTTCAGTCTTCGTCTCCTCTCCAGCTTTTCTCCTGCCAAAGGGTTACATCCTCGTAGTCATTTTAGAAACCCTTACTAATCTTCTTCTCCAATTACTTGTCTCCCTCCATATTACAACTTGCAAACTATTGCCCTTGGCAGTGCAACCTCTCCCTACGGCAGCTTTTACTGTCTGAAAACTTCTTCTTCAGGCCTGACCCGAGACAAAGACTATCTGTGAAATTGCTCTTACACTCTAGCCTGCTCTCTCTCTCTCTTAAGAAATAGAGGGTGGAGATGGTTCAAAGTATTTGTGGCACATCAGAATCTGTGAGAAGCTAAAAATCTGGGCTTGGAAAGCGGGTGAGGCCCCTGCTGGTGATGGCCAGGCTCGAGGCTGACAGAGGTGCCGCCAAGCCCAGATCACATGTGTGTGTGGTCCATGAAGGCCCTCCTGCCATCCCATACCATCCTGGAAGTTGTTTGAGGTGCTCAGAGGGAGACTCTGAGCCCTTTGTTTCACAAAAGGCAAACACTCCCACCCCATCCCCACAAATGACAGCATGCAAGGGCACTGACAGAACAGTGGCACAAGGATGTAGGACAATCCTGACAAGTGCCATCAGACCTGGGCTCCATGACAGAATACTATGTGCACCAGCCCAGTGGCTTAATTCATCCAAGACTGCTTATTGCTTTGTGAGGCTGGCAGTTCTCATGTCTTCAATGTTCACTCCGTTCATATCAACAGAGCTCCCTGGGCTGAAAGTAGGGATGCTCTGGTGACCACGCACAGCCTCAGCCTTCGTGAAGTGCAATGCTGTAAACACATCTGCTTTGGGAATACCCAGTGGTCTCACTCCGATTGTTCGGAGCCCACAGGTGATGTAAAGGAATTCCATCTGAAGAGCAGCCTTTATCTTATGGAAGCCTAGGTAAAAAGATTGTATTAGTACAAACTTGGAATTCTAAAGACTCTGGCTTTAAATAATCTGATTTTTAAAAAAAAGCAAACTCATTATGGAATGAAGGAATAGGGGTGCTATCATGTCGAGGAGGACATGATCATCACCCTGAGATCATGGGGGTAAGCAAATAACAGCACAGCTTACTAGAAGCATAGGAAATAATACTGGCATGTAGTAACTCAAAGAAATGAACACTATAGATTGATTTGTAAGAGATTTTAATTTTGAACACAAAGAATGAATTGAAGGACACTAGTGAGATGGTTGAGGATAAAAGTGCTTGTGGCCAAGGCTAAGAGCCAGAGTTCAAGTCCCAGGAGCCGCATGGTGGAAGAAGAGAAGGACCTCTGCAAACTGTCTTTGACCTCTACAGAAGCGTCGTGGCATCCACATGTCCACACAAACACGCAGATAAATAAATGTAAAGAATGAATTGAGCTACCTGAAAAGCACATGTGGGGTGTGTGTGTGTGTGTGTGTGTGTGTGTGTGTGAGTGTGTGTGTGTGTAGCAAGCAAAAACAAGCTTTTTCCTTGCTTTTCATGATGATATATTGCTGCAGTGGTCTTCCAAGTCTGACTCTTAATTCTTTTTCTGTGTGGTTTTGTTGAAGCTCACCTGCCTGCCTATGGCATTAGAAGAACGCTGTCTACCTCTTGCTATGCCCCTACTGTGTGCCAAGCTCAAAGCAGAAGGCTTTGTTGTTTTGTCGTGTTTTGCTTTGTCCTGACAGGCTCTCACCATGTAGCCCAGGTTGGACTGGCATTCACTGTCCTCCTGCTCCAGCCTCCCCGGTGCTAGAATTACAGGCATGTATCACCACTCCTAGCTGTATAGTGAAAACTTTTTTTCCACATTTTCCCTTTAATTTTATATTGCTCTAAAATATGCATACATACCCTCCACCCATATACCACAATTACAAAGTCTGAAAATAAGTGATAAGTTAATTCTAGAGCCCGTTAAGGGGTTCACATTATAACAGTACAGTTGCCTTCAGATAAAAAGAAATATAACATTACTTCAGTTAGCATAATGGCTTCTAGTTCCATCCATTTACCTGCAAAGTTCATGATGTCATCTTTCTTTACCACTGCATAGAATTCCATTGTGTAGATGTACCATATTTTCTCTATCCACTTGTCAGTTGAGGGGCAATTGGGTTGCTTCCAGCTCTTTGCTATTGTGAAGAGAGCTGCAATAAACATAGATGTGCATGTATGTCTGTGATAGGATGAGTCTTGTGTGTATATACCCAGGAGTGGTATGACTGGGTCAGGTGGTATGCTCATTATCAGTTTCTTTTTTTTTATTTTTTTTTTTCATTATCAGTTTCTTAAGAGTTCTCCACACTGCTTTCCATAAGGGTTGCACGAGTTTGCATTCCCACCAGCAGTGGATGAGTGTTCTCCTTTCCCTACAATCTCTCCAGCATTTGGTATCCTTTGTTTTCTGGATCATAGCCAGTCTTACCAGAGTAAGATGAAATCTTAAGGTGGTTTTAATTTGCATTTTCTTAATTATTAGTGATGTTGAACACTTTTTTTTTCTTTTGGTCTTTTTGAGACATGGTCTCCCTTTAGTCCCCGCTGGCCTGGAACTTGCTCTGTAGAACATGCTGGCCTTAAACTCACAGAGATCCTGCCCACTCTGCCTCCCAAGTGCTGGGATTAAAGGCATGTGCCACCACGCTCGGCACTGTTGAACACTTTTTAAGATGTTTCTCAGCCATCTTTACTTCTTCATTTGTGAAGTCTCTGTACAGCTCTTTACTCCATCTTCTGGATGGGTCATTTGTTTTCTTCCTCCTTTGTTTTTTGAGTAGTTTATATAATCTGAATGCTAATGTTCTATCAGATGTATCACTGGTGAAGGTTTCCTCCTACTCTGTGGGTTTTTCTCTTCACTTCTTTGATTGTTTCTTTTGATGTACAGAAACTCTTGAGTTTAATAAGGTTCCATTTGTCAATTGTTGACCTTACTTTTTGTGCAGCTGCTGCCTGATTTAGAAAGTCTTTTCCTATGCCTATGTCTTGTAGGTTACTACCAATGTTTTCTTCTATCATTTTCAGAGTTTCAGGATTCACATTGAGGTCTTTGATCCATTTGGAGTTGATTTTTGTACATGGTGAGAGGTAGGGGTTTTTAGTTTTATGCCAACACCATTTACTAAAGATGCTGTCTTTCCTCCATTGAATCTTCTTGGCCCCTTTGTTGAATATGAGATGGCTAAAATTGGATGTGCCCAGGTTTGGATCTTCAATTTTGTTCCATTGATCTATGGGCCTGTTTTTGTGCCAATACCAGGCTGTTTTTATGACTATAGCCCTGTAATATAGTTTGAAGTCTTTAATCATATGATGTAATTTAATTTGTCACACAATCTATTCAGTGGAGAATCTACTCATTGCTTTTATTTCTGCTCATTTTTCAGTGGAGAATCAGATGTAGAATGCTGGTCACAGGATTGTTGAGCATAGAAGAAGCAAGATCTTCTCAGATGTGTGACCCAATACCCAGGTTCTCCAACACCTCTCTCCACTGCCTTCCAGGACTATTTCTGATAAGAGAGATCTAGTTTAGCTATAAATACTCAAAATTCTCCCTAGAGTCTGAAACTCCTCAACATTTTATAATTTCCAGCCAGTGCCTTTTACCTAATGGTGTAAGAAGGCTGCTCATCTCCAGCCATCAAGTCCACATTCCAGCTGACAAAATGGATGTGTTTCTTCCTGTTGAGAGCACCTCCTGAAAAAAATCACATAAAACATTCTTACTTAGCCTGCCCCCAGGGGCCACAGGGATGCAAGTGATGCTGGGAGAGGTGTGGTCTTACTCCAGGAAGTCATTTGTGGGCTAAAATAATACCATTTTATTGTTTAGAAAGAAGGAAAGGCTGATCCTGTGGGCAATCTCAGGCACTGGGCGTTGGGGTCTGATAATGAACACAGCAACATTAACAGGTATCTAGGGGTTTCTTGAGAAAAAAAAAACAGCATGATTTATTATTCATCATTCATTTCTCCCCTCTGCCTGGCAGCTTTTCAAACACACACAAATCACAAATTCAACCCAGGCAAGGAGAGGTCATAGACAAGGAGAAGGGAACAGTTTTGAAACCTTCCTGGGGGTCTCTTCTGGAGCCCCCTCCTCACTTTCACAGCCCGTTCCTTGAGCAGCATCCTTAGGACCACACAGAGGGCAGTGATGAAGAGATGCTTGGGCGGCCAGTCCTACGGAAGCAGGCCTCACCATAGAATCCAAGTGGTGATGAACATCGCAGGTGACTGACTCCACTAGTAAACAATTTCTTCTGCCATAGTTAACCAAAATGCAGTTTTCATTACAGCAAGGAAGTGGGAATTTCAGCCACAGTCTGTGAGTTCCATCTGAGCATCTTCCGTTTCTCATAAGATGGTGTGTGGTTGGGATTCCCATCATAATTAACCTTTGTCGTGAAGGGTAGGGGGAGCTGGGTCATTGAAATTACCTGCCATCTTAACAAGAAGAAGGAGATGGAGACATTATCTTGCAGAGAATGTTCTGCAGGGCCTGCTGAGCTGAATCCATGCAGCTGGTAACAAAGAGGAAGCGGAGAAATGAAGGCAGAGATGGCACAGGTCTCTCACGGCATTGAAAACTTCCTCAGGGGGCTGGAGAGATGGCTCAGCGGTTAAGACCACCGACTACTTTTGCAGAGGACCCAGGTTTCAATTCCCAGCACCCACATGGTGGCTAAGAACCATTTTTAACTCCAGTTCCAGGGGAATCCGATGCCCTCTTCTGACCTCCGCAGCATTGCATGACATGGGTGCACCAACCTATCTACATGCAGACAGTAGACTCATACACATAAAAATAACGAACAAAAAAAACTTCCTCAGATATACTGGACAGTGAGTGTCCCCTGGGTAGGGGATAATTGGGGCCGTCAATATTGTAAATTACCCCTAAAATGGTCTGAAGGTTTGTACCCACCCCATGATTCATATTTGGACAGCCTAGCCCCTCAAAGTGGTGGCCTTAGCAGGTGACCTTTCTGAGGAGATTAGGTCATGGGTCAGAGCCCCCATGCACCAGAGAAATGCCCTTACTGACCCTAGAAAGACCCTTGCCCCTTTGCTATGTAAGGTCACAATAAGAGGCCATGATGAACTGGGACGCCCTCAGTGGACATCAAATCCGCCAGCACCTTGACCTTGACTTCCTAGCCTCCAGACAAGGAGAAACAAGCCTCTGTTGTTTGGAAGCCACTTAGTTTAAGGCAGCAGCCCAAACGGACTTAGATCCCAACACAAAATTTATTTTCAACTTGGTTTACTGCAGTTAGTGAACTGTCATAATTTGTGGCTGTGCAAATCTTCTCCCTCGTTAGATACAGATTAACTGAACATGGCTGGTTCAGAGCTGTCGCCCAGACCTCCCTCTCCTCCGCATTCTGGGTCATGGTTCAACTCCTGGTGGCTCAGAGGCCCCTCACTGTAAGCCTCTCCCTGGCAGATTTTCGTTTTGTCCCGCCCACTCAGCAGTGGAGCCTTGGAACTAATAGACTTGAGATAGAGAGAACATCTGCTCCGTCACAGAAGTTGAAGTGCCATATCTCATAATTTTGTTGATACAGCAGAAAGAGAAAAGGCGTCTTCCGTGTAGCAGAGCCCGCCCTGTGGCCCCGCGTCCTTCAGCTTAGGCTTCCAGCTCCCCTGGTTGCTTTCAGACTCTGCTCATCTTATGATTGAACAGCTTCTGGCTATAATTTGTTTCTTTTTTTTTTTTTTTTTCCTTTTGCCCAGAGCTCATGTCAGATCGACCATCTGCAAGTAGTTTCCAGAATGGGGTCGAGGGTTATGGTAAAACCAAAATCAGGAAGGAGGGAGTGTTTGGTTTTAGCAGCCAGCCAGATTCAAAGGCTCCCAGAGTCTTCTGCTCCCTGTATGCCCCAGCCATGACCAGCTCCCCACAGACAGGGATAGAGTCCATTTAAGCCACCCTGGAGGGCAAAGAATCTTTTCTCTCTGATGACTTGAAACACCAAGGAAGAAAAAAACAAACAAACACCACATTTATTCATCATGCATACTCAACTTGTCAGTCCAATCTTCTTCTTGGGCAGAGAGGTCTTTTTACATGCTTGACAGACGTTCATGGCCCAGAGCTAAATTACTGTCTTGGAGAGTACCATACAAAATTGCAGGGTGGGACTCTTAGGCTGGGAAGTGCTTCCTTAGCTTACAGTTGGATCCTATTTCCTGTCAAGCCTAGAAGCCGCCCTGGCCCCTCAAATCCTCTTTCATAGTATAGCAGAGAGCTAGGTAGCCCAGCCCAGACTGACTCACCTACATTTCCTGTTTTTGTACCTCTAATTCCAGTCAAACTAAGTGATGCCCTCCCAGCACCCCCTACACAAAGCTGACCCCTGCTCCCTCAGCTTCTGTGGAAAGACAGGTAAACAATGCTGGGGGACAGATGGTGGGCTGAGGAAAGAAAGACTCACAGATCATAAACTTTGAGACACCCAGAGTCATCCACTCTCCCACCTGCAGAAGGGAGGATTGGGGTCCCCATGTGTCCATTGCACCTCATAAGATGCTACTACTGGACTTGAACCATATATGCCAAGGATCCAGCACCACGCAAATTATATTCAATTGTAGGACAATTGGCAGAAAGAAAGGGACAGAATTTTCTTCATTTATCACCAGGTTTATCGTTAAAGGTGGAACATACTCATCAGTGTTGCTTAAACTTCCTGAGCTTTAGTTTATCTATGAAAGGAACAATAATGCTATCTATTCCGAAGGTAGTGATCGACTCACCCCATGGGAAGCCACTGAAGGGAGGCATCCCGAACAGCTAGGGGAAAGCCGAACTGTAAGTGACATTACTCTTCCATCCCATTTTTAATACTGTTGCCAGAAGGCAGTATAGCAAAATGAAAGGAACCTGGATGGAATGATTTTACTAGCTAGCTATTGTCAATTTTAAAAGATAAAGAATTAAAAAGCAATTAATTAATTAACATGAAAGAAAATGTAATTTGTCAGAAAAGCTGTGTTAGGTAGTACAAGAGGAAGAAGAGGAAGCTGCAGTAACAAAGAGCCCCCATATACCACAGTTAAAGGACAGTGAAGATTGGTTCTCTGTCACCTCACAGTCCTGAGATAAACCCTGTGAGTCAGCGAGGAAGCTCCTTCTTCGGTTATCAGTTAACAATCCTCCTCACGGTCTTGTCCAGTTGAGTCTATCACATGGAGATGTTAGGCAGTCTGCAGATGCATACCTGTGGTCTTAGGGCTCAGCCCCAAAGTGGCACCATCATTTCTACTCACTTTGCGAGTTCATTGCACGGCTTGCCCAGCTGCGAGGGAGGCTGGGAGTGGAGTCTATCTGGACAGCCATAACTCTAGAAAGAAGGAAAGGGCAGATCTGCAAGGGAGGTTGGGAGTGGAGTCTATCTGGACAGCCATAACTCTAGAAAGGGGGAAAGGGCGATCTGGGTTTAAACCCAGTTCTTTCTGTTAGTCATTATTTTTGAGGCAAGCTGGGCAACTCTTTCTGCCTCTGTTCATTTATTTGCCAATTTTCTCTTACTGGACACTTTTTTTTTTTGTATTTTTGAGACAGGGTCTCCCTTTAGTCCCAGCTGGCCTGGGGCTCTCTATGTAGACCAGGCTGGCCTTGAACTCACAGAGATCTGCCTGCCTCTGCCTCCCGAGTGCTAGGATTAAAGGCGCGTGCCATCACCTTACTGGACACTTTAATTTCAGAATTATTTCCTAGGCCAAGTCTATGTGCCAGTTACTGTCAGTCCTGGTTGTCCAGCTGTGAAGAAAACATATCGCAGCTTTGCCTCTTGAAAGCAGATTGTCTGTGAAACTGGTAAGGAACTTTCCAGAAGCTTCTTTGTCTCCTTCTCAACTAATACTAATTTTCATGTCTAATTATTTTTCAAATTGTTTTTCTATCAAAAGGTCATCAGATGTAAATGTGCTTCAAGACACACAAAACTGGCTTTCATGAAGAAGAGACAGAAAGCAAACAATAAACACACTTATATCCATTAGTCTTTGTATTTTGGAATACAAGTCAGGAGACAGGGCTGTGTGTGTGTGTGTGTGTGTGTGTGTGTGTGTGTTCATATATGTGTAGGCACATGTGTGTGTGTGAACACATGCAGATGGAGGTAAGAGGGTGATATTAGAGGTCTACCTCAATTGCTTTCTACTTTTTTATTCATTTATTTACTTATTTATTGAGACAGCATCTCTCACTGAATCTGGACATGTTGGCTGGTGAATCCTAGAGATCCAACTGTCTTTGCCTCCCTGATATTGAGATTACAGGCACCTGCTATGTCAGCATTTTTTAATGTGGGTTCTAGGCGATGAAACTCAGGCCCTCTTCTTTGCCGGGACTGGATAGATGGCTCAGTGGTTAAGAGCACCGACTGCTCTTGCAGAGGACCTGGGTTCAATTCCCAGCACCCACACGACAGCTATGAAACATCTTTAACTCCAGTTCCAGGGGAATCTGACACCCTCTTCTGACCTCCACAGCATTGCATGACATGGGTGCACCAACCTACATGCAGACAGTACACTCGTACATATTAAAAAAAAAAAGAATTGCTTAGCAATATTTTTAAAAATGAGCACTTTACCACCTGAGCCAAGAGCCGCCTTTATTTATGCAGCTAAAGACTCTCTCTAGGGGCTAGAGAGATGGCCTAGCAGTTAAGAGCGCCGACCGCTCTTGCAGAGGACCCGGGTTCGATCCCCAGCACCCACATGGCGGCCGAGAACCGTCTGAAACTCCAATTCCAGGACAACTCCAGTTCCAGGGGAATCCGACACCCTCTTCTGACCTCCGTGGCATTGCACGACATGGGTGCACAGACTTGCATGCAGACAGTACATTCATACACATACAGAAATAAATAAAATAAAAAAAAAGACTCTCTCTAAGGACATGTCATGTGAGCAGAGGTAGAATAAAGGGAGTTGTTTCCACTTTATACTACCATGAAGATGACTGTGATTCACTGTCTTGTGCATAAATTTCGGTGTATGCTTCCAATTAGTTCTTTGAATCTATTTCTAGTATGGAGTTGATGAGTCAGAAAAACAAATGATTTTTTTAGGTTCCTTCAGACTATGCACCAAAATGTCTCTTTTCATGGAGCCTTCTCATTAGAGTCATAAAAGAAGCAATTAACGAAGACCTGTATCTCAAGGCATGTTAAGTGTATACTTAACCTTTTGCAACATCTGAAGATGCTGTAGAGCTTTAAGGGTTACTCATTCCAGACTGTCAGAGCCTCTCTATGCCCAAGATCCTGCCTAGTTCTTTTCATCTTCCACCCCCAAACCCACCACTCCTTTCTTATGTTCTATGAATATTAATGCTAGAAAGAACCTTGGTGAAAAGGAGTCTGTCTACCCACTTCCTCACTTTAAAGTTGGTAAAACTGAGGTTCAGAGATATTGCTAGACTGCTTGAATCCTCCTGGTACATTCATGGTCAAGAAAGCCGCAATTTCCTGCTTCCTGTTTCTGCAATAGGCACCAATAGCAAATCAAATGGTATTTTGTGATGACTGAACTGAAGGCAGATGTTTAGAATCAAAGCCATGGTGAGAGCCTGCCAGAATCATCCACTTTGCAGTTTGTGATGAGCATTAATTAGAGAGCAAGTATAAAGTATAAAGGAACCAGGCAGCGATGGTCACTGTAGGTGGTGATTAACTGTTATGGATGGCTACTACTTTGTAGCAAAGCAAGAGACATTTCCACACACCAGATTTAGGGCCCCATGGAAAAGGGCACAGGTGAAGGGTAGCGGGGTGCCACGGCCTTGGGGCCTATAGGCCAGGCAGAAGACCTCAGGAGAGAGGGGCTGGCCCTTGTACCACCAGAGTCCCAGTAGCCTGGGAAGGAGTCACATAAGGTCATCCAGAGGCACAGAAATGCTTCAACCCAAGTCAGGGGACAGCAGGAGAAAGCCGCGCAGCTGGAGGCCACTGACAGGGTCAGCTTTCATGGGCTGCCAGGCCTCTCCAGGGAGGCCAGCTGCCCGGCCCAAACAGCTTTGGCCACCCAGCCACGTGAGAGCTGTCCTGTTCCCTCACCTCTGCCTTTCTGGGCTTCATTCCAGGCATGGAGGGAACCGGCGCCTGGCGAGGGGAAGAGTGAGCAGACAGCGGAGAGGAGGAGGAGAGGAGGAGGGGAGGAGGAGGAGGAGGAGCCGGTGTCCTCCCAGGGCAGCTTCCAGAGAGAGGAAGCCCTGCCAAGTGAGAAGAGCCGCTTTAAGACTAAGCTTGAGAGTTCTAACTGTTACCTTGGAGTTGGAAAGCTCAGGTCTGAATGAAGGCCACTTTTTCTAAAGGCTTTTTTTTTTTTTTTGCTTTGTTTTTTGCTTTTTTGAGACAGGGTCTCCCTATAGCCCCAACTGGCCTGGAACTCACTCTGTAGACCAGGCTGGCCTTGAACTCACAGAGATCCGCCTGCCTCTGCCTCCCGAGTTCTAGGATTAAAGGTGTGCGCCACCACACCCTGCTTAAAGAAGGTTCTTAGTCACCATGTGGGTGCTGGAAATTGAACCCCCGTCCTCTGCAAGACCAGTCGGCACTCCCAACCGCTGAGCCATCCCTCCAGCCCCTTAAAGGTTTGTTTTTTTTTAATTGCCCCAACTCCACATAGAAGTTATAGGCCTGCCCGTCATGGGGTGGGGATGCAGACTTCCGCCCGTAGAAGAGAATGTCTGAAAAAGCAACGGGAGACTGTGTTAGAGGCCTTGTCCTCATTGCTGTGGAAAATACCTAATAAAGGCAACTTAAGGTCCCAGCACTCAGGAGGCAGAGGCAGGCAGGTATCTGTGAATTTGAGACCAGGCTGGACTACATAGCAAGGTCCAGGCCAATCAGGGCTGCACGGTGAGAAAGGCTAGAGGTGAGAGGACACAGCCCACCATGACGGGACAGGCAGGACAGAGGAGCTGGAGGTGAGAGGACACAGCCCACCATGACAGGACAGGCAGGACAGAGGAGTTGGAGCAGGCAGCTGGTCGTATGTGTCCACAGGCAGCCAGGAAGCACAGGCGGATGGATACTGGTGCTGGGCTCCTTTCTCCTTTGCCTCATTATATGCAGTCCAGGACTCCAGCCCATGGGGTGGTGCCTCCCACATTCAGGGTGAGTCTTTCCTTAATTAACACCCTCCCAGAGTGGCCCAGGGGAGTGTGATGGTCAGGTTGAGAGTGAAGATTAACCATCATAGAGACCTGTGCAGCTCCCTGCTTCTTGCTGGGGTAAATAAATGATAGGTGATAGATAGATAGATAGATAGATAGATAGATAGAAAAAAAAAAAAAAAATAAAAAAAAAAAAAAAAAAAAAAAAAAAAAAAAAAAAAAAAAAAAAAAGATAGATAGATAGAAGATAGATAGATAGTAGATAGATTTCTTTGACTCCGAAAACAGCGCCACAAAGTGTTCAAATACTTGGAGCCTATGGGGGACACTCATTGAAACCACCACAGAGAGATATAGAGATGATAGATAGATAGATAGATAGATAGATAGATAGATGATAGATAGATAGAATAAATTTATATGTACAAGGTAAATGATAGATGATAGATTAGGTAGCTATATAGACTAGATAGATAAATAGATGATAGATAGATGATTGATAGATGGATGGCTAGATAGATAATATAAATATATATAAGATAAATAATAGATGATAGATTAGATAGATAGACCAGATAGATTATAGATTATATAAATATATACAAAATAAATGATAGATTAGATAGACTAGATAAATAGATGATAGATAGATAGATAGATAGATAGATAGATAGATAGATAGACCAATGGATGACAGACAGGGTTGCATTTGCCCGCCGTCTTTACTTCATGTACCTCTAATGTTCCATTTACTTGTAAGGTTAATTGACAGTCATTCTGGCTGGTGATATTTGCACACAATGGACTTTCCTAAATAGCCTATTTCTGCCAAAGGATTCACTTTGAATCTATGTTCATACACTAACTCATGAGTCCGAAGTAATTTTCATACTCCTTTTTTAAGCTTCAGCTGCATGGTCACATGAAAGAAAAAGGTTTATTTTCTGTAATCTCTTCCCTCTCTAGAACCTCAGCATCATACACTATCTAGGTCAATGTTGCTCTGAATGCAACTTCAACTTACAACCACAAACTATCGAGGTTCATGTAGAGGTTTTATGTCCCTTGAGGTCTTCCCAACCCTCCACTGGCAAGTCCACATAGACTATAGTTAGTTCTTCATTCACCCAATCAGTATTTCTTGGTGTGTCGGCTTGTATGTGGTACTCACTCTGTAGAGTGCTGGAGCACACGCCTGAGAGGTGAATGACAGTCCCCACTCTTAACTATTGTCTGATATAGATCATCTGGATATAGAATGATTGTGATTAGGGTGATATTGGCTGCAGGAGAGCAGAAGTGCTGTCCTCACTAACACAGGCTAAAATCTCCATTGGTTCCATAAAGGGACTAGAAATCTGGGGCTGGAGAGATGGCTCAGCAGCACTGGCCGCTCTTTCAGAGAACCTGAGTTCAGTTCCCAGCACCCATATGGCAGCTAACAACCATCTGTAACTGCAGTTCCAGGAGATCCAACACCTCTTCTGGCCTCCTCGGACACTGCATGGCTGAGGTGCACATACATACAGATGGGCAAACACATGCATAAAATAAACCTGAGAGAGAGAAAAAAATCAGAGAGACAGACAGAGACAGAGAGACTTAGATGAAAATAGTTGGAGAAGGCTAGAATTTAAGTGAACTGAATAATTAAACAGTTATACTGGTTCAGGCCAGGGAGGATGGTATCTTGAACCAAGATGGAAGCTGCAGAGATGGAGAAGAAAAGAAAATTAGCAGCAAGAGAAAGTGCTCCGGGAATGTGGGGAGGCCCTTATGAGACCCTGGTAACCTGGGGAGGCGGGCACCCCGTAAGAGCAACAAGACCTCTAAGTGGACAACCTAAGGCAAGGCTCTACCTGAAGAAGGGACCCTACATCTCCTAGTAGTCAGTGAGCATCTCTCCACAGACACTGTCCAAGCAGCAAGACCAGCAGAATTCTAGGTACAATTGCCTTTGCCTCAGGCTCCCTGCAGAGCAGTGTATTCACCTAGAAAGCACATTTAGTGGGGTTTCCTCCGTGGTTGGACTTCAAGTCTGGACAAGGATGTGAATGGAGTCTAAAGACTGTTGCCTTTGCATTCCACTAGACAATGGGCCTCTTCCCAGGGCCACGCCACACACCCGCTGCTCTTCTGAGCATTGCATCTCCAGCCTTGTGAAGGAAGGTTAGTCCTGCGTCCTGAGACATGCTTGGCATAGGGTCCTAACTCAGGATTTGTTGGCTTAAAATAGATCACTCAGCTGGGTATCAAATTAACGTAAGATGTGTCATCTTTGCCAGGCATGGTGGCAGATGCCTTTAATCTCAGCACTAAGGAAGCAGAGGAAAGTGGATCTCTGTGAGGAGTTCAAGGTCAGCCTGGTCTAGATGTTGAGTTCCAGCTGGGGCTACAGGGAGACCCAGCAGCAGAAAGACAAAAAAAAAAAAAAAACCTTCATCTTCATTTCCTTCTCTGTAATGCCAGAAAAGGATGGAGTCAAAGGACTGAAATGTTCCCAGGACCTTTGCACATCCAGAGTCTTACCCTTGATAGGATCTGAAGAGCACTGTGGAATTGCTTCAAATCTTACTTATTGTTCAACGGATGCCAAAACACACTATGATTTCATTTAAAATCAATGTCTTCAACTTAACCCAGAAACAAGAACTACTTTTGCAGTAAATGACTCAATTTATTTAATAAGATCACATTAACGTCCAGATTTCAACAGCTCTGAGGTCCCCTCGCTCTTTCTGGGTGGTGCCAGCTGGATGTCACCCTCTCACTGTCCTCCCACGTCAACAGTAAATCACTCCTGTTGGAGACGCCAAGTGAGCCCTCAGGGAGATCCCATCACCTCGCCCAGCAGTGCCCATCCCGGTCCCTCCCAGACTCCATATCACAACATCTTGTCATTTGGGTCCAAAGCAGTACTGCCTGTGATCAGACTCTGACAAACTCTTTCATACAAAAGAGGGGTTATTGGGGTGTAGTTCAGTTAGCAGAGTACTTTCCTACCTTCCAAGAAGCCCTGAGATGGATCTCCATTAATGCAGAACCCAAATACAGTAGTGTACACCTGTAATCTTGGGCCTGGGGGGTGGAGACAGGAGGATTGGAGATTCAAGACCATTCTGGACCACAGAGAGAGTTCAAGTCCAGCCTAAAATTAAATTGAATTTTAAAAAGGTTTCTGTAGCCTTCTCAAACTGGTTCCAAGTGGTTCAAAGACATGGGCCATATACACGGCTGGAGAGATGGCTCAGATCAAGAACACTGACTGCTATTACAGAGGATGGGAGTTCAGTTCCCAGCATCCACATGATGGCTAACTGTCATTTGTGATTCCAGTTCCAAGGAATCTGATGCCCTCTTCTACCCTCTGTGGGTATCGTGTGACATGGGTATACTTACATACATGCAAGCAAAACACTCATATGCATAAAAGACAAATAAATGAATTTAATTAAAAAAAAAAAAAAACACAGGCCATGACACTTGCTGTGTCTCTCTGGGGCACCCTGTCCCCAGGTTTAGCTTTTACTTGCCGTACGAGCTCTGAGCATGTTCATAATACACAAGGCTGGGGATTATAAATTACTCTTTGCTTCTTCTACCAACGTCATCAGAGCCCAAGCCAGCCCTGCCCAGGTGCCGGCCAAAACACAGGTCCATGTAAAAGTAAAGCGACGTTTACTGAGATAGGGAGCCAGAAGACCACACAGCAAGGCTTTAACAATGGCCACAGGCCCTGGAGTATAAGGATACTTATTTTTGTCTGCTGAGAGATCTACTTTCTTTGCATTTTTATTGTTGCTGTTGTTAGGAATAAGGAATTTTATGCAGAGAGGTCTATCCTGGGTTAGAACGCTCTCCCCATAAACATTAGCTTAGGAGTTGAAAGAGTCGCAGGTAGAAAAAAGATCAACCGACCTCATCCACCTTTATTAGTCAATGAGGGGTGAGTACTGACCACTGGGACTCTGCAGTAGGGACACTGGCCAAGCGCAGGGAGCCCAAGTATCTTTGTGTATGTAAGAAAAGTCATAAGACGATACTTTCAGGGATCATTTCTACAGTATGTTACTAGAGAGGTTTCTCTGACTGTGTAGAGTACCAGAAACCACGAGGAGGAGACGTAGCACTCTCTCCTGAGCGTGAAGTGGCTCTTGGTGTTGCTTTACTGCAGCTGCCACTGCCACTGATGATCGTTCTTCTCTCTTTCAGTAGAGTAGAGGGAGAGAACGCAGTCTGAGTGAAAAAAAAAGAAAAAAAAGAAAAGTCATGGGAGTGGGTATCAGATTTAGGGCCTGCATTCTTCACCCATAAGGGTCTCAGGAGGGTTTATTTGCAGAACTTTATGGCTGGGGTTTACAAGGGTGCTTCCAGATGGGCTTATTTGCAAAGCAAGAATTGCTTATGGAGTTCTCCCTTCAGCCGTCACTTTGTCTTAGTAAACTTTTTAAATTACCCAATACTATACATTTTATCATTTAATACTTTCATTTAAAAATAATCACTTTTGATTTCAGCATTCGGCTGGTAACTAGAAGGCTCCTTCCAGTTTATTCTGCTCTGCCCATGAATGGCATTCAACTATTTGCCTGCTGCCTGGTTTTGTGTCTCTCCCTAATTATAAGCCAATGAAAAGCAATAATCTGTGAGTTGTACTGTGTGGCCTAGGTGCAGTTGCTGGGCCACCCTCCCCAGAACTTTGGATAGGCACTATCATGTTCCAACAGAAAACCAACCACAACACACACACACACACACACACACACACACACACACACACACACACGAGTCTGCAGGTGCCAGGCACTCTAGAACTTTTAGTTTAGAGCTTCCTCAGGTACCAGCGCGGGCCCCCTCTTCAGGAAGCCTCTTTTTTCTTACCCTGATCTCCTGCATCTTAGAAGTCCTGGAGAAGGGCTGGTTGACTATTGCCACCCCACCACCGCTACCACCAGTTTGCCAAGAATCAGCTAAGCTCAGACAGCCTGTGTTCAGAGCTGTTGTGGGCCCACCACACCCACCCCACCCAACCTCCTGTAAGAACGTAAATCAACAAGCATGGAAAATTAGACAGGCCATCTTAGGATAGGGGAGAAAAAACATCAACCAGCAGCTGCTGCCTAATTGGCCTCCTAAATAGCCAGAGGCTGCCAAGTACAGAAATGAATTAAATGAGCCTTTTTTCTCCTTCAGGGTGGAGCAGCAGGCCCCAGGTCTCCCCACCCAAGTCACACCCTAGCGGCAGCTATTTATAATATCTGAAAGCCAGATGGAACCTGCCAAGGGGGAACAGAGAGCGTGACAAAAAGCACAGACCAAGCCCAGTTCTCCCCAGCAGCCGCCGCAGATCCAGCTGGGGCCCCTTGGGATGCAGGGGCAATGCACAGAGCTGTAGAGAGAGCCTCTGCTGAGCCTTCCGCAAAGGCAGTCTTCCTACCTGATGGATGCTTCATGGCACAGGTTGGGTCTAAGGCAATGCAGGCTGTACCTACTGGATTCAGAGCTAGCAGAGTCCAGCAGAAGGAACAGCAACCAGGTGTGGAGTTGCCAGATAGAGCAGCCAGGCTGCCCCTCAGCCAGACAGCAATTGGAGAGAGATGTCGCACGGTGGTGTGGAGTGTGGAGTGTTCGAGGGAAGTAGTGCAAATCCTGATTTCTGGTCTCTTACAATGCACTTGTCAGTAAGCCTTGGAGACTTTTGAGTTCAGGCTATGATCAAACCAGCCAGATGTGATTTTTGAGAACATTAAACACAGTCAGTGTTTGGAAGTTTTGCAGCATAGAAACCACTGTAGGACCTGGTGTCTGAACTCAAAATGCCTCTGCATTGCCTCTATGCACCAGTGACTGGCAGGGCAAGTCCATGTCCCTTCTTAGGGGACAGAAGCAGCTGGAGACAGTACATCTTGGCCTCCCACTTCCTGCCCTTGAACAAAAGGCTGGCTGAGGTGACAAGTCATCTGAGACAAGGACCTGACAGAATCCCACGTGCATACTGCTTCCTCACCGCTCCAGGCAGTCAGAATCAACCCTCCCCAACCCAGTCCTCTCACAGACCCCGTATTCCCCTCAGTGTGGCTCTGATCTTCCTATCAGTTTTCCTGACCCTCTGTGTAGACAGGTCTTAGAGATGCCTCCCAAGGGTTTATGTGTAGAATGAAGGCTTGGCCTGTTGTTGCAATAGTGTCCCTAGGTGGGGCCTGTAGAAGATATTGGATCAAAGTGGCTCTGACTTCATGGGTGAATTAGTTCACTTAGATCAGCTAGGGCTAGAAACAAAGAGGATGGAAGGGGAGATGCTGGAGCCACCCACCAGCCGAGGGAACACAGCAGCCTTTGCCATGGAGTGCAGGGGACCAGGAAAGCTGCTGTCTTGGGAGTGTTTGCAGCATTTCGGGCTTATGGCCTTTGGAGATCAGATAGTGTCCAACTATGTCACATGAAAAATAATTTCTTTTCGTGTCTTAGCATCTAAGCCCTTGTAGATCAGATCCTCCCACTTCCTGGTCCCCGGAGGTGTTTGTGGTAACAGAAGCCCACACCCCACTGTGCCTGCCACAGGATGAGCTTCCCTGTTCTGGGTAGAGAGTGCTGGAACCTTCCTGAAAAGCCCGGGAAGGGCTGAGATGTAACTCTGTGGCTGGTGCCTACCTATCCTGAAACCGGGAAGGGAAGCCGTAGTCTTACACATGTCCCTGCTCTGCTGGTGTAGACTCTGAGCCTCCTCCAACCTGAGGTTAGTGGGCCTGTGATCCCAGCATTCGCTCCTTCTGATGGTCCACAATGCACAGCCTGCTGGTGGAGAAGAACTGGAGTCTGGGTGTGACAGCCCTGACAGGAGGGAACATATTTGTGCCCCACCCTTTGGCTATCGGACTGTTGAAACAATGGTCCCCAAGGAAATGGAATTTCCCCAGGAGTCTCAGGCTGAGCAGAGGAAAGGGCTGAAGCCTGGTGCCAGCCAGAGAGGGAACTCGTTCCCAGGAAGAGATTTCACACAGTTCAAATCGCCTGCCAGACTAACTTATTTCTTGTCCTCTAGTTAAACCTAAACCTCCTGTCAGAACCCCTAAGAATGACTTGGGGGGTGGTGGTCTCAATGAATGCCTTTATTTTTTCTTCTCAATGCAGTCACATTGAACAAATCTCCTTTCTGCTTTTCATGATGTTCTGTCTCCATGGTTGGCTTCTTGAGGCCAGATGGCTGAGCCTTGCCAGGGCCAGGCTCTGACCCCAACAACCGCAGCAACATGGAGAGCGAGAGGAATTGCTGTTTTGAGCCGAATATGCTGGTGCACGCTTGTAATTCCAGCATTGTAGAAACTGAAGCAGCAGGATTGTTGAGAGTTTGAGGCAAGCCTGGGCTACACTGGAAGCATCAGACCAACCAGTCTTCTAAGGCTACACAGTAAGACCTTTTCTCAAAATTCAATCCTCCCACCCTAAATGACCTCTCTTGGCCAACCTGGCCTTTGCTGGCCTGGAGTAAGTGCAGCCCTGCCCCCTGGGAACAGTACTAGGGGCCTCCCTAGCCACTATGCTAGCCTAGCTAGAAAAGAAGCTCATTAATACCTTGCCCCAGAAGACATAATTTCCCAGAGAAATTACTACATCTCACTCCTTTGAAAATAATTTACTTTCTTCTTTATCACCATAAAAATCTCAAAAATTAAATGCAGAGGAAACGAGGTTCTTCTGATACCTGCCTTTTTTTTTTTTTTCTTCTAGGTAACAGGAAATTCTTTTTATTTTAACCAGCGATGCTGAAAGTCTTTGTCTTGTGGCCCAGTGCCTGGGCCTGTGTTTAATCATTCAGGACCTGCTGGGCTGCAGGGCCCTGGGACTCCAGATGGCAGAGCCAGTAGAAAAGCAATGTGTAGCAACCGAGTCAAACCTGATGCCAGGCCTGCCACCAGCGGTGGCGTCTCGTTTCTGTGCGTGCTTTCTGCCAGACCCCTTCTATGAGTTCATTTTGTGGTAGTGTGAACCCTTTCCCTAAAATTGAAGCATAAAAATTCAATTTGAGGGATCGAGTTAGCTGGGTTCCACTGGAGGCCTGGCTCGGGTTAGAGTAAAATGCTTTTGGCTCCCACGTCTCGCCTGGCTGAATTTTGACTATGAGATGAGTTTAGCGTTCACTTGGCAAGGGCGTTTCCATTTGGCTCCCTGTGAAGTCACAGAAATTCTAGTTATTTCTGCAGCGTGTGATTGCCTGGTTATTTATAAGAACCATCCATCGGGACTGAGTGTCTCTTTGTGTCTGGAGCCACTTGCGTTATCTCAGTTATAAAATGTTTATATTCTTAGATCAGCCACAGCTGATGAAGCACTTTGGAGCCATTAAAGCTCTTCTCAGTCAAGATAGTTTAGATAAGAACGTGATTTTTTTTGTGTGGTGGGGGCTATAAGATTAAGGCAGTATGGCCCTCGTTAGGCCCACTTGGGACCTGGAGTCCCCTGCTGTTGAAGATAGCTGACAAGCTCCTTTGTTCTCTCTGGCTCCCACCCCAGCTGGGAAGCATAGACCAGGGACCCAGAGGAGATAGGGTCACTCCAAAGGGCCTATTTACAAACCTCTCTGGGCCCAAGAAACCACAAGAGAATATTCCAGTTAGTAAAGGATTGAATAGGCATGTAGATTGAAAACCCAAGCACAAATCTACTCAAAGGACAGTCTGGTGGTGAAGATACCTTGCTCCTTGAGTGACCAGGTTAATCCCTCTTGCACCTGTGTGCTGTTCCGGGATCAAGCAGTGAGGACAGGACTCACCTCGCTCGTCTTACTTTCCGGTGCCAGGGACAAAAAAGCAAGAAAGCTAGAAGCAGTGAGGCACAGAAGGAGGACAGATGCCAGGGGCAGAAGGGGGACTCTCTGGTAGGGTGGTCAGGAGTCACACTGACCCAAGATTAGGGCACAGTGATTTGCTTTGGGTAGTGGGATGGGGTTGAGGGATTTGGGAGGAGTTTACTTTTGTGTTGTACATTCCTGTTGTGTTTGGGCCTTGGTCATATGTGCAAGAAAGATATCTATCATAAAGAAAATTGTTTAGAACAACCACATAGTAAGAAGGTAGAGCTAGGTTTCCTTAGCATAAGCGTTCTCAGCATGCCCAGCACAGGCTACCATATATTCTTTGAAACTCCCAGAGGAGCAAGCCTGTGGAATCATTGGCCAGAATATTCTTCTGAGTAGCTCTGATGTTGCCAGGGCTGTGTCATGGACCCTTCCCTGTCCAGGCAATCCACAGAGGAAGCTCTGGCTGGCCTCTAACATAGCAAAGTTTGTTCAGCCACTTCGCAGGACTCCGGTTGCCCTTCAGCACTTAGCTGAGAACTCTGTCTTCAGAAATGACAGCTCTTTGAGACACGCAATTCACTCTTAGAGAACTCAGGTACACCGTCTTTGCATCTCTGGTTGATGCTGCTCTGTGATTATCATCACCCAGTAACTGAACGATGACGCTCTACACTCAGGACCCCATTCCCTATCTGTGTCCTCAGGTATGGGTCACATGAGAGCGCTGGGCCTGGGAAACTTGCATTCCTTGCAGCATCTCTCTCGAGGTATCTCTTCTAACTCCCTTGCCTTCTCTTGCTCCCTGTACACGTTGAGGCAGATGTTTCTTCTTCGTTCATTCTTAGTCGTCTTTACTCTGGGTTCTTGGGCACCCAGTGCTGCAGTGACCTATGAATGGCCCTTGTTAAATGAGTGAATACCCGTCCAAGTGGCAAGTGCTACGTTTTAGCTGCTATTGCACCCTGTCATTCTGCACTCAACATTTCTCTCTATTAAACAGTCTCTGGAATCACTTAGACATATAATAGATTTGTACTGTGAATGTGGAACAAGGAGATAAGCAAATGTGTAATCTGCAAAATACGAATTTCTTCCTGGCAGTGGGAAAGTGAGAAGAAAGCACAGACCAAGAGCAACTCTGTGTAGGGAGTGGGGGTGTTCATGTGTGTGAATGCAGGCACATGTGTGCCACGGTGTGGTATGCATCAGAGGTCCTAGGACACCCTTCAGTGTCAGGCCCTGCCTTCCACCTTGACCTTGTGGTATTTCTACTGTATATCGAGGCTATCTGGCTTCTGGGGAGTGCCCTCTCTGCCTCCACCCCCCTGTAGGAGCTCTGGTATTATGGAAGCTCATGATACATGTCCAGCTTTTACATGGGGTTCTGGGACTTGAACTCAGGTACTCACGCTTGTGTGGCAAGTGCTTTTACCCATCTTAGCTAAACTTTAAAATCACTGAGGAGTTTGGAAAGCAAAAACAAGATAAACAATGCCTGGGGGACTCTATTAGCCAGAGCCCCAGTGTTAAATTCTTCTCTGGGTCTAGGGATGTGGCTCAGTTGATAGAGTGCTTGCCTAGGTGAAACCATGGGTACCGTCCCCAACACTGTATAAAGCAGACATAGTGACACCCACACATATTATCTTAGCACCAGGGAGGTACAGGCAGGAAAGTGAGAAATTCAACACCGTCCTTGACTACATAGCAAGATCAAGGCCAGCTTACAGTACATAAAATCCTGTCTTGAAAAAATTGTGGGGTTGGGGTTGGGGTTGGGGCTAGAAAGAGGTTAAGAACATTGGCTGCTCTTGCAGAGGACCTGGGTTTGATTCCCAGCATCCACCAGGGAGCTAATAACTGTCTGTAACTTCAGTTCCAGGGGATCTGATGCCCTCTTCTGACGTCCATGGGAACTGCATGACACAGGTGTACTTACATACATGCAGGCAATACACTCATACACATAAAATTTAAAAAACATGGGGTTGAGAACCACCATGTAGAGTTCTACTCGTTTAACCAGTTACGGCAACCCAGTCACACCTTCTGTCGCATAGCTGAAACTATAAATACTAATATAAAGAAATAATCTTTATTTACTCAAAAGAGATGCCATCAAAAGCACTACAGACAACGAGGAACGGCTTTTATAGCCCCATTTTATGTTTGGCCTAAGCACTTTCAGAAACATACAGCTACGTTGGCCCAGCATGAAATGAGCTTAGGAACTCATAACAGTAATTCTAAAGATCCTCTATTTCAACTGTTTACAATCTGTGGAGGAACTTTGAGCTCACAGACCTGGGTCCAGTTAGTTTACGGCATCATAATGCGATGATAGCTAGCAGTTATTGCTTGTTAGCTTGCTGCCAGACATAGAATTTTGTGCTTTCCATAAACATTTGCACAATGACCCTACAAAATAGTTATTTCCATTTTACAGACAAGGACCTGGGGTTGATTTCAGGGCCTCAGTTTATAACCAACCAATGCATGTTCCTTCTATTAGTTACCAGGTTCTATCTTATTCCTCAGATACCTTGAGGATTTTAAATATTTGAGAAAGTACAAATGAATCAAGACCAGCCTCAGCTACATAAGGACTTTCAGGCCAGCTTGAGATGGATATATATATATATATATATATATATATATATATATATATATATATATAGGGATATATATATATATATCCCTATCCCCCCCCAAATACATAAGAACAAAATCACTAACTGGTATAAAGTAAAAGTGGACAGAGTCAGAAAAAGAGTCTGAACCAAACGCCTGTCCACTGAGGGATGGGAAAGCTACCGATTTGGCTTTCGGTGTTTCTGTCAGGTCAAACTAGGATCACATGCAGTTGTACAGTTGACACCGGATTGGAAACACCCATGCTGAGAAGTACCTGAAAAGCTCTAGGGGCTTCTTAGGAAGGGGGAAGGATTAAAGGAGCATTTTCCAGAACAAGCCCGTGATCCATGCAGACAAGAGTATCCTTGAGTCACGAGCCACAAGGGCATCACCCACTTCTCTCATTTCTGTTGTTGTGATAAAACACCCCGACTAAAAGCAACTTAAGGGAAGGGGTTTATTTAAATTCACAATTTGAGTTTATAGTCCCTTATTGTGAGAAAAATCAAAGTGGCAGGAGCTTGGGACAGCTGGTCACATCACACCTACAGTTAGGAACAGAGAGAAATGAAAGCTCGCATGCTCACCTCCTGCCTGTGCTCAGCTCAGTTTCTGTTTTTATACAGTTCAGGATCCCCTGCCTAGGGAAGGGAGTCACCCAGGATGGGCTGAGTCTTCCCATATCAATTAACTTTATTAAGGCAATCCCCCACAGGCCGCCCAATGTAGAAAACCCCTCCTTGAAACTCTCTTCTGGTGATTCTAGGTTATACCAAGTTGACCAATTTAACCATCATACACTTCGACTTCATTAAACAAATTGAGAATTTTACCTAACTCTGTAATCTTCAAAAACTTCTATGTTCCCATTTCCAATCCCTCTTCCATTATTGTCAACTAATTAAAAATATTTTATGTATGTGAGTGTGTATGCCTGTGTGTAAGTGCATCCGTGGTGTGCAATGCCCGCACAGGCAAAAGAGGGTGTCAGATACCCTGGAACTGGAGTTATGGATAGTTGTTAGCTGCCATGTGGGTGCTGGGAATTAAACGGAGGTCCTCGAGAAAAACAGAAAGTGTTCTTAGCTGCTGATCCAGCTTTCCAGCCCTCAACTAATTTTTTTTAAGATTTATTTTTATTTATGTGTCTGTGTCTGAGGGACTGTGCACAGGAGTGCAGGTGCCTATAGAGTCCGGAAGAGAGTGTCAGATGACCTGGAGCTGGAGTCACAGGTGCTTGTGAGCCACCCAATCTGGGTGCTGGGAATCAAACTTGGGTCCTCTTGAAGAGCTGCAGTAGCTCTTAACTGCTGAGCCCTCTCCCCAGCCCCCACTGTCAGCTCATTTTGAAGTACTATGAACAGCAGTTGACCAACTTTTTCTCATGTCTTCCTAGTTCTGTGGAATGTAACTTGAAAGTTCACTTTTGGACAGTTTCACATAATCTTGTCTATATTC
The DNA here is from genome assembly GCA_009823505.1 of Rhizomys pruinosus. NCBI lineage: Eukaryota > Metazoa > Chordata > Mammalia > Rodentia > Spalacidae > Rhizomys > Rhizomys pruinosus. Next base: position 753,938 of record VZQC01005988.1, read on the forward strand.
TCATGCATGAAATCACACGTGATTTTTTTTTTCTACCCTCTAAGTAAACATCTTTTCCTCGGCTTAGATGTGTCACAGCACAAAGTTGACAGGGCTGTGTCCATGGGCTGTCTGGAGGATCTGCAGCCCAGGCCACTGTAAAACAAGTAACAATGTCACCCCTTGTCAGGTGCCACAACAATACACACTTCCTTATCTGTCCCTCCTTGCAGTTTAATGCTAAGTTGAGACAAGTAGATTCTCCATGCCCACTGAAACAATGGAACTATAAAAACAATTTATTGTTTCTATTTACAAAATAATATAGACATGGAAAGTTTATCTTGAAAAGTAGTGGTAATTTTTGTCATCTCAAAAAGACATGCTATTAAGTGGCTTTTTAGTCTGCTTGGGTAATTTACACTGAATAATAAACAATAGGAATTTATTGCTCACAATTCTGGGGGTCAAGAAAGCCAAAGTTAGGGCACAGAAGGATGGGTTTCGCCTCCCAGGCAGGGGCACCTTCTGGCACCTCTACACATGTTGGCAGGCCCAGGCAGCTTTCCTGAGCCTTTTGTACCAACACTAATGTCATTCACGAGTGGCATTCTCATGACTTCATCATTTCCCAAAGGTCCTTCCATCTCTTAATACAGTTCTATTGTGTATTAGGATCCAATATATGAATCTTAGCAGGGGGTGGGGGTTGGCACCAAGTTTCAGAACGTAGCATTGGATCTGGAGTTCTTGAAAGGACTTGGTATCATGACTCAAATGGACAGAGTTGCTCATCATTTGTACGCTTCCCTGTCTACTCATCAGCTGCCCAGGACACCCTCAGCTAGCTCCTCTTCTCCTTCCAGTCTTACCTGCTGTGGGGGTGGAGCTTTATCCGCCCACTCTGTACAGGCAGTCCCCACCCACTGAACAATCGGTGTTAATTTATTTCCTTGCTAGATAAAAAGCTCCTTCAGGTACTCAACTTGTCTTCTCAAGACCTGGCACAAGGCTTGGTACACAGTAGGGTACCATAGCCATTTTGGAGAAGAGTGAATGGGCAAGCTTGCCTGTGGTCACAGCTGGGGACAAGTAGGTCCAAATCTACCCGGTGAAGGTGGGAGAAGGGTATCATCGTTCAGGGAGGATGTTGAGTGAAAAACTGTATTTATCCCTCTGTTGCAGAGACTTCCTCTTGGAGGGGGGGGGGTGCCCATGCACATAGACTGCCACGCCTCTGCTGCTGGTTCCCCAGTTACCCAGCAAAACAAGCAGACTCTCCCATCTCAGTTTAACTGGGACTAGAGAGTGTAATCAGGCTTGCCTACACAGGGAATGGAGACAATGTATCACTTACATGACGAGCATGCCTACACAGGGAACGGAGACGATGTATCACTTACATGACAAGCAGCTGTTCTCTTTTGGCAACATGGTGTCTCTGAATGGACTCCGTGCACTCTGCCCATGCTGACAAAATGGCAAGCGACCCCCAGCCCCACTTGGCAGGCTTTTTATAGGTCTCTGGCCCCCACATGGCACTGGCAGTTTCCCAGAGTTCCGTGTGCCTCAGCAAGCATTGTGGGAACGTAGGCATCACAGGAACACAAGCATCTTGGGAATCTTGGTGCCGGCTTGGCTTTGCCCTTAGCCCCTCCAAGTAAACCAGATTCCATCTTTGTAGTTCGCAGCTTGTAGATGATAAGTCCACTTCAAAGAAGGAGCATTTTATCCCATACCCTCCTCCCTTCTGGGGCCCTTACAATCTGGATGTGCCAATCTCTTCTGCAAGAGTTTCTGAGCCTTGGAGAGTGAAAGAGAGATAGGATGATCTAATTTCCCTCTGAGGTGAGACATCAAACTCTTGGATCTGTCCAAGTTCTGTTTCCAATAGACTAATGGCTCATTTTAGGGATCTCTTTTTATTCCTACTAATAAAACACAAACAGCAAGAAGCACAGACATCTAAACAAACATTAACCATTATAAAAAGTTATGCTATGGGCACAAACACAAATATTTGGATGGTATTTTATTTGGGGCATCACAACTCTTTAACAAAAGAATGGCAATAGCTTTCTACTGGGGCCTATAAGTCCTCTGCCACTCAGGGTCAACCACGCTTACAGTATCAGTTGTGTGCCCCACCTCCCCAGGGAGCAGGCCATAGATCCAATTGGAATTGTCCTGGGTGAACATATACCAGGCTGCCACTATCGCACTAAATTTTCTTTGGCATGTAAAAGTGCAGCACGTGCGGGTGTGGTGGTGCACACCTTTAATCCTAGCACTTGGGAGGCAGAGTCAGGTGGATCTTTGTGAGTTCAAGGCCAGCCTGGTCTATACAGTGAGTTCCAGGACAGCAGGGGCTACAGGGAGACCCTGTCTCAAAAAGACCAAAAAAAAAAAAAAAAGTGCGGCACGTGAGGCCTTCAGTAGAACTTTGGGGACCATTTCTTCCCAGTGATCTCCAGCACTATGAAGGCAGGCTGTCCAGGAGTCAGGCAAGGAAGGTCCCAGCATAATATCTTTTTCTCACACTTGCATCACACCATATCTTCAGCAATAGGGTCTTATTATCCGTTTCTTGTGTGCTCCCATTGTTATAGGCAAATAGCCTTTGTTTGGGGGTCTCCGAAGCCTCCCTGGCCAACAGCTCCTGGTAGGGCAGCCCACACTTGGTACTGAAGTCTTTATCTACCAACACATCTTATCCAACCACAAAACTCCCAAGGATTCCAGAGTTATACATGGCCCTGGGTCCTCCTTAAGGAATTTACTCCTTATCTTTGTTTCTTCAGGTATATTGGATATCTCTCCAACAGGTTTCACATCTGTAAAACACTCAGACATTATTAACATTAGATATTATATCAAACACAAACCAGGTCTAACATAGCAAGGGAAGATTTTATCTATTTGTACCAACTGTTGTCTCAAAAGATCCATGTTGGGTACAATTGCATGAACAGGAGACATTCATTCAGTTAGCTCTTCAGTATCTGTAGTAATTTTTTGAACCCATTCAGTATCCTAGGATTTCTACATGTAGCCTCCCCGCACCTCTTTAGCTTTGATAGACTCATTGGGCTTGGCTCAAGCTGCTTAGCCCTGCATGGGGCCAAGGAGGAGTAGGACTCCCTTTGCCTCTTCTGTGTTTGCTGGTTCGCTGGGTCAGGCAGGCCCTGGGCCGAACTCTCGGCTACACTCACAACACCAGCTATCTTTTCTTGACACCATATGGCTGTTGGGGGAGGCCCCAGCTGGGCAAGCTGCTCCCATCCCCAGAAATACTTTTCTTAGCAGAGAAAGGTAATCCATTTAAACTGGGGGTGTCATTATTCACCCCCTGAACAGTTTTTATGCTTTGCATGCCTTTTATAAACTGTTCCTCAGGCTTTAAAGTCTCCCAGAGGATTTTCAGCATGGAATTTGGCTTTTCAGCAGTTTTTTTTTTTTTTTCTTTAGGGACGTGGGCTTGACATAGATCTCACCACGTTTGCTTTCTAGTAACCCAAGCAGACTTCTTTTCTGTTTTGTCCTTTTTATATCTCTTCCAGGTTGCTTCACTCTTCTACAGACATATGCTATATGTTGGTCTAAGTCATCTAGGTCTGACAAAGCCTCTCCTACTTTATAAAGACTCTGTCCCATCAAGGGACTCAGCACAGCCATTAAAGTTTCATACCACTTTTGAGGTTCTTGTTCAATCAAGCCTTTTCTTTTTTTTTTCTTTTTTTTTTTAATTTTTATTTATTTCTGTATGTGTATGAATGTACTGTCTGCATGCAGGTCTGTGCACCCGTGTCGTGCAACGCCGCGGAGTTCAGAAGAGGGTCTCGGATTCCCCTGGAACTGGAGTTCTCCTGGAATTGGAGCTTCAGACGGTTCTCAGCCGCCATGTGGGTGCTGGGGATCGAACCCAGGTCCTCTGTAAGAGCGGTCGGAGCTCTTAACCGCTAGGCCATCTCTCCAGCCCCCAATCAAGCTTTTTCTTAAGTCACTGGTAAACACAACCCTATCTGGCCCAGTGACCTGCATGCTATATATTGCTCTTCTCGCATAGTTCCCTCAGTAATGCTCTTCTTGTATAGTTCCCTCGGTAATGCTCTTCTCATATAGTTCCCTCAGTAATGCTTGTCCTTCTCCTGTTGCTCTCCACACCTGCCCCTGGTATTTATGGGAACCTCTATTGGGGATAACTGCATGTCTCTAATGGCTCTTATTAGCCAGTCGATTAAGGGACTTATTCCCCTTGTGCTGTCTCAGGCTATGCAGCTTATGTCTCAAGGCGGGATGGTTATACTCCTCAGCTTTTCTGCTTCTGTAGCACTTAAAAGAATTCCATCCACCCCATTTCCCATATCCTTACAAGCCAGGTGGTGAGGGGCTCCTTCACTGACTGCTTGAACAGCTTTCCCAATTCCAACAACTCCCATGCTGAGTACTCTCTGACTGTCTTAGTTTCCCACACTTGGCCATCACTAAAGCCACCATTAGCATGCTGAGACTTGGATGTTTCCTTTCTTTGTATTAAAGGTCGAACCCGGTGGCATCTGGTGCCTTTCCTACATCACTCTCCTCTTTGTTCGTATCTGCCTTCTCTCCTGGGTCTCCCATGGGTCTCCCAGCTGTACACAGCGGCAGGCTGGCACTCCTACCTCCTGTTCTCCTTTATGCAAGTTACTGGGGAGGTCAGAGGCCAGTACTGAGGTGGCCAGCCTCTCATTCTTTTCTTGCTCTAACTTTTCTCTTAAATCTTTAATATCTCTTTGGGCCTTCTCTTCAGCTTGGGATATTTCCTTATTAACATGGAGTACTATACAGGCCACCTTGTCCATGGCTTGCTGCACACCTGGTCCTTGGTCTGCTATTTCCAGGGCTTGTAAAGTCTGCTGTAGGCCCTCTGTGGTTTTCCAAATATCTCCGTATTCTCGCTTCCCCCTATTGTTCAGTTACACATGCTACTCCATGCCATTTAGAAGTGATGACCAGCCAGGAACTTTTCCCACTGACTCTGTCTGCCTATTTGGCTTCACGTTCCGCATCTCAAGGCCCATGGCACCATCTGTACACCACTGCCACACTCTCTGATGCTGTGCAAACAATCCATGCCAGGATTCCCTCTGCCTCTTCCCTCTTCTCCATCACTTTTCCTGAGTGCTTGCTTTTGCCTAATCCTGCCTAGACTACATCAGTTGTTGCAGAGACTGTGGGGTGGGGGGCGGGAGGCTGTGCCCACCACACAGCTTCTGCCTCTGCCACTGCCACTGGTTCCCCAGTTACCAGGCAAAACAAGCAGACTCTCCCGTCTCAGTTTACCGGAGACTAGAAAGTTTAATCAGGCTTGCCTACACAGTGAATGGAGACAATGTATCATTTGTATGACTCCAGCCCTCTCCTTTCCCAACCTGGCATCCCTGATTCCCCGCATGGACTCAGTGCACTCAACCCATGACAAAATGGTGAGAGACCCCCCCAGCTCTGCATGGCAGGCTTTTATATGCCTCTGGCCCCAACATGGTGCCAGCAGTTTCCCAGAGTTCTGTGGGCCTCAGCAAGCATCACTGGAATCTTGCTGCAGGCTTGGCTTTGTTTGCCATTAGGCTCCTCCTTTTTTTTTTTTTTTTTTTTTTTTTTTTGTCTTTTTGAGACAGGGTCTCCCTGTAGCTCCGGCTGTCCTGGAACTCGCTATGTAGACCAGGCTGGCCTTGAACTCACAAAGATCTGCCTATGACAGAACTTCGATAACAGCAAACAGACCCCAGGTTAACTTGGCCTGTGCACCTTCCTAACGCTCTACTGCACAGGTTCCCCAGGATGTTGGAGCAGCTTTTCAAACCACAGTTGAGGGTTTAGAAAGAAGCTTCTCAAATAATAGTTAGGAAGGAGACACAATTGTTCAGCATAGAGCCATGTTAGGAATAAGAGAAAAATAAGGGCAAGAAATCATTAGAGAGTTTTATTTATTTTGATGAGTTCTTTGCCTGCATATACGTAAGTGTACCCGCACCTGTAATGGCCATAGAGGTCAGAAGAGGACATCAGATACCGTGAAACTGGAGTTATAAATGGCTGTTAACCACCATGTGAGTTCTGGGACCTGAACCCTGGTCCTCTGCAAGAGCAGCCAAGAGCTTTCAACCACCGAGTTCTCTCCGCTGTGTCCCCTTAAGACCAAAAAAACAATTCAACAAGGTTGTTTATCCCTGGCCCCTGAACTGGAAAAGGACTTTGTAGTAGTAAAGTGTTGAGACTTATAGAGGGAGACTCACAATGCTCTTCTACACATACACATACACATACACACACACATACACACACACACACACAGAGAGAGAGAGAGAGAGAGAGAGAGAGAGAGAGAGAGAGAGAGAGAGTTTGTTGTTCGTATTCCACACAGCCAAGCATATTGTAGGCCCAGAATCATGAATCTCTTGCAACCCAGAGGACAGAGCTGCAGCCCAGTGTGTCTACACAGGCGTGCCCAGACAGTAACCAGCAAAGATCCATGGACGGGGTCTTTCTACCAACACCTCTGCCTTGACTGTCCAGGAGAGGGTTTCTAGTAAGCCGAACCTGAGAAAAGCTTATTAAGAAAGTGCTAGGGGAGGGATTACAGCAGAGGATGGTTTGGGAGTGGTTCCAAACTTTGGGTCATATTTTGGCAAAAATCATGAGGGTTTAATTCATGATAAACTGAGTTGACAATGTATCTTGATCTAATCCAACCTAATGTCCTCTCCTACCCTCTATAGCCCCTCCCAATACTCCTCCCCTCCCCCTTCATGTCCTCTTTTTTAGTTAATTTTGTTCTTTGACAACTTCGTATATGAATATAAAGCATTCCGGTTATCCCCACCCCCACCTCCTTCCCCTCATCCTTACAAATCTCTTTCTCGTATTTACTGGTTTTGTTTCCTTTAGTGTCCTGCAGAGCTTAACTAGGGCCATCTGTGTTATTCTGAATGTGGAACTGAGCATCAGAGCCTGGTGGGCTCACCAGTGAATATCCAACTTGACGTATGGCTCCCCCTCTCCCACACTCTGTAAGCAGAAGGACTCTGTGAGCTCCTTTCCCATGGGCACAGCTGAGTTCATGTTTGCCATGGGTGTGTCCTGCTTAGAAGAAGACATTTTACAAGGGCGATCTGTACCATAGAGTCCAGATCAACTTCACTTCTTAACTGCCTCCTGCGGCTTTAATTTACATGAGTTAAGATGGGGGCAGCGGGTCTCCAGCAAGTGCCCCCCTCTTCACGGACTTCAAGGTAGAAGAGTGCCGTCACAGGATCTGACCTGATTAGATGTTTGTTGATCAGATATGGAGGTCTTGACACCCGATTCTCTTTTTACCTTCTTTGCATCTAAATGTTTTCAAATTTAGCATAGAATTACTTTTGATTATATACAAAAGAAACCTTCCACTGTATAAAATGTTTTTCTTGTCCTCTGCAAATTACTAGAATGCTTGGGGAGATATGAGCAAGTGTTCTCTTATGCGGCAGCTATGACAGTCATTAGACAATTAAACTGATAATGAAAAGGGCTAGAAAGATGGCTCAGCAGTTGAGAGCACTGGCTGCTCTTGCTGAGGACCCAGATTGAGCTTCCATCGCCCAAATAATGGCTAACAACTGTCTGTAGCTCCTGTTTCAGAGGATCCAATGCCCTCTTCTGGCCTCTGTGGACGTTTTATGTAAGTAGCACACTTATATACAAGCAGGCAAAACACTCATAACATTTTAAAAACTGATAACAAAAATTAAAAATGTTTGTAAGTAGCTAGGCTTCATAGATCTATGTCTTTTTCTCTCCAAATCAAGTAATCATCAAGTTGCTTCCGCTTGTAAAGCCTAAGACCACTGTGATTGGTTACCCCTGTAATACTCATGCCACTATGGCACCAGAAAGAGCATCTTGCCTGTCAGGTTGGTACAGTTCAGGCACTTCACAGCTCATTCACAGTTCACTGATGCCTTTACCCTTGCCTCCACCAGCAGCTGGCATAACACTTCCTGCAAGCTAGCCAGCAGGGAGGAAGCTTCCAGAACAGTCCCAGGTTCATTTCTCTGTTATCTTACGTCCAAGTATGTGGCACATCTTCAGCAATGTCTCTCAATGGGTTCTGGTGGACAACCAAGGGGAATGACAAGAGCCTGTATTGTTTTCAGGCTCTCTACAGCCTCCCTGATTGATAACCTTACAGCAGAGAGACTGGAAGAGGGCCAGGGAACAGATCTTCCTCTGCTTTGGACATGGACAGCATTAGAAAGGATCTCAAAAGTGTGTAAACTTGTAGGTTGGAAGTCACAGTCAGCAACTTATTAAGGAAAGAAATAGAGTCAACACACATTACTGTGAGGATTCTCAGGCACATTGTTTTTTATTTTTGGTATTTTTGAGACAGGGCCTCCGTTTTGGTCCTAGCTGGCCTGGAGCTCACTCTGTAAACCAGGCTGGCCTTGAATTCAGAAGAGATCCGCCTGACTCTGCCTCCTGAGTGCTGGGATTAAAGGTGTGCACTACCATGCCTGGCTGCACATTGTATTTTTAAAAATTTTATTTTTCTTCTTATGTGTGTATCATGTCTGCATACATATAAGTGCACCCATATTGTACAGTCCCTGAAGAGAACAGAAGATGGTGTTGGATCCCCCTGGAACTGGAGCCATGGTTGTTAGCTGCCATATGGGTGCTGAGATTTGAACCTGGTCTTCTGTAAGAATAGCTAGTGCTCTTGGGGCTGGAGAGATGGCTCAGCAGTTAAGAGCACTGGCTGCAGTGTCCAGCCTATAAAGAGGAAAGTCCGCTTATGCTTCAAAAAGAGAAGCCTGGTCTAGCAAGACCTGACTGTGTCGAGTGGATGGAACTGGTGGTTGAAAAGCCAAAAGGAGCCAGGGGCTACCCCCCTCAAAAAAAAACCTGAGTGACCCTTGAGGACCAGATCCTCAACTGACCTTGAGAAAACAAAAACCTTAGTCAATCTGGGCTGTGTGGCCTTAAGCATCCAAAAGGCAAGTATAACCAGAAATAAATAATCAGTAAGGTCTAAGAAATTGCACTTCAGATATAAAACTTGAGAATCCTCCAAACTTTCAATGCCACATGGGGACTACTGAGATATCCAGCTTGTGGACTGAGCGGCTACTGGGATTTCAGCCTCTTCAGAGTGTAGACTGCCATTGTTGGACTACCCAGGCTGTGTCATGGAGGCCAGTGCAGGAAGAGATCAAGATAGGACACATGCTTATTGGACTTCATTTGGGTGACCATGGGGGGGAGGGACCCCAGTGTGGAGCACAGGGGCAGGACTGATGGTTGTTTGGGTTTGCCAAGGAGGAACCTTCAAGAACTTCCTTGGGGAAAACATGACATCTTTTGGTAAAAAAAAAAAAAAAAAAAGAAAGAAAGAAAGAAAGTCCTCTAACTCAGGTGATAGTGTAATGTATGTATGTAGATATGTATATATTTATGTATATTAATGCATATACAAGTTGGAGGAAAAAAATGGATTTCCATGTTAAAGCATCACTGTATTTTAATGCTTTTTTTTGTGGTAACCAAGTTTAATTTTATTGTTATTTGATGCTATGTGTACTCTAAAGTTCAACTTAATGAAAAAAAAAAAGAGTGCTGACCGTTCTTGCAGAGGACCTGGGGTTCGATTCCCCAGCAACCATATGGTGCTAAGAACTGTCTTTAGACCAGGTATGGTGGTGCATCCTTTAATCTTAGCACTGGGAGGCAGAGGCAGGAGGATTCTGTGCGTTCCAGGGCAGGTCTGAGGGACAGGGAGCAACTGTTCAAAAAAAAAAAAAAAAAAAAAAAAAAAAAAATAGCTAGTGGTCTTAACCACTGGTCCGTCTCTCTAGCCACTCAGGCACGTTTATAAACTGTTTTGTGTTGTATTTTTTTCTACCATTCAGCTATGCATACCCAGATGTACCCTTGGAAGTTGTCTTTGAGACTTGTGTCTTGTTACACTTGAGATAAGCCATGAGGAAGCACTGTTGTTTCTATGAATGGTGCTCTGGCCCAATACATTTTGCAGTGACACGTGGTGTACATACAAGAGAAGTCAGGCCCATCAGCGCTAACATGCACATCCTGAGTGCTTGGACACTGACACTGGAGACAGAACATGGAGACAGAAACATTCATGCTTAGTCCCACAGGTACACAGCAGGTGCTCCTTCAGTCCTAGGCTGCAAAGCAAAAGTCTAGATTTTAAAAACAAAAACAAAACAAAACAAAACACTATTAAGATAGGCTCAAATTACATTTTATTGCTTTCTTGTTTCTTACTGTAGAGTCAATGTTTTTGAACAGTAATAATACATCCAAAATTCAACATTTTAAAACATTCAAATAGTAAAATACAATGTGGAAAGAAGCCCTCCACTATGACCCCCCCCTAAGCTATCTCTGGTGGAACCATTTGGAAGAGAGGTGACTGGAATTGTTCATACTGTGTGGAGAGAACAGCTCTTCTGACCCCAAACCAAGAGGGAGGCTCAGGGCCACCCAACCATCTGGTCTCCCTTTGAAATGGCTGGGAAATCCCCAAAGACTCCAAGTATGGTGGTCCCTTCTTTCACCCAAGGCTTAGAAGACTGTCTCCTACCCAAGAGAGTAGAAGGAGACTCTCTTGGGAAAAGGAGGTCTTATTAGAACTCAAAGGCCAGAACTGAGCATGCTGTTCAAGAAGGCCACCTGTGATAGTAATTCTTCTCTAAGCTGTTGTTTTATTTATGTATTTTAAACAAACAACCACAAAAAAATAGTTTCTTCTAAGCACACATGGGTGACGCCCTACGCAGGACCAGCTGGAAGCAGGATGCCTGTGAGTGGCTCTCTGCCTGAAGGCACAGGGTCCTCGCCAGCCCAAGGGACCAGCCACTGTGTTTCAAAACACACCTACCCTACCTCTGAAAAATTGTCAGCTGCCATAAATCTGATTGCAATTTCAGCCTGGTCTCTTTTGCAAGGTTTCAGAATCTAAGGAACTCCTAAAAATCTTGATGTGTTCTGTTCCTTTTACAAGGAATCAGATTTCCAAGGAGTAGAGATTTAGAGGAAAACATGGCTGTAGAACATTATACAACAGGCAAAAATAAATACATGACTCCATAGTGTGGATATGAATCTATCACAAAGAAATAAATACCTCAGACCAACTGCAGGTCACGTACTTAATCACCGGTGGAGTCTAAACACTGGTGATGTCCTTATGAAACATTTCCTACCATGACTTCAAAGGATGAGCAAACACGTAAAACACTGTAACAGTTTTTGAGAGCTTTCTTCAGTACCAATGAGAGTGACTCTTTAGTCAGTTACTGTCGAGATAGCCACCTTAAATAAATCCCCTTCAGTTTTCCCCTGGTCACCTCACGTTCCCAGGACAAGGACAGATGAGGGCCAACTGCACCTCATGATGACACTGAGGGTGTGGTCACAGAAGCTCTATAAGGATGGACAGGAATCATCTCAAGCCCTTCCTGCTCCTGAATCCCATTATCACAAAAGCTCTTTACAAACACGGTGTCTCTGAAAAAGGAAGCAACAAGGAAACATAAAGGTGCATTTATTCGTGTCCATGCCTTTAAAGCTACTGAGTACAGTAATCAAGACTGGAGAAAGGGTGAATTCGAACCTAAAACAACAAAAACTCTGCGACCTTTGCCCTCCCAACTGCAAGTGTGAGCTCCAAAGAATCTGCAGGCTGGCGAGCCAGTCTCCTCCCTGAGAAGTTCTCTGTTCTCTGCCTCCGGCTGTCTCTCTCAGTTAAGGCCTGGACAGTGTTAGCGGTGTGCAGTCTCTCCTGGGTGAGGTCAGTCACCTGTAGGCTCGGGCTGGTTGCAGTCTGGCTCCGGAGCACCGGGCTGGGCAGGGTGCCGCTGCAGCTCGGCCACCCTCTGCAGCAGGGCGGAGCGCTCCAGTTCCAGAGCCAGCGCCGCCTGCTTCAGCTTGCCTTCGCTGCTCAGGAGCTTCTCTACCGTGGCTTCGAGGCTTTGGATCCTAGCATTTGCCACCTGGAGAAGGAAGGAAGGCATGACAGAGGACCTGCTGCAGTCACACAGGACAGCGCTGTGTGCCCACCGCCACCCAGCCTTGGGGAACTCTGCAGCTGTGTCTTGGCAGAAACAAGCCTATTGTTAATCCGTTCTAGTCACACTGAAGGAGTCTCCGCACTTCCCATGCAGGCAGGCCGGGCCCTTACAAGCACCCGAGGTCTTCCAGAACCCTCTTCCCTGCTGAGGAGTGGCATCGCAGCATGGAGGGAACTCAGGGGAGGGCGGTGCTGACGTGATCCGAGCATTTGGGGAGAAGGGGTGGAGCGCAGGCACACAGCACAGCCTACTCTAACCACATACCCACATGTACCGACTGATGGAGACAGGCAAATGGTTGAAATGACCTGTGTGCGAAGGTCCAAGTGTATTAGCAGCAGCTCTCTAACCTGGACTCAACCCCCTCATTCCCCACGAGTAATAAGACATCACTCTACAGGAAACCTCCAGGACACGGGATGCTGGAAATGGCAGCATTCTGCTGAGCCATTCTCTCTGTGCTGGTGCTGGCCGGGCACCACTCCAAGAGAGAGCAGGCCCTCCTTCCGACCCGCTCTAGAGGAGGAAGCACGCTCTCTGGTTGGGGACTTCACACTCATACCAGGACCAGGGAAGGGGAGCTTTCTTTAGTCACTGGCTTCTACCTCCCATCCAGTGTTCCAAGGCAATAAGGGGTAGACTCCAGTGACACTGAGGGGTCCTCTGAGCATCACAAAGGTTCTGATGTTCCAGTGTATAATCCCAAGGCCTCTCTGGCCTGCTGCTCTGCTGCCAGCCACATCGCAGCACTCTGGTCAGTAAGGGGTCACTGTACCTCGTCAGTCCAGTCCAGCCCCGTTTATTTTAGCTGGGGAAAATGGTACATCTATCTTTCGCCCTCTCTCTTTTTTTTTTTTATTCTTAAATTTTATTATTTTTCCTCTGTGCATCTGTAACAGACATGTGCCTTACAAAGTATTATACACAATTATAGCAATGAACAGTTAAGTACATCACTAAAACATGCATTCCAGTTTTAGAGTACATTGTATAAGGGAAATAAGTTTTAAGCCTGTTTCTTTGGAAATTATTTGGAAGTGTCAAATATTTTCCTAAAATGAATATATTTTTCAGTAAGAAATGATACTACAATGAATTGCTTAAAAAAAGCCTGGGAAAAACATTTGTACTACATACAATAAGACAAGAACTCCTGTGTATCTAAGGTATCTCACATAAATCAAGCAGGTAGTGCAAACTGAATTCTTTAGCCAGAAGAACAGGTACAAAGAACCTGATTATACATACTTTCATATTCAAAGCACGTGACTAGGCTAAACAGGTTGCTGAGTTTAAAAGACTAGTTTATTGTTTAACTTGCAAAAGAGTAAAATGTAGTATCACTTCCATTTAACTGCACTTACTGATATATAAGATGCAATTACATCTAGGGCAATAATGCTGTCCTTTCAGATAAACACGAACTAGTAGATGATTTATGCCAAAGCAGCTGAAGCAGCACTACACTCAAATTTTCTTACACCACAGTAAAATATATGTTAAGCTACTTTGTATTATTTCCATACATCATTCTCTCTATTCTCTTTCAGGTTTCACAAAACAATTCTTCAAGGTTAGGCAGAATTTATTAAACCATAAAGAATGTTCAAACCATTATTCAACAGGAGTGAAATCCAAATCCTGGAGTTGACTTCTGGCTGTATTTAGTTTGAGTTTTTTAAAGAATGTTGCCCTCATTTTTTAAAACGAGGAAAAGTTATTTTGAATAAGACAACCCTTGTGCTAGACAGAAAACTCATGATTCAAAGTCTAGTTTCAGCTGTGCCACAAAAACACTGAAAATAAAGAGAGAAAAGGCCTGGGAGCCACAGCCCAGCAGCTTCCAAGACCCGCCGCACAGCCCTAACTTCTCATCCTCAAAAATCTTACCCACTGTCCAGGAATGGGCCCTGCCCACTTCTGCATGCTGAGGTGGACCACGAAGCTCAGGGAATAGTGACCTGGTCTGCACAGTCATTTACCACACTGCACAGTTGTGAAGGAGCTTGCATGGTGCTTCACGGTTCTGCACAGAGGGCAGGTCTCCTCAGTGAGAATGAAGAAAGCACGTCTCATTTCTCACGAGGTCTAGTCCCCGCAGCCCCTCTCTCAGTGAGGAAACTCAAGAGCTTAGAGCAGGCTGATCCTTAGGAAAAGCTTACGTGTGTTTCTATTTGCTGCCAGCATGTCTACGTATTCACCTGTGTACTGTTCAAAGAACAGGTTAAAGGGTTTCCGCTCTTGCTTTGAGACAGCTTTTATTTTTCTTTAGGGAGGAAAAAAAATCCATTTTATATTTATCCCATGCATTTATTTTAAATAAGTAACAATGTGCTAACTTCTGAAACCCTAAAGTTTAATAGTATATACAATTTTAGAAACATTTAAAAAATGTTAAAATGTTACAACAGTTCAAATTTTGAAAAAAAAAACATTTCTAAGCCTGCTAATTTAGTTAAAATGGCATATTTGGCACTTTTGATTTATTGAGAATATATTGACTGGGGCGCGGGCTAGGTCAGCAGGTTTGGGTCGGTGCCTCCGCACCTTTGTGTGGGCTGGCCGGAAGTCACTCAGAACAAGAAGAGAAGAGTACTTTGGCTTCCAATATCCAATATATAAACAAAATTGAAAGCCTGAAAACTGGACAAGTGAATACTCCATAAACAAGGAGGAGGAAAGGAAAAAAAAAAAAGCATCTGAAGGAGGAAAGCAAAACCATCTGCTAACATAGTGAAAAGGTATTTGTGATCTGAACCACAAAAGGGAAGCCCACATGCCAGGGACACGATGAAGGGACAACATGGGAAAGGCACAGGATAATCCCGCACCAGGTTCTACCAAACCTGTAGGAGATAGCTACAATGGGAACCCCTTGGAGGAGACCCAAGGAACAGATCTTAGAGGAATAATTGCAGACTTATGCAGAGAAATTAAAGAACATAAAGAAGAATTCAGAGAACTAAAGAGAGAGAATGAAAAACGCAAAAAGGACCCAATGACAAACATCGGAAAGAACTAAAGGAACAGATTGACAAACTCCAGAAAGAACTAGAGGGAGAAAGAAATAAAGAAGAATTCAGAGAACTAAAGAGAGAGAATGAAAAACTCAAAAGGACCTAGAGGGATACAATGACAAACTTTGGAAAGAACTAAAGGAACAGGCTGACAAACTCCAGAAAGAACTAGAGGGAGAAAAGAACAAACTCCGAAAGGAAGTAGAAACACTGAAAAAGGAAGCCAACCAATGAAGTAAGGAGCACCAAGAAGAGATTGAGAAGCACCAAGAAGGGATTAAGAAGCTCAAAAAGGAAGTGGAAGTACTAAAGAAAACACAGGATGAAACGAAAAAGGAATTAGAATACTCATCCAATCAAGAAGAAAGGAAAGGAAAAAGCTTCAGAAGTAGAATGGAGGAAGCAGAAAAAATAATACCAGATCTGGAAGATAACACAGAGCAATTAAAAAGCTCAAATAAAGATTATGAAAAATTTAAAAATACACAAAAGTGGAACAACCAGGAAATATGGGACACTATGAAAA